>RAHM01000009.1:494375-646489 GCA_003713295.1 Parotia lawesii | reverse complement strand
TCCCTCCATGAGGAATTCATCCAGGGGATGGAGACTGCTCCCTCCATGAGGAATTCATCCAGGGGATGGAGACTGTTCCCTCCATGAGGAATTCATCCACGGTTTGCCCCAGCACTCTCCCTGCTGCTCGAAGGTGTGAGGGGAGAGGTTCTCCGTGCTGAGAATTCAGCTGTTCTGTCTCTGCTGGAAAGTTCTGTGCCAGGATCCTCCTGTCCTCACTGTCATCCCTCACCTCTGACAGAGTAAAGAAACCAGCTGTGGATTATGGAATTATTTAGGATGGGAAAGGGCTCTAAGATCATCAAGTGAGGCCCCACCAGCGCAAAGTACAGGGGGAGAGCACTTCTTAATTTATAACAACCACAAACCCCAGCTGGAATTCATTGCCTTTGATGAAATCAGCAGCAAACCCCAATTCATATTCCCAGGAGGAGATAAGGAGTTTGGGCATAATGCACAAGAGAGGTTTTGGTGGGACACAGAGGGCAGAGGAGACAGGAGAAGGGGTTAACCAAGGCCCTTCCAAACAAGCATTGCAGAGAGAAATGAAAAATCTGAACAAAACAGAAACGAACCTACCAAGCCATCCTGATGGGTTCTTGGGCTGCCCAGAGAAGCTGTGGCTGTCCCTGGATCCCTGGAAATGTCCAAGACCAGGCTGGACGGGGCTTGGAGCAGCCTGGGACAGTGGAAGGTGTCCCTGCCCATGGCAGGGGGTGGAATGGGATGGGATTTAAGGTCCCTTCCAACCCAAACCASTCTGGGATTCTAATGCAGGTCCCGGTAGGTGACCACAGCACAGGACAGCCGCAGCTGCTATAAAATCTTCTGGAAGTTTCTGAATGTTATGTCTCACATGAATATGAAACACAGCCTCTGCTTATCCTTGACCAGACACAACTCYGCATTTTAATGCTCCCGAAGCATTCGATGGCTCGCAGAGAGGAGCACTTTTGTAATAAGGTTTGATAAAACATCACCCTTGGGAGAGCTCGTACATAAACACCTCCAAAGAGTTATGCAAGCCCAGCATGCGGCTCTCATGACAACAGATACATCCAGCATCAACCGGGGGCTTAAAAAGGTTCTACCTCTGCATAGCAATGAGCTTTCCCTCAGAGTAATCCTCCTTCTCAACCAGGAGTGCAAAGAAAAGCACGGAAAGRCCCCTCCCCCTCCTAAATCTTGACTGAAATTATTGTTTTCAGGACGAGGATTAAAGCCAAGAGTTTTGCCGGCAGTAGAAAACACGTTGTTTGCACAATAATCACCTCCCCCAAAAGCCAGCTCGGTGTCATCTCAGATTTTTATGATGCCAGCTGACAGCCAGGGTTTCTAAGGAAACACCGATATTGGGGGAGCTGCAAGGAGAGGAAGAAAAGGACAGAACCTAAAAATAAGTGTCACACGCCTCTTCCAGACATTAAAACCACCTGATAAAGAAATTGTAAACATCTTGGGGTGGTAACATTTCTGAGACACCCACAAGGCTCCACTCAAGCAGGATCATCTGGCACTGAACAATAGTTTGCTCAGAGGGAGTTCTGCTTCTGAAATCACCTTCTTTTAAAGGCTGTGTGCAAAAATATGCTGACTGGAGTATTCCTGAAATTATCCAGAACAAATGGAATCATTTTGTGCCACTGCAGCTCCCGTTAGGACTCGAAGTCTTAAGAGGAGCATGAATAGGAATTTCACCGATTTTGAGTATTGATGGTTTTCATGCTGGAAGTGTAAGCTGGTTTTCTTTAATTAAACTGGAATGGGTTTGGGAAGAGAAAATAATTCCCCTCTCCTGGAGCACTGGCAGGCCGTGCTGGAATTACACATCCAAAGCACTCCAAACTGCACTAAAAATTCCCAAAGAAATGACATTGCAACACAGCAAGTTCAGCACTTTTTAGGTCAAGCTGTGGTTGAGTTTGGAGGCAGCAAAAATATCCTCGGAATATTTTTGGAATGGCCAAACCCTCTAATTTTTCAAAATGTCATTGTTTGTCCAATTAAGCCAGGAAAATATCTCCTCTCAGAGGGGGTGATCAGAGAGATTTCCTCATCTCTGCTGAAACGAGGGCTGTGCTCTAAAAAGGGGCACCAGCCGGCTCTGTAACAACACCAAAAACAAATCCGTGATGAAATAACTGTGACACAAAGCTCACGAGAAGCACTTAAGTATTTTACCATCTCTCCCAACCACGTGGGCAACCACAACCAGTGCACGGTTAAGGATGATTTCACTGGATGTGACTCCTGGCCTTTAGGCTATGGATAAATATTCAGGGTTTTACTCCCAGACAGCCACTAATGAACTCCACGTCCACATCAGGAGAGAAATATTTGTGGAACTGAAGCCAGAATGTTTCAGTGGGTTCTTAGAAATAGCARCCAGACAGTTTTTTGGGGTATAACTTTGATGTTTTGTGCTGTTTGTGTTTAGACTGAGGCGCAGAGGATGTTGGTTTCTAAACCCCCCACTCTGASCACCATGATTTAACCTGAAAACTCTCTCTGCAGCAGGGTTCAAACAGTTCTTATGCTGATATTTCAGAGTGCCCAGAGAAGCTGTGGCTGCCCCTGGATCCCTGGCAGTGCCCAAGGCCAGGCTGGACGGGGYTTGGAGCACCCTGGGACAGTGGAAGGTGTCCCTGCCCATGGCAGGGGGTGGCACTGGATGAATTCTAAGGTCCCTCCAACCCAAACCATCCTGGGATTCTGTGATATCAGAAAGGAGCAGTCAGGATGTGGAATCACTGAATGTTATTCTCAAAGGAGTAGGGGGGATATATCTCAAGAAGAGAAGCAAAGCTGAGCTGATGCTGGGAGGAAAGTGGTTCCTCCTTTTCCCAGAGCATTTCCCCAGCCCTGCTCACTTCAGAAAGGCCTTTCCTTTTTCCTTTCCTCCCCTCCCCCGGGCTTCCCAGATTCCTTTATCCAGGCTTTACTCAGGCTCTCTCACCAGGCTGGAAGAGCATTCTAACATGTGGAAATTCATTTGTAAGTGCTCCCGTGGATCGTGTGCTCTGAAAGGACTCATCTGCTGTCTGAGGCAGGTTAAAGCTTTACAAATTCGAGCAGACATTACCTTGGCTCCCCCTGCTCCCGTCTGGAACAGCTCCAGCTGGAGCCCAGGAGAAGGGTTTCAATTAGCAGCACACACACAGCTGAAGTGGAAAGCAGAATAAAAAAGGCCCCCCCTCGCTTTTTGTCTCTCTCGTTACAGCCAGAACCACACAAATTGATTTGTGCCGTTCCCGAGTTTGGTCTTTTCCAAGTTTGATTCATGATGATAAAACAACAGAAAATAAATCTTCGTGCCTGATTCAGCAAGTGGGCAGGACACCCCCCAGCCTGAGCAACCACCCTAAACCTTTAAATGCTGGATTTCCACCACCATTCCCCTCCTTCTAGGCTGCTGAGGCTGCAGAAGGGGAGAATCTCCAGTTAATCCCATCACAGAACRCTCCAAAGGTTGAGGAGATGGAGCGGTTGCCATTTGAGATGCGATTACGGGGGATTAAACTCTTCATTTATGTGACACAACCTTGATAAGGGCAGGAAATTACTCTGAGGAGAATGAGGAGTATCTGCGATTGTTTAGGGATTCTTGGTGAATAAAAAGGGAAGGAGAAAACACGAGAGGATAAAAGAAAAGGAAAATTTCTACTCGTGTTATAAAGCACTCACCAGATTTCCAAACCTTCTCCAGGACACTCCTTCCAGGGACACTTTGGGACCTTGGATAACAAACAGGAGAAGTTCCACAGCAGCTCCTGCCATTTGCTCTTGGTTCCAGTAGCACCAGGGGATGTCCTTCAGCTCCTCATGGTGCTCCTCATTTCACAGAATCATTAACTCTAAGATCATCAATTCCAGCCATTAATCATGGGAATCTTGCTGGGAACCCAGAATTCCTTTAAAATTAAAATACAGAATACAAATACATGAGACCTTGTCCTGATTTCTAAATAACCAAGTTTTTTGTAATTGATGTACATATTTCACTTTAAATTCTAAATAATGTGAAATATCTTTAGACTGTTAACTGGGAAATTTTAGAACTAGAATACACATTCTCTTCTCCCTTCTCATTTTCCTGGGAAATTTTTGCCTATCTCCCAGTCTCTAAAAATCCCTTCCATGTTTCTCCACACAAAATAAGAAATATGACTCCTTTTATCTCTGAGCACATTTCCCAGGGGAGCAGTTTCAGCTCCAGCCTCAGCTCCCTGGCCACAGTGCCTGCAAATTGATTTATTCCTCATAATGGTCAAACTTTGTCATCCAAATGCTGGGAAACGCTGTAATTCAATCTTTGCATGTCCTTTAACTTTCTTTTATCTCTCTGGCTGCTTTAACAACTGCTAAAATGTTCAAGGCAAGCTTTTATGTATTTATGAAGCCGTCAAAAGCAAGGCAAGAGGTTAGGAGGAAGCTGGATGTGTTACTTAAAGCAGCAAATATGCAAGACAATATTTTTATTTGAGTTTTTCATCCCAGATTGAAGATTAACAATGAGGCAGCAACAGAATCCAAGATATCACGCAGCAACAGAATCCAAGATATCACTAAAAAAACCCCCTTTGGTTAAAATCATGGCCCAACTAGAGACTTTAAAAACCCTCAAAATTCAGTGTTGATTTCTTTTTTTTCTGTCTAATAAGTTGCATTTGGGAGGTTTTTTGCCCACATACAAATGTATGTGTGCATGGATGTACCAAATACATAAATTTAGTGCCCACCTGTGCTGCAGATTCCAAACTGCACAGGGCCAGACATCCCTGACCTGTACATGCTCAACAAAATCCCTCTTTTTAACTGTAAAATGCTGCTAAGCATTTGTTCATGTTTTATGGAACACACCAACTTGTCTTGCACTTTTTTCTATTCCCAGTTCTCCTCACTTATATTTATTTCATGTTCTGCTCTCAACTTGTGGCTTCGTTTCTTCTGCTGAAAATCATATTCAGCAAAACCTGCTTTTCTTGAGGCTTTGGCATTATTTCCTGTATTTTAAGATCATTAATCAACCTCTTCACTTTGATATTGGCTTTTAGACCTCAAGTTTTAACCTGTCATTCCCCTGCCTTATAGTGGTGATAATATCTGGTTTTACGGGTTTTTTTTGTTATGTTGTCATGGAAAACCTGTTTTTTCACTGAGATTTAAGGAGGGGATGGATTTGGTATTGCTGGCTTGAATAAAATATAAATTCCTATTTTTGTTTTAATTTACTGTAGTTTTATTGCCTGAACCACTCATAGGAATATCTATATTTTCAACACACAAGTAATTATATTATCATTTAATACTCATGACTTTACTAACCAAGATCCCCTCCCAAAGAGTCCRAGTGTTATTTCTCTTGTTTATTTCCTTCTGAAAAATATCAGATTACCAAAAAGGCCTTCTGGATTAATTGTGGGGGCTTATTATTTAATTATGCTTTAGTTTCAGGGATAGAGGTTTCAGAAGCACTTCAGGACAAATTGTATTTCATAAATGATTTCCCTGAATAAGGACTTTTAGTCTGAGYTTGAGACAGGGCCTAACCTGAGGGTATAAGCTCAGTTCTGATTCAGTCAGTAGCACAGCTGTGAGAGGAATATTAGAGCAGCCTTAAAACACTTAAGTGTTCCAGGGCAGAGATGTTTATTAGGGATTTCATAGCCCATCCTTCAAACCAGACCTTAACCAAATTCCCCAAGCTGACAGAAATAATAAAATTCCCAGGTTTCTTACTGAAATACTCTAATATCTAAAGATAAGCCTACCTCTCCTTCCTAAGATCATTTCAGTAAATTAGTATTGAGTTATACAACCTAATGAGGGAAATTAATTTCCTAAAATTACCTTCCATGAGTGAAAACAGGCATAAGGAATATAATCAGGGGGTTTTTTTGAAGAGGAAAGAGAACCACAGTGAACGGAAGAAACCGGGATGTCTCGGATGGAAAAACACTTCATTTTCCTTCCAAAACAATTTTACATAATAATTCTATTTTTATTCTCCCACTGATTTCTATCCAATCTCTCTTCACTTCAAAAAGATCTGATGATTGCACAGATAAAGCTTTTTAGTTTCTTAGGTATCAATTCCATACAACCGACAATAAATCTAAATATTACCTATATAGGATTTCTTCCAGGATCTTTGAATCCCCTCAGAAATATTTCTTCAGATAGGAGCCCTCAATATGAATAGCTCAAATGGGACACACTACTCCTTCTGTACTATTAAAAACTCTTCCAGAGGTGCAGTTTTCTGGTTTTATTCTAGGAGGCATCTCCAAATCCAGGCTTACGCATTAATATTAACGGCCAGAACACGGCCCTGTTGCATTCAGTTCCTGAAGCATCTTTCTGTGAATTCATGAAAAGAGATTTTATGGTTTTGAGAGAAAAGAGAGAGTCTGAAATTTTAAAAAAAGCAACACAATGACAACAACAACTCCCCAGAATCAAAATAAAACAACCCCAAAACCAAGCGGAATGTCTTTCCCACTGAACAAGTCTGTTCTGAAAAGTTCCTTCCTGACAAAGAATGGAAAATGCTGCAGGACAGGACCTCCCTGCCCATCCTGGGCATCCCTTCATGAAGATGGATCAGCTCAGCTTCTCTGGACTCCCCTCTACACCAAAGGACATCCCAGGTTTCTTGGGTCATCATGGAATTACCTTCCATAGACCGGGTTGTTCCAAACCTCATCTAGACTGGGATAGGGCAGGGATGGGGCAGCCACAGCTTCTCTGGGCACCCTGTGCCAGGGCCCCACCACCCTCACAGGGAACAATTCCCTCCCAGTATCCCACCTAACCCTCCTCTCTGTCAGCGTGAGGCCACAAAGCTCCAGGGAGGCTGGAGAGGGGCAYAGGCTCCCAGCGTTCCTGGAAGGACACAACAGTCCCGGTACCACGTTCCATCGGTTTTAGCGCTTAATGAAAGACCTCGGGCAATCCAATTCCTGCTCCTTCCTGGGGAAGCCTGCCAGATGTATTCCCAGGCCAATTATTGCTTTCACAAAGTGCTCTAAATCTGTCAACAAGCACAAGTGCGAAGTACAGAATAAAAACACCGTGAGGATTGTGAGCCACTTGTTACGAGAGGAGTTCCTCCTTGCAGAGGGAGCAGTGAGAGTTGGCTTCCCAACGGCAGCACCGCTGCCAAATTCAGGTGTTAAATACTATTAACACACACCAAAACATTTGTACTCTTTTTTTTTCCATTGGAAAATAGATGCTTATTCTCCAACACAGCTGTATGATAAATACTTTGCAAGCTACCACGGGAAATCCAGGAAGGTTCCAAGAATTTCTCCCACTCCTGGGAGTATGAGCAAAGGGAGATAATGCATTTTATCTACAGGAGTTGCAGCATCTCAATGGATGTGGATGTGTTTTCACAAAACAAAAGTAAATAAAACAAATGAATGAAAGAGTTGCAATCATTTTCCCTAATGCACAAATCCGCACATCTTCTCACCTMTTTGACATTATTGCTGGGTGTAGAATTATGGAATTATTTAGGTTGGAAAAGACCTCCAGGATCATTGAGTCCAACCTGTGACTGATCCCAGAGCACTGAGTGCTACATCCAGGCATTCCTTGGACACGTCCAGGGATGGGGACTCCAACCCCCCTTCCAGTGCCTGACTACCCCTTCCATGAACAAATTCTCCCTGATCTCCAGCCTGAACCTCCCCAGGCACAGCTTGGTGCCATTTTCTCTTACCTTGTCGCTACTGAGTTGTTTTCCTGAAAAGTGGGAAGGCTTCGTTGCTTGGATTCAACATTTGAGAAATCTCCCGCCCACCTGACCTAGAACGTGTCAAAGCCTCTCATCCAAGGTAATTTCTTCTCCTCAGACCTGTGATTAAAGGCTGTGTGATGTCCCCTCAGTGCCCCAGAGCTGCTGGCCTGTGCCCAASCAGTGCAGGTGTTTCGGCTGGGCTCAATTCCCTGGGAGAGATTGATTTCCATCTGAAGCTTCCAGGTTTAACTCTCCTACCAAAAAAGCCCTGGATCCAGGCTGAAAGCTCTCCCAGACTGTCAATATTCTCAATATTCCCCATGCTTTGGCTCCAGGCTCAATCTCAGGGCCGAGTGCTCACCCCCAGTGGCTGGAGCTCTGTCATTGCCAAAGATTTGCTTGGAGAATCTTCAGAAACTTCCTGTTTCATGGGATGCAACTTGGGAAGATGTTACGTGGGAAAAGGAGACGAGATTTTATAATCAGCTGAACAAAACTCCAGGATTGATGGTGGCTGTCAAGCTAATTATGGAATGAATCATGTCTGGCTCTGCAGTTATTAGTCAAAGTAATTCATTATTTGCTTAAAAATAACATTAAAATTTAACCAATAAAACCATTTATTGATGGCTGGTCTGACTTTTTTTTTCCTTTCCCTTGTCTAAATGTCATCCTGGTTAAGAAAACGTAAAAGAAAAAGTCATTAAACCATCTTAGTCATAAAACATCGACCTTTCATCATTTAAATAAATAGAAAAGTGAGATGTTATCTGACAGAGATTTAGGCTTATCATTTATGCAGTGAAATATTACAGACTTTCTGCAGGGGACTCGCAATTAAATAAAACACTATTTTTACTAAAAAATTGGCTTTATTTAAAGGTAAATAACATAAATAAAGGTAAATAAATATCTAGAAATGTGAACTCTTCCCGTGTTTTTTCCATTTCCATACCTCAGCCTTCTCCCCATCCCAGTAACGGTTTCTACCCAGCCAAAAGTTCCTTGATTTTTTCCCTGTTGAACTGCGGTAATTTCTGCCTTTCCTGAAGAACTGAGCAGGATTCCAGGGCAGCTGGCACGGAATGCAGGAAGGTGATCCCATCTGCACACCCAATCCCCCAGTATTTGCACCTATCGCTTTGTCTCACCTTGGCTTCTCCTCAGCAAATCTGCCAGAATTCCTGGACAAAACATCTGGATCTGGAGTAGGATGGAGAAAATAACAGAAGGGGAAACCAGAAAAACAACTGGAAAGGCAATCAGAAAGTTTGGCATTCCTTCCAACCTGGATCCATCGGGATTTGTGGTGCAGGATTGAAACACAGAATCAGGAAGAGATGGACTTTTTCTCTCCAGTTAAACTGGGAAAACAGACCAGAAGAGAAGGAAAAGGAGGAAAAATCCAGGCGGATGCATGGTAGCCCAAAAGATTCCAGTTGCAGGGCTGGAGCTCAGTGTGGTTGGATGGATTTTGGCTCGGTTTTCACTTGTCCGTCTGACGCCTTTACTCAGGAACAAGCAGAGCTCTTCGATTGCTCCTCAGAAAATAAATAAACTCTGCCTCCAAATGAGTTAAATGGCTCGAAAACTGAACTCCTCAGATTTTATTAGGGATTGAACAGCTCCAGGTGTTCCTAAGCCAAAATCAATAGGAAGATTAGCTGCAGGAGTCTGCCAAGAGATTACGGACAAGGCGGCCATCGAACGGGAGCCGATGGATCCAGAGGCTGAGCACCGTCCCTTGGGTGGGCACGATCTGCACAGGAGCTGATTCCCACCTTCCACTCAGCTGGAATTCCACACTGAGCACCACCAATCACCCACAGCAGAGGGCTGGAATGAGATGAGCTTTGAGGTCTCTTCAAACCCAAATTTTTCCATGATTCTGTAAGAGAAATTCATTACTCTAAAGCTTTTGCATCAGAGATCCCTTTGTCACACTCCAGATCATTTAAACCTGATCAATTTCCTAAGAACTTCATAAAATCTTATCCTAAATCCCAGAATGGTTTGGGTTTGAAGGAACTTAAAGCCCACGCAGTCCCGTCCCTGCCATGAGACCTTCCACAGACCAGGTTGCTCCAAGCCCAGTCCAACCTGGCCTTGAACACTTCCAGCAATATTTCCAAAAATAGAATTCCCTGACAAAATCCATTGAGGAATACATTTGCCAAGGCTGCATTTTCACCCTTGCTGTAGCTTTGGGCATGAGCAGCCCTGCAGCCTCTGCACCTCTGTCTCCCTAAGGGGATTTTTGTGCACTTCCATTGAAATACTTGTACAATTCCCACATGAAATATTCCCAAGGATGGAAGAAGTTACAGCCTGCCATTCCGTGTGATTTAATATTGATATTTTTCCTTCGCTTGCATGTCAGTCARTGCCCCACATTAGGATGCAAAACTCCCTGAGCATTTTTAGCTATGTAACAGCTTTTTGATGTATTTTTCAGCATTTTACAAGTCTCGCATTCTCAGATGAAATTGAGTTTTTGTCTGTTTTTAATGATCTCATTAATGGCTTGTCAGGTATCTGTGTTTCCACCAGCAGTTTTCCACCTCTGCAGTCCCATCATTCCAGACGTTTCCTGTTGATATTGTTTTGTGAAGGCTAATGAGGCTTCACCTCGGAGAAGGAACGATCTGATTCTACACCAACTGAGAACAGGTTGATCCGACAGATTTGGATGCAGCAGGAACACRCTGAAAATAATTATTTGCAAATGTGTCTGAACTTGTGAAAAGAATCAAAGCTTCTGTGCTGGTTTTTCACTCTCTTTCAGTCACATCTGCTGTGTCACCGTTGTCCTGCACCTTGGCCCCTCCAGCAGAGATTAAACTCAAATGTTCATAGAGCAACAGTCAAACTCTAGGAGTAAAACCCATCATTTTAAAGCCAGTTCCACATGAAAATGAATCTTTAAAACGTTATGTAAATTTTGACTTAATATAAAGGAAAAGGTGTCAGTCTGTTCTCTTATTTCTCCTCAYAATTAGACGTATTTAAAATTAAATATAAGAAATTCATTAATCATTTTTTATACTCATAAAGCATTTCTCTGTTTGTTAAATGTAACAGAACTGCACCTTTATTTTGTCTTTGCCAGGAGCTACTTCACACAACAAATTTCTAGGATTATTTCAAAAACTTCTTTGCATTAGATAAAAGRAAATAAATAGAGAAGCCAAACTTCTTGCTGTCAGTGAAATTAGTTTGTGTTTATAGTAACCATTAACATTACTGTAAAAAATTCTAGATAAAGTTAAGATACCAAATTAAATTCCAGAGATGGCACACCTAGACCTATATAAGGCACCTGGATGAGTATCCTTGCATTATCCATAGGTTATTTCACCAACATCCTCATGTTCAGTCTATGATCAGACTATAATTTAATCATGATTCAAAGATACAACATTTGAAAAAAACCTCAAACTTCTTACAGTGATGGATTCCCTGTGCACAAAAGAAATGCATTTTGCAGCTGCCTCATCTGTGGGCACTCACAGCTTCCCTGCTTTTATCAAACAGCTGGGATGTGGAATTCTCTGACAAGAATCCTCCTCTGGCRGTGGGTATAAAAAAGTATAGAATCTCCGCAGTAAAATTCTAAGGAAGGATTTCTGTTCACCCACCAAGGATTTGAGAGCTCCCCAAATTAACTCTACAAAGCAGYGTGCCCTGTCAGGGCTCTGCTTTGCTTTCAGCATTTAAAASAATGTCCAAAGGTTTTGTTTGATGGATTCAGACTTCCAAAGGGAGYAGCTCTGCTCCGCTGTCTCACCTGCTCCTGTTTTCCCCAACTCCCGCAGACATCAAAGGCAAGGTGGCTTTGTTCAGAGTGGAGGTGTTTTCACAGGGTTAAAGAGTGATAACAAATTCCTCCATGTGATAATTCTCTCCAGGAGTTTTCATCCACTCTGAAGATAACAAATACTTGAAAAAARGAAGGAATAACAAGATGGAAAATGACCATTCAGCACTGTTCTTCAATGCCTTCTCCGAAACCTTGTGGTGGCCGTAATCCACAGATCCATATGGAAGTTCAAACATTCCAATCCTAAAAATCTCTTATCTAMGGTGGAGGAGAACATTTCACAGGGTAGAAGGACCAGGTTTCAACCATCTGCAAACATTAAGCGATACCAATGTCCTGCCTAAGGCCAGCCTGACCTTCCCTGGTCACCCTGGCTCTGGATGAGGCTGAGTTTCCCAAGGGGTAACACAGTGCCTTGGGCAGCAGCTCCTGGGCGTGGGTGACCTTTCTCCAGAGCTRTGGAATTGCACTGCTCGTGCAGAGCCAGCTCTGAGAGCAAGGTGTGACACTGCCCCTGACACGGCCCCATACCTGTCACAGCTCCGTCCCTGTCACACCTCGATCCCTGCCATGGCTCCATCTCTGGCACGGTTCCATCCTCGTCACGGCTCAATCCCCAACACAGCTCCATCCCTGCCATGGCTCCATCCCCAACACAGCTCCATCCCCATCATGGCTCCGTCCCCAACACGGCTCCATCCTTGACACAGCTCCATCCCTGACACAGCTCCACTACTGTCACAGCTCCATCCCCATCACAGCTCCATCTGTGACACAGCTCCATCCCCGTCACAGCT
Organism: Parotia lawesii; assembly: GCA_003713295.1. Taxonomy (NCBI): domain Eukaryota; kingdom Metazoa; phylum Chordata; class Aves; order Passeriformes; family Paradisaeidae; genus Parotia; species Parotia lawesii. The sequence goes on along the minus strand of RAHM01000009.1, from coordinate 634,125 downwards.
TCACCACTGTCACAGCTCCATCCCCGTCACAGCTTCACCACTGTCACAGCCCCATCCTCAACACAGCTCTATCCCTGTCACAGCTTCACCACTGTCACAGCCCCATCCTCAACACAGCTCTATCCCTGCCATGGCCCCATCCCTGACACAGCTCCATCCCCGACACGGCTCCATACCCAACACAGCTCCATACCCAACATGGCTCCATCCCTCACATGGCTCCATCCCTCACATGGCTCCATCCCCAATATGGCCCCATCCCTGGCATGGCCCCATCCTTGTCACAGCCCTATCTCCGCCATGGCTCCATCCCCAACACAGCCCCATCCCTGTCACCACCCCATCCCCATCACGGCCCCATTCCTCACATGGCCCCATCCCAACCATGGCTCCATCCCCGTCACGGCCCCACCCCTGTCACGGCCCCATCCCTTCTGGCTGAGGGTTGTTTTCTGCTCTCCGAGGCCCTCGCTCTGCTGCAGTGCCCTACTTTCCTCTTCTGCTTTGCTGAAGTTTAAGTAAAAAAACCCACCCAGCCAAAACCCCCAAGTGCCTCAACAACAAACCCACGAACAAAGAAACAAGAGACTACTTTTTAACATGGGAYTGAACGTTCTTAAGCAGTTCTGGAAAATAAATAAGACTCAAATCCTGTAATTCATTCTTCTATACCTGAGGCAATACAATGTGCATTTTTGTAGGTTGGCTTTTTGCTTCCAATAGCTTTGTAATAGTCTTATCCAAAAGATGAACTGCAAATTATTTTTCTTTTTTTCCTTTTTTTTTGGCATAAGGTTCTTTCCTCCCTTGGAAACAAAGATTTAAAGAACAGAGATTTTGTTTTAAGATCTACAGCAAATAGGCCTTAGATTTGATTGTTTACATTTGAATATTAGAAGACTTTAAATAATCTGCCTGTGAAAGACAAATAAATTAAGCCTTCAGAACTGAGAGAACAGAGTTTTAATCAGGTTTTCTGAGAGGAAAAGGATAAACTCTAAAATGTAGGTTATTACTGCTCTCTGAARTATCATCGCGGTTGCAGAGTAAGAAGATAGAATGATCGGAAAACTGTCTGGGCATTTGAAGAAAAAGTTTAAAATATTCAAAGTACCAGAGAAACCGAAGGTTTGTAATAAACACAGCATGCTCTAGGGAAGAAGGGATATAATTGTTGGGATGAGTCCTGTAATTATAGGACATGGCCATAACAGGCAGCAGAGGGAGTAAACCCAGTTTAACACAGATTATTTGGATTATACTGGTTTAACATACACAGATATACTTGTTTGATACATAGTTCTGAACTAGTAAGAAACTGTAGGCCAGAAAACAGTTCATCCTTTGAATTCAAAATTCAATCCCGGCTATCCGAGCAGTTGGTTTAACACACTGGTTATGGATATTGCTCTACCATGGGTCTAATTCCCACATCCCACATGGAGCTCTTCCCCAGTTTTTAGTGGCTTTGCATCAGCGTAGGACTAAAATCCACCCACAAAACAACACAGTGGGAACAGCTCCAATCKCAGGACATCTGGATCATCTTTCCATTATAACATTTCCCACTGTCTTAGTGCTGACCAGCTCCACAGAGGTGCTTTTGGGAATGTCAGTGCTCCAGGATTCACTTCTGCTCTCCACTCTCTCTTCTGTGCTTCATCAGCCTGGTTAGGATTTAATGGRAGTTCTTATTGCAGCACCAGAGAACCCAATTATGCAAAATGAAGCTGGTGATAACTGGGCCATTCCTCCGTGGGAAGTCTCAGTTTTATAGACTGGAAATGGAGATGTAGGAATGGTAAAATCTTATTTACAGAGCAGATCCCTCCCTGGGCACTTAAAGCAGCACAGCCTTCACAGAGTAGCTGCAAAATGATGATGCCAATAGTTTTCCAAGGATTTCTGAATTATTTTAAACAGGGAGTCCAATATTCTGTCAAAATAACTTTTTGCTGCTGCATTGGGATGTCTGAAATCCTGACCATCATGACTGTGCTTTAAAAGTAATTTTTTCTCTTGAAATAACTGCCAAAACTACTTGTGGTTAGAAGAGTCTGAGATATCCAAGATTTCAGTGCACCCAAGGCTTCAAAATTAGTAATCTTCTATYCCAGCCCACTTAACAAAACCTCCCTGAGTTTGTTAATAAGGAAAGATTCCAGGACAAAGTATCCAAAAATCCAAACCCTTGTAATACTCTCAGTCATGACCAGAAAAGGAGAWGTAAAAACTTGACAAATCCTACCTTAGAGAAGTCCATCATGTTCCAGGAGAAACAATACCCAGCAATCAGAAAAGTTTCTTGACATTATTCCGTGAAGAAAAGGACATTTGTAAAGGGATTCGTGGGAATTAGAACYGAAATCTGAAAAACAAATAGGATTTGATGATGAAGCTCCGGTACAGAAGTCACAAAATGCTCTCCCAGTTTRAATCTGTTAGAACGCATTATATAAGGGCACATAAAATCAGTTATAATCTGTATAAATACAGTGCCTGCAGCTTTGTTCATGGAGCAGGGACACGAGGAATTACATCTCTTCCTAGGGAAGCTCCCAAGCCAGGAATTTGCCTCCAAATTTAAGCATAAAATACAAGACAAAAGTACACCAAAACAAGAAAATAAAGGCCAGAAGGATAAGACAGTGCTCAGAGTGCACCCTGACTCCTCTTTTACCTATAAATATTATAGTAAATATGGTAAAAACAGGTTTTAAGAGTTTTGGGAGAAGTTAAAGAAGTAGATTTGCACATGGGCAAAGAACTGCAAGACTGATTTCAGGACTAAATATTTTTTAGCTGTACAKGGGATCTGTTGTCCCAGTGTGATCCCAGCAGGAGTCAGACCTGGAAGAATAAAGGACAAAAATAAGATTTCAGAGAGGTACAAGCTGTTAATAGCACTAGAAACAAATCAACCTATAGCTGAAACAATTTAAAATAGAAAACCTGGCTGAGAAATCCATAGGRCTAGATTCCATGCTGCAAAAAATGGACTGGGAAAGGCATTATCAGCAGGTTTTTCAGTGGGTAAGATAGCCCTTATCACRAAAGATGTGATATGGACAAGACTTRCGTGTGGAAGGAGATATCGGAAACCTACCATGGAAACTGCAAGCGAAGCCTGAATATCAGAAAAGTTTTGATTAGTGTCTCTTTTTACTCTTCTTCCATCTTTGCATTCAATTTCTGAATTAAAACATTTTGATTTCTGCCACTCACCAGCACAGACATTGTGCTGAACTTTACCTTTCGAGAAATCTCTGCCACTGAAACGTGTCCCAACATCCTTTTAATACATTTCCTCTTTCCCTGAAAACACCGAGAATTGTTCCATTGATTCCGGGAGCGCTCGGATCGGCCCCGTGGGACTGGGAGATAAATGTGTTACACATTCCAGAGTGRATCCTTAAAAAGAGGCTGCAGGAAGATTAATGCCTTTGCAGCCATTGTTTCCACAGTGTCAATAAAGAATAGGAAGGAGAACGGATTACGACTCCAGACAATCTATCCTTAAGATCACTGGGAAAGCTCTGCACCTTTCTTAATGGCGTGGATATTTTTCCCACTCGAGGATGTGTGCACAGATCAGGGAGGTTGTGGTTGTCCCATCCCTGGAAGTGTCCAAGGCCAGGTTGGAGTAATCTGGTCCATGGAAAGATTCCATGGAGTTCCACCATGACAGGGGTGGAACTGGATGGGATTTAACGTCCCCTCCAACCCAAACCAGTCTGGAATCCTATTTTTTTAAGGCTTTTTCATCAAGGATTGATTTGCTGCTGATCCAATCAGGCAGCACAAGGTGACTCAGAGCTGGCAGGTCACAGAGAAGTAGCACATCACAAAGAGCGAGCGCTTATTTCAAATTAGTTCTGGTCAATACAAGGACTTAAAAATTTACCCAAGACAATTGTCAGATAATTTCAAATAATGGGGGTATCTGAGAAAATTGGTCTCTGCTGGTGGATGTTCTCTGAAATCACATTGATCAAATGACTTATGAATTATTTATTCGGCTGTGCCCTTAACCTGAAAAGTGAGAATTATTGATTTTGCTTCATATATCATATTATGGAATCAAAATAGTGGGGAAAAACACCATGAGAAAGTGGCAGGGAAACAGCCCCTCAGCCTGTRTTCATCTGTCCTGGAACACAGAGAGAGATGCAAAGTCAGGAGTGATTCTGGCTTCAGTGGCATCTGCAAAACACCGTAAAGAGGATTTTTCTTTAGCAGCATGGAGGGGTTTGAATAGCAGAAAAATACTTTTGATTTAGATTTAAAATAGAAATATTTGACTCTGATTTCAAACGGAACCAGTGTTTCAAGCTTAAACTTCAATAGCCAAGGAGAACAGCGAAGTGCTCATGCCACTGGATTAACAGGCACGGTCTGGGGAAGAGCACTCAAACTTTAAAGGGAATTTCTGAGGAAAAGCTGCAAATGTTTGTTTGTTTTTAGCACTGACATACACAGAGAACAGTAGAAAAGGAAGGGAAGAAGCAATAATATCGTAAGTCACAGTCAAAAAAAGTAATAAATATTAATTCTTTGTCRTTAATACATGATTAGAAAGAAAACACCACGGCATGGTGGACACCACCTTTGTGAGGAGGTACAAAAAGAGCATTAAGCCCTTGGAATAAAACAGCCAGAGATTTCCCATGGGATTCCTGGTCCATTAATCTCCCTCTCATCCCTATCCATCTTTTTCATATCTTCTTTGGACTCGGTGACAATGGGAGGCTCACGAGGTTCCGAAGTATTATTGTTAAAATAGCGGATTACAAGGACAAAGCTGGGCGCCACCGCGCCCTGAACAACTTCAGATCACAACAGTTTCCCAAAAAATTCAGGCTTGGAAACTGTATTCCCATGTCCCACGAAGGAAAATACTCACTTTTAGTTATGTGACTTCTTTTGACTCYGGTGGGAATCACAAAACCTGTGACAGACACTTGGACTTTTTATTTTTTGTGGCTTCACACAGCAAACTTTGGGAATCACCGCTCCAAAAGTGTTCCCATCTCCAGCTGTTGGAAAATACAGGAAAAAGATATTAAAGAAAAGCATCATTCCATGTTTTGGGTTTTTTTTTTTTTGTCAAATATTTTCATTGTGTTGTAAATTAATACCTTTATTAATTCAAATGAAGCCTCCAAGTCCTGAAGGAAGGAGTCAGATTTGAGGACACCTTGCCAAAATTTGTTAAATTCCCCTTAAGTTTAGTGTTTATTAAAAGAAAGTTCATAACCTACAATATTATACAGGGCTTAAAAATGAACCATTTGGGGGTGTGTGGGGTTGTCACATCTATGGAATGGAACATCTCTTCTTACAGGGAATCTCAATGAACTATGGAGGAAGAACTGAGTATTTTATTCCCTGTCCCMCTCCCCCCTTTGGAGTAAAATCCATCCTGTGAGGGCAAAAAAAAATTCAGAAAAAAATCAATATATATATTTCTCCTTTCAAATCACAGTTGGCAAATTAGATCCACATTTCTTTTGGAGAAATTGCTTTAGCACAAATCATGTCTATCAAATGAGATTTCAAATATCTTGTGTTTCCGAGGTTTTCATGGCTGCTGATATAATACAGTTACCATATAGGAAGAGTYATCCCCTGTCCTGGATTTGTTGACATAATCTTAGCATCATATTTCACATTTTGGGAGATATTTTGGCTACATGTGCTTAGCTGGTGCGCTTCGGGGACTTCAGAGGTTGGGTTTGCAATGGAAACAGTGTTGACAGACGGCCAAATTTTCAGAAGAGGGGTACAAAGATAATTCCATTTTCCACAGCTGATGGACGGAGGGATAGGAGGAATTTGAACTGATCTCGCTGTGGAGGTGGACACGTCAGGAAACTRCTGGAAAAATGCTGATTGTTTCACCTGTTGAGTGCAATTTCCTCCCAGAGAACATTTGGTGCTGTCCTACTTGCCAGGGATGCTTGGGAAGTGTCACGGTGACAGAGCAGGGAGGCAGCACAAAGGAGCAGCCAAAGTCACGCTGAGGTCACCGGCAACGGGAACATCCAGCAGCGGATGAATAATTTAATATCAGGTATTATTTGGAATGTATTGTCCTGGGATGTGAGATCATTTTCAGCAGGATTGGAAGCACACAGCATTTCAAACCCACTTCCTTTTCGTTTGCCAAGTGGGCAGGAAGGCACCACCCAGGACAATCAAACTTCAAAACGCTTTGGATAAAATTTGATTGATCAAATTTGATAATTGGTTTTTGAGGCTCCCACCAGCAGTGCTCTGGATTCGCAGCACAGGAAGGACGTGGAGCTGCTGGAGCAAGTCCAGAGGAGGCAGCAGGGGGATCAGAGGGATGGAGCAGCTCTGCTGGGAGCAAGGGCTGAGAGAGCTGGGATTGTTCAGCCTGGAGAAGAGAAGCTTTGGGGTGACCTCACTGTGGCCTTCCAGGGCCTGAAGGAGCTACAGGAAAGATGGAGAGAGACTTGTTACAGGGGATGGAGGGACAGGACACAGGGAATAGCTCCCCACTGCCAGAGGGCAGGGAGAGATGGAGTATTAGGAACAAATTCCTCCCTGTGAGGGTGGGCAGGCCCTGGCACAGGGTGCCCAGAGCAGCTGTGGCTGCCCCTGGATCCCTGGCAGTGCCCAAGGCCAGGTTGGACATTGGGGTTTGGAGCAGCCTGGGACAGTGGGAGGTGTCCCTGCCCATGGCAGGGGTGGCACTGGATGAGCTTTAAGATCCCTTCCAACCCAAACCATTTATGATTCTATGAAGAAAAACACGAACTTTGCAGTTTCAGTCCCACTCCAGAGCTTGTGGATTCCTCTGGGCTCTGCTCGAGTCGCTCACTTCCAGTTTTTCCCTCAAAGACCCGGAATATCCGTGTGCCAGCTGAAGGCTCCGCAAAGGTGTGCTGTCGGGACAAAGCAGCAGGAGAGGCACTGACATTTCAAATTTTAATATTTTACCRTTTATTTTCTTTTTGTGAAGAAAAGAAATCTCACAGAATTGCAAACGAACGGAACTTTGTGTGCAAAAAGACAGTAGGACTTGACTTTTTTTTTTCCAGATTGTCAGAAATATAAAAGAAAGCCTTTGTCCCCTAAAACAGGAATTATCACTAAGTAGAAATAAACACATTTTACAATTTATGATGCACCAGTGTTTAAGCTTGTGAATCAAATCATTGCTGTTTGGAGCTGTGCCTTCCTTCACCTCCTTTTAAATCTTTGTCTCCGTAGCACAAATTCCTTCCTTTTCTCTCTTACAGGTGGAACAGGGGCTGATAGCAAAAAATTAATCTATTCAACAGCAGCAGAATTTGTCAAAGCTTGATCTATGGCTCGCTCTGCCTCTGAAAAACAGCTTTTCATAGAAAGTTGATGTGTTTTTTCATTACTGAGGCAGCTCTCTATTTAATAACAGCGTTCCAACATGTGCTATTGATCCGTGTATTGGAACAATTCTTACAGTTCGGGCTGGCCTGTGGATTTATTAAACATTTACTGGCATTTTCTCCAAGGTCAAGGCCATGCACGTGCATGGATAAAGCCAATGAAACATAAGGGGCATGTTCTGTATGGTTCTACATTATTTAAAACTGAGAAATATTTAAACTACTAAAAAATAGATTTATCCAGCAAACAGATTCATTTAAAATCACATTTTATTTGGGTGGTGTTTATGCAATGAATCTGAACTTAAATTCAGGTGTAGGATTTTAAGAGAAAATAAATCTGAAATACCTTATTGGCTTCAGCCTGGCTACTCTGGRTACACCCACCCTCTTCTGCTGAGAAGAGAATCTGCCCAGCTGGAGACAATTCCTCACCCAGTGAAAGATTTAAGGGTCTCCATTTTGAACAAATTGACACTAAATGTGAGGGGAGCTCTGGGAACCAAAACTCCTCCCTGAAGGACAGATGCTTCTGTAGGGAGAAGAGAATCACAAAATCACAGAAAGGTTTGGATTGGAAGGGACCTTAAAATCATCCAGTTCCACCCCCTGCCATGGGCAGGGAAACCTTCCACTGTCCCAGGCTGCTCCAAGCCCCAATGTCCAGCCTGGCCTTGGACACTGCCAGGGATCCAGGGGCAGCCACAGCTGCTCTGGGCACCCTGTGCCAGGGCCTCCCCACCCTCCCAGGGAACAATTYCTTCCTAATCTCTAATCAAAATCTCCCCTCCTCCATCTTAAGGCCATTCCCCTCATCCTATCACCCTTTGGAGCACCTTCTGTGTTCTCTCCTGTGAGCACTGGATGTTCCTGGGCTCATTTGTGGTGATCTCATTCCCTGTTGAGCATTCCAGTCCTTTCCTGGGCTGTGCAGTCYGTCCATAAATCCTGTCTGGTTTTATTGACAGGACCTGCAAAGCAGGAACACAGAGATTGTTCAAAGCCACCTTCCACCCACCCCATCCTGAATATGGAATGATTTTTACAGGAAAAAAATCCTCAGGATTTCACAGATCAGCCTGGCAGAGGTTTCTTGTTCTTGTAAACAATTTTTGAGGCGTGTGAAGAGCTGCAAATGGCTCTGCTGTGAATCGATGCCTCTCAGGTATAAAAGGAGGTATTGTCACAGGATAATATCTCTGCTTTTTCCCTGCTTTTTTTCAATACCGCCAAAACAAATGCTCGGCTTGACAATAATTCTCACAATATTTTGGATTCCCACTTGCTCGACAAATACAAGCAAGTCARAATTAGAGGGATTTGTCATGGCAGAGCCAACTCCAGAACTAAACACAAGCCACATCCATCCCAGTGCTTTGTGTGCTGGGGAATCAGCTCCTAACCAGGGCAAAATTGCCCTCTTGGGGATGCTCCAGGTGCCACATTGGGCATAAACATTCCGGCTGGAGACAATGCCAGAACCCCTGCTCAGTGTGGAAACATTTTGTGATGTTTATAGACGGTAAAAGGAATCAATATCCCAACGCTTTGTTACAGGATTGCGTTTCCTGGAATGATTCAAAGTCCCTCCCATCGATTTCCCAGGCAGTCATGAGCCTGTYGTCCCTCTAAAAAAAAGGGAATTTACAGGCTCTGCTTCTCCCACCGCCTTTTTTCCCAAGATTTATGTTTAATTTGGGATTATCAGTTTTCCTTGTCCCGTTAGTCCTTCCAAGAGGGAACAGATTATTTCAAAATTAAAGCGCAATCTAAGAGTTTAGTTTGGTGCATTAAATGACATTTCCCACAAGGAAGGTTGATGGCCCTTCATGAAAAACAAATTTATTGGGAAAACAAACAAACAAAAAAAAAAAGCCAAGGAAAATGGATGCAAATGTCAGATTTTAGAAGATTTAACCATGAGGGGTAACAAGGAATCAAAGCAGGAAGCACAAGCATGGAGAAAAATAGAAATTATAGTGCTGTGAGAAGTCTCAGATACTAAAATATTTTAAAATTGTCCTTTAGTGCRAAAGCAACTTGAAGAAGATGCTTAACCAAATTCATCTGCACAGGGTCATTTTATAAAATGGTTTTAAAATGTTATTAAACCAGACAAACCCTGGCACGAAAGAACGTCTGTAATTCTAGCAGATGATTACTAACTGCACTAATTAAGTAGCTTTAATTGACTCAATCCAAGTCAAGAGACAATTCATATGAATATTGCTGCAAGACTCAGCAATCATCATCTCCACAAAGTAACTTTTAAATGAGTTATCCCACAGCTTTATGATCCCAATCTCTGCTCTCAGTCCATGATTTACAGATCCCCAGGGCCATGATCACTGATGAGGCACTGGAGGTAACCAGGAAAGGTTTGCTCACCATCCCTACACCTTCCCTGGACACTTTGGAGGGTCCCAAAATTGAGGAAGGTAAAGAAAAGAAAGGGGACAGAGGAGAATATATTTTTCTGGTTTATTACTAAATTAAGCTTTCTAAACTTCTGAGCACTTTTAAAACATCAAACAACGTCTTCTTGTTTTCCTCTGAAGAATTCCTATTTTTCTGCCCTTCTTAATTAAAGAGATGGAATATAAAAATTCATTTAAAGGCACAAAACCAAAACACTCTAACATTCGCAATCATTTCTTCTGAAAAATAATTTCTATGCCTTGAAACACGATTTAATCTTATTCCTGAAAGTGGGCAGCTTAAAATCCTGGGATGGTTTGCGTTGAAAGGGACACTGAGGATCATCCAGTGCCATGTGCAGGGACACCTYCCACTGTCCCAGGCTGCTCCAAGCCCCAGTGTCCAGCCTGGCCTTGGGCACTGCCAGGGATCCAGGGGCAGCCACAGCTGCTCTGGGCACCCTGTGCCAGGGCCTGCCCACTCTCCCAGGGAACAATTCCTTCCCAATATCCCAYCYATCCCTGCCCTCTGGCAGTGGGAAGCCATTCCCTGTGTCCTGTCACTCCATGAACAACACAACTCCATCAAAAAAATCAATTAACCAATGGCAGCACCATTCAGCAAAACTTTGGATAACTGAAGACACCATCCTAGCACAGCAAACATCAAGATCTGCCATTTTCTGCTGTCTCATGATCTAGTGGAAGGTTCCCTGGGATGTTGGGAAGGAATTGTTCCCTGGGAGGGTGGGSAGGCCCTGGCACAGGGTGCCCAGAGAAGCTGTGGCTGCCCCTGGATCCCTGGCAGTGCCCAAGGCCAGGCTGGACATTGGGGCTTGGAGCAGCCTGGGACAGTGGAAGGTGTCCCTGCCCATGGCAGGGGTGGCACTGGATGAATTTTAAGGTCCTTCCAAMCCAAACCAGTCTGGGATTCATCCCCACAATGCCTTCATTTCCCTTTGAAGCCTGACAAGAACAATTAGTCCCTCTGCTTCCCATGAAATCGCTTTAGGGATTTGCAGCCGGGTGTTTTATTGTCGTTCCTTCCCTCCGACCTGAACGCATTCAGCATCCCTGGCATCCAGCAGCATTAACCTCTCACTCTTTTATTTGCACTCCCCAGCTCTCTTATTTGTCTTTCTTTTTAGCAATTTCAGGCTCGGAAGTTTCATGGAACATTTGAAATGTTCCCTTCCCAGGTCACCATTGAAAGGACCATATTTTTTCATTTATAGCCAGTGTTTTACAAGGGATCAAAACCTTCAAATTGAGAAGATAAAGATCTTACCTAAAGAGATATAAAAAGCTTTGTACTAAAGCAACAACTTTAAGGCTATTTTAACTCAAACAAAAGAAAAATCTGAACTAAAAGTGCAAATATGTAAAAGTAGCTCAGTTATTTCTGAATCTTTGAACTTCTACTGTGACTACCTTAGAATTTGTTTAATTGTATTTATTTATGGTGCAGTCTCCTCTAAAAAATGGAAAAACTAAAGCATAGCTATCATTTGTTCTCACTTTTTAAATTCTTTTTTTTCCTAAAGGTATCCCAGAAAAATGTTTCTAGCCGACATCCCGTGGTAGGTTTAATTTATCCTCTTCTAAATAAATTGAGGAAATAATTTCACCTGAAATCTACTTGTCCATCCCCAGGAAATGTTCTCCTGTTCAACCCCACAATGTTCTTCCTCCTCAATAACTTTTTTCTGTGGGGGAAAACAAAAACATTAAATGAAACTCACCATTTTTAACACAAAGGTCTGCATCCCTCTCTGKTTTTCCTTTAATATGGTGTTAAAATTTATGTGGGACAAGACTGACAAYGCTGACACCACGTTCTCCTTCTTGTTTACTGGTTTTGGGAAGGGAAAGTCAGAGTTTTAGTCAGCTGGGAGCTTGGCAGGGCAGCTTCTGGTTTGAAAATAAACACATAAACAAGTAAATAAATCAAAGCACTGTCCAGGTTTGAAACCCAGCTGTCAGGAATTATGGATTTGAATGTCACCTGTGAAGTTTTACAACCTTTCCCTTTTTTTAACCTTATTTCTCCCCGTTCAGCCCAGGTGAGTGAGCACAGAGCAGCAGGGGACGATTTTTTCAGCGCAAGGAACTGCACAGAAAAGAGAAAAAAACCCTAAAACCACAGGGAAGCAACGGCAACACAAAACTGAAACCAGACAGAGGCAGCCGGGAAAAGCACTGAAGCAACGAGGACTGCAAGGAGGAATAAAGAGGGATAAACAAAAGTAGGCAACACCTTGCCAGAGTTTTAGAGCTCTAATGAGAACCGTCATTTAAAATGGATTTTACTCTCCGTGCTTCTGTTGATGATGAATTCCAGCCATTTGTTCCCTCGGTTGTTCATGGAAGGAAATCATTATATCTGGGAGAAGGTGAGTGCCTTTGCTCCGAGGGGTGGGCTCTGGATGGGTTTGGCACTCTGGGGACTGCGACAAACTCCGGAGTCTGAGGCTGCTGCAGCACTTGGAAGGTGCCAGCAGGGGCTGGAGGCTGGGAAAGGCTCCGGGACCTGCTGGGTTCTGGCAGAGGTAAAAAATGTGGGATAACACACGTGGGAAGGGAAGCCCAGCAAAGAGACAACGCCTGTGGGAGAAAGCATCTCCCTTTGCCTGGAAAATTAACATGTTTTATGGCCCCATCATGCACTTTCCAGCTCTTTCTATGAGGTATTCTTGGAGAAATGTTAAAATTGCCTCATGCCTGAAAAAAAATGRTTTAAAATCAGAAAGAACTGGCAGAAGTTCCCTCCCTTCATCCCCAGAGACTCAGGCTGGGGTTTCAGCAACACATCCAACGCTGGCAGATGGCCCACACACCACTCCCCCCAAACACTTGTTCCCAGCCAGGAATAAAGATTTGCAGAGTTCCAAAGAAATCACATTTTAACTTCCCTGAGCACATCCCAGACCACCCGACCCGAGGACTGGACATTCCTCCTTCAGCAGACAGCTGCACAAGGTCCCCCCAGCTCAAGAGTATGAATAATATGGATAAATTGGGCTGCTCAGCACGGCSCTGTGGCAGCTCACACGCTGCTGGTGTCAATAACAAAGATTTCCTCTAATAGGGTTGGGATAGGGCAGGAGCACAGACCCTGTGCCAGCTCAGAGCAGAGGATTCACACCAACAGAGCACCTGGAGCAGCTCTAAAGTAACAAAACGATGCAGAACGGGTGTGTTTCCCCAAGTGAAGCAAAAGGAATCCAGAAATCTGTATTCGAAGATGATAAAAACACTGATTATTGCTCTTTTCTGGTTTGTGCTTGACTCATTCCCTCAGAGCAGCGCCACTTCTCTTTACCATMCACGTGCCCACATATGCCTGTACTCAGAAATCCATATTTATGAACTTTTTGGGTTCTGCCCTGTCKCTGTTTTCCCCATGGATGAGTAGAGAAACTACACGAAGTCCAGGCTCAGGGATAAATGGGTGATGATTTTAATGAATTCTCAGAAGGYTTTTCTATGTTAGTTCGCGAAGTGAATTAAGTGGCATAAGGTAATTGGTTTTTGCCATCCACCCCCCAAGGGGGTTGGTCAAGTTCTAAGACACCCATCTCTGAATGTTTTTCTAGTTAGAACCATAACAATYCTGCAAAACAACCTGCAGCTGCAAGAAGTTTACAAAACTGTAACATTGTTTTGTCTTACTTGCATGGGAAAGACAGAACTCTCACAAAATGCTGCAGAGAGCCGGAAAATCTCTCTGCTAAAGCTTTTCAGTGTCCACACTGCCCCACAGACCAAAGGTGTTCCTCTGCCTCCCCAACAACCAGAGGACAAAGAAGGAAACGGGGTTTTGCCAAGGCACAGCAATTCTGGCTCCCTGCCCTTTGCTGTGTTTCAGCTGGATGTCATTTCAGATTACCAACTCCTGCCCAAAGTGCAACACGAGCCCAGCAGACCCATTTCTGTACTTTTTTCATAATTCTCCACGCGCTGACACTGTGTAAATAAGACAGGTAATGTTCTAATATATTWGAGGTGACACAAATTGGAAAAAAATAATCTTTCTTCTTCACTAGCAATCAAATCTCGTTCTGAGCTGCAATAAACTTTTAGGGTAAATGTTTGAAGATTGAAGGATGAGTTAAGTGTGTAAAATTTGGTTGAGTAAYGAGTAAATAGGTGCATAAGCTGCATATAAATGTTTGATGAATAAGCTGAAGTAGTGAAAAAATTATGTGGGGTAACGTGAGGGAGCACAGCTTGAAGGGAAATATCTCCTTGGCAGTGACATATTAGATTGTGAAATTAGATTGTAAGATCGGATTGTCTCTCAAAAGAAGAAATAAAAACATTATCATTCAGAGAACTTARGATATGGTTGGAGAAAATACCCCAAAAGCTCAAACATGCAGCAAATATCCCAGGATCTGAGGGGACAATCTGGAAAATAAATGGTGGCAGAATCCTGTCTCTGGTTCCACAGTTTTCCTGCCACGGAGACCAAAGGGATGATACAAAGAGATGACACATCTACATTTAAAAGATATCATTTCTATAATAATCTATATATTCAAATCGTGTCAATAACCATGTGCAGAGGAGAGGCTCCTCAAGCCAAGCTTATTGAGATTCCAAGTACACCAGACCTCGTTCTCCTCACAGCGACGAGAATATTTCGAGGCCAATTTGCATTTCCTAGCCAGGGGCATCATTTGCAGGTGACTGAACAATCAATTAAAACAGCTCGAGTAGGTTTTTCTGTACAGTTTTTCTCCACAGAACCAGGTCACTGCTGCTCATTCACATGGTTTGGGGCATTTTAGACATTAATAACACCAAGTTCTCCTCAAGGTTTCTGGTGCTGTCGTATGGATTTACRTTTTGTTTTCCCCAAGCTGGTGGAGGACTGAGCCCACCCCTTCCACCACCCCTGGACATTGATCAGCCTGAGCAGGGTTATGGATCCGTGCTGCTGCAACTGCTCCTAACTTGGCTAATTAAAATTTATAAATTCAGTGCAGAATTTATATTTTTTGTGACCAGAAAGTCCTCACAAAAAGCACCAATGGTGACTCCGTAGCCTTGACTTTGGATAAAGTAAAAACCAAGTCTTTGAGGGTGGGGAAAAGCTGGAATAGGTTGCCCAGAAAGGGCCAGGATGCCCCATTCCTGGAAATATTCAAGGCCAGGTTGGATGRGGCTTGGAGCAACCTGGGATAGTGGAAGGTGTCCCTGCCCATGGAGGGAGCGGAATGTTGGCTTTGATATTCCCTTCCAACCCAAACCATTCCAGGACTCTGAGGCAGCAGAACTGAATGGATTTGGGAGTCTGTACGGATTTTGGGGTAACTCTGCTTACCTTGCACTGGTTCAAAAGCAATCAGCTCTCGGTTCACATGTTTTTTATRAGTTTTTTTACAATTTCTGTCCGTTTTATGTTTTGATCAAGTCCAGCCTCRTTCCAGGAACACTGTCAGCCTTCAGAATTTTGTAATGCAGATGCTCTGCTTTATTAATTTGAATTTAGTAATTAAAGCCTTGTCCTTGCATTTACAAAATATAAACATTTAAAGCCTCATGATTTAATTATGTCATCWATTGCTCTAGTAAAGCAATCGAGGCAATCATTGGCCACTCAGATATGTCAGGACGTGTCTAAAACTACTCCTTTTACAGTTCATGAGGGAAAAAAAGCTGGAATTGAGAACATTTTTGCAAATCAAACATCTCAGTTAAAAATGTCACTCTGTATCAACTGATACATTTTATTCTGGATCTGACAAGTTTAAGTAAGATTTGTATGTCTGTTGAGTCATGTTTGAAACCCAAATCAATTTGGAAGCAGCAAAAAATCCAATTGCTGTCCTTTGCAGAATGTCAGAGTATCACCCTTCTGCAACCGCGCTGCCAACAAAAATAAAGGAGAAAAGGTAAAGAAATGGAAATTTCGAATGGCCCATAGATTTTTTTTTTTTTTTTTACATGACAGGATAAGTGGGAATGGCTTCAAACTGAGAGAGAGCAGGGCTAGGTGGGATATTGGGAAGGAATTGCTCCCTGTGAGGGTGGGGAGGCCCTGGCACAGGGTGCCCATCCCTGGAAGAGTCCAAGGCCAGGTTGGATGGGGCTTGGATCACCCTGGGATGGTGGAAGGTGTCCCTGCCCATGGCAGGGGGTGGGATGAGACCTTTAATATCCCTTCCAACCCAAACCATTCCCTCATTCCATGATTTTTTGAATCTTTAAATAAAAACAGGAACTCTTTGACATGTTTCTCCAGATCCACTGTGTTGCTTATAAAGGTTCCGAGTGCTGCTGCTTCCCTGTGTGCTGTGGAGTCCCCTCAGGTGCCCAGCTCAAAGGAAGCCTCACCTCTCCACATTTTCTGTGCTCAAAGCACCGTGTGGAGCTCCACAGAGTGAGAACCAACCCTGCACTGAGCTGTCCCAGGCAGCTCCACCTCAGCSTTCCCCGGGCTGGAGGAGGAAGGAAGGAGGAAATCTTCGAGGTGAAGTTGCTATAATTAATTTTCTCTGTGTGCACTTTACTCACACAGTCAATTTGTCATTGAAGGGGATAATTTACTCTCCTCTCCACAGACTTCTGGGCAGCCAAGTAAAAGACCAGGGATATGGCAGAGTGTGCAATCCTGATGAGAAGGCAGAAAAATCAGTGCTGCTGCAAACCCTCCCCTCACTCTGAGCCCTTTCTTCCAGCTGGGCTCGAAAAGAACTTTCCATCAAAGCCAGGAGAAAACTACACACAATTTGAAACCTTGATCTGACCTCTTGTTTCCAAARGGTTGTGGCTTAAACCTCTGGGTCCTTCCAGCCTCCTTTGCTCCCTCCTGCTCTGCTGGGACACCAGCGGCTCCCTGACCTTCCCTTCAAACAAAAACAGACAAAAGGGAAAGGATGAAACCAACTCAAGCAAGAGAAAGAGTCGGAGAAGGCAGCGAACATTTCGGAGTTACAGCAAAACTCCCTCGCTCGAAGCATTTTAACCCTCTCCCTGCAGCACGAGGCAGAGATTTTGTCCTTGCTGTGCCTTAGAATAGATTTCCTATCCTCAGGTGGATAAAGGCAAAACTATCCTGGAACAAAGAGAAAAGCAACCAAAATCCCACGTTGGGGGCTGTTGAGAGTGGCTTCACGAAGTTTGGGTCTAAATAAGGAGGGAACTGACCTTGAAAAGGAAGATTGCTACAAGTGCTGCTGGAAAAAAAAGATCAGGAGGATCATATGGATTCAGCTTTACTGCATCAGCCAGGTGACAAATTTTTGAGCTGTTCTTTAAAAGACAAAGCTTGGAGGAAAAGACAAAATACAAATATCAACTATGATAATAAAAGTGAGATAATTTTTAACATAGAAGCATCTCAGAAAATACAGGGGAAATAAAAGTGTTATGAATAAAACTCTTAATAATAACTTTTAAGCATAATCAGAGGGTTAATGAGTCGTTCTGGGGATACAGACATCGGAGTTTCTCCTAAAATGAATCCATTTTAAGAGCACAGGCTTGTGCAGATGTTTAGAAATCACATTTTGCATCTTACCCCTTGACAACATTCAAATCTGAGGATAACAACCCMGCTCCCTGCGCTGTGCTCTCCCTGCTGCTGCCTTTTCGTTTTACAGCCCCAGTTAAGCACCGTTCCTCGGAGCTGGATGGAGCTTGATRTCTCCTCTGCAGAGATTATTTTCACAGCAATAATCCAAGTTTTTCATTTGCAACATCAGCCCATTGCTGAGGAGGGAACATAACCAAAAACCAGCATGTGTGAGCGGGCATTTTAGTTTTCCATCTATTTGTTTGCTTTTAATTTCTCAGACATTTGTCAGGAGAGAAGAGGGCTGAGGGGGAACAGGTTTTTCCCRTTGTGTAGAGGTTTTGGATGGGGTTACTTTGAGTTCTGCAATTTTCTCCCCATCCTTTGAATCACCACAGCCATCATTTGATGTCCAGAGTCACTCTGCTTTATTTTTACCTCGTATGACTGGAACTGGAGGTACTACACAGCAAGTTTGGGTTGAATGCTACCAGAAAAAACAAACATTGGCATCATGAGGAGCCCCAGGAAGGATGAAAGGTCCTTTTAAACCAACAGCAGTCTTGTTTTGAACTAATATTAGGACTTAAAACTAAATCTTGTCCTTTTAAGGCTTTTATTGGAAAGGAAGAGACCATTCAGAAAGAAAAAGAGCTTAAGATCAACCAAATAAATTTATCAGGAAGARAAGTTACTGAGGYTGTGGAGCGCRTAAATATTGAGTGAAAGTTTTCCAACCTCCTTGAATGCTGACCTTGGAAATCCCACGGAACCATCTGCTCCTGGAATCTGTATAATCTCGGGATCAGGGAGTATGAATTTCCTAAGGGCTGGATTCTTGAGGGAAGCAGAGCCAGGGAAGCATGACCAACGATTTCCCAGCCTGGAAATCTCCGGAGTTATCAGCACAGATAGCGAGGGGAGGCTTTATGATGCTCAGGGCAGAGCTGATTAGAAAACTCACTTTAAATGGATGCTAAAACAGAGAGAGACGGAGCTTGGCTGGCACTCAAAATTTAAATAGAGCATAAAAAGCTGTTACTTTATTATTTCACGAGGAACTAAAGGAAAGTAATCAAGAATACTTGTATACAACTTATTGTAGTAAAAAAAAAAGAGAGGGGCTGTAATTCAGATTTTGGAACCCAGCAGCTTTATGAACTAAAGCAGCAATAAATCCAAAAATAACAAAACAAAATAGAATTTCKGAAGCTATTTAAGGACAATTTGAATTAAACAGTGTATTAGTGAGCATTTGAGTGGATCTATGTATTTTTATTTTGCTCCAGCTCTTGGTTGGGTATAAACAGCAGGATAAAATAGGCAAGTTAAACTCCTGGAAATCACAATTACTGCATTTCATAATGGCAATTTATGTATACAGTGTTCACTGCTCAAAGCTGAAATTGTGGCAGCTCTCTTTGAAACCTGTTTACTACAAGACACATTTCCTCAAGGTTTASACTGAGCCTCCCACAAACAGATCCCACATGGATGGCCCCAAGGCTCCATCAGGACACAGAGTTTCCTCCAGATACAGGAGGATATTTTACATCCCTGCTGCAGGTTAAATTCAAAGCAGAAATATTTCCTATACGAGTATCTTGTTATTATTTATGATTCCACAGAAGAGCAGAGAGGTGCAGAGTGGTTCGATGAAAGGKCCCTCCTGGAGGAATGGATGATCTGGGATCTCAGGCTTCCTGAACTTGCTGGCCTTTAATCCCCACAAACAGGTGGATGAGAAAGTCTCCGTGGAAATGGAGTGCTGATCACACATTAGAGAGACAGCAGGGGGAAAAAATGCAGAGAAGGACAAAGCAGAGAGAGGGAATTTCAATGTGCTCTGAGCACCAGGACTGTTAGTTCTCAAAAGAAACAGATCACAGAATCATGGAACTAAATGAAGTTAAAGTTAGAAAAGACCTCCAAGATCCAGTCCAACCTTTGACCAATCACCGCCCTGCCCTAAACCAGACTGCAAATTGCCACCTCTACTCGCTTGAACATTTCCAGAGATGGGGACTCCACCACTTCCCTGGGCAGCCTGTTCCAAAGCTTAACCACCCCGGCAGTGAAACAAATCTTCCTAAAATCCAGCCTGAACTTCCCCTGGCACAACTTGAGGCCATTTCCCATTGTCCAGTCACTGGTTTACTGGGAGAAGAGGCTGAGCCCCTCCTCACCCCAACCTCCTTTCAGGGAGATCATTGCAGAAGTTTTATAGAAAATTATAATTATTTAATTAGTGAAAAAAATTATGACTTTACCTCAAGCTTCAAGGTTTTCTCTTCCACGAGAATAAAAGGGTTTATCAGAGCTGTTGTTGAACTAAGATTGCAAAGTGCTTTGAAGTAAAAGCTGTGTGTGCATCTGACCTCACGGCAGAGGCGAATTGGAACAGCAATGGTTCATCAACCACATAAACTTTATAAAAGCAGCACATCAAAAGCAAGGAGGGCATCACCAGCGCACTGTTTCACTCCCATATTTTAATTGGAAAGCATTCCAGAGATAAACAGGCAGGAAGAGAAGGAGGTATTAGGATGTCTTGCACCTCTGGCAGCGACTTCAGTCAGCGGAGGGAAGGTGTGAGACATCAAAGCRAACTCGCCTCTGATGGTGGTGGTGGCAGTCCACACCTCGTTTGACATCTGTAATTAGTGTCTGGAGGTGCCGGGGAGTGAGGACTCTCAGCTGCAGCCTTTGTAAGAGACAACAAAGCGCTGMAGAGACGCTTCTATTTAGCCTTGATATGCTTGGGGTTTCTAAAGCAAACACGAGTGTTAAATACAGGCTATGAATAGACTGGGAAAAGGGGGAGGCCAAGCAGAGCTAACCCGGAGCCAGAGGACTGCAAGAGACACTGAGAAATTTCCTTTATGCTCTGATTTCTTCCTGTCTCCCTCTCTCAGTGTTTATTAACCTGTTCCTGCCTTGCAGAGCAGCCACTTTTCCGCAGTTCTGGTGGCTTCCCATGTCCATCACCTGCCTGAGGCAGCTCTGCTCCTTCCCAAAGCCACTCAGCCGAAGGCTCGTGGCCGGGGGGCCTTTCCTACAACTCCCTGTTCCAGAAAAATCAATGTTGATCCCTCTCAGCACGGTCAGGACCTGTCTCTGTGGGTTTGACAGCTGCCAGCCCCGTGAGTGACACTGAAAGGAGCAAGCAGAGTTGCCCAAAAYGCTTCTCCACTTCTGGCTCTTACATCGTATCATGGAACTTGCTGCAACTACGGTGACAGCAAATGTTTGTCTCACACAACCAAAAAAAGAGCCCTCCAAAACCCACAGAGAAGCCAACAGTTGTCAGATGAAATTCTCTCCCATTCCTCAGCCAGAGACTGTCTTAGAGCAATTTAAGAGACACCAGGAGCCTAAGCCTGCTCTTTTCTCCAGCAATCTTTGTTTCATACCCAGGTTTAGCTTGTGTAAAGATTTAGGAGTAAAAATCTACAGGAGGCTTCCCCAGTTTGTTATTTTCCCAGGAAGACTCTTCCCTGTGAGTATTAAAGGCGTGTCGTWCTCTACTTTCGAGCTGCAAGAAAATAGAAATGGGAGGAGAGGAGAAAAAAAATGAAATAAGGACAACAGAAATTTAGGCTGAATAACAGGAGAAACTTCTGTTTCCTAACAGACAGATACAACAAACTTTGAAATAACAAATCGGTCAAAACAGCAGAAATAAACTCCAGAGAACAACTCTGCCCTGGCAGGAGATGAACTTGTAGCTCGGCAGCTTTTATCCATCCCCAACTTTAGATTGCACCAATAGAAGGAGAAGAGGGTATGGATATCAAAGGAAATTGCTTTAGGGAATTCAGGCTCGCTGTTGGCTCTGTGTCCTCAGGGATGTGGTTATGAAATGAAAAACACCTCCTCGAGCTGCCATAATGGCAAAAGGAAAGAGAAATTCCTGTTTGGGAGATAATGTTTGTGAGAGGTGGGGAGACAATCACAGAATAAAGTCAGATTTTCCCAGCTAGAAAGGGCTCTGGTGTGACTGGGCCAGCAGGAACCTCTGACAAGCAATAAATCTTTGTTTAAGGATTAATTGCCACTTTTCAGCAGCACAGGGCTCCCATCAGTGGGAAGCCTGAAGAGAGAGATTTCTTGAAAGGCATCTTTACCCTCGTGGTGTCCCAGTGGCTTCAGAAAGGGAATTGAGGCTTYTTAAAAGAGAAGGATCCTCTCTAAGTGCCCCTGTAGTGCCACATTTATCCATTTGTCCATTTCTGTGCGAGGGTTGTCGTTAGAAYACCGGGATATTTATGGTGTACAGGAAATCAAAACAAGGAGATTTCTCAGAGCTTACCTTGGGGGAAAAAAGGAGCTCAGTTTTTCTGGAGAATAAAAGCAGTGTTAAAGTGCATCCTAAAACATGCTGGTGCTTGGAGAAGTGCAGGAAATCACTGAGGAAATGTTCTGAACATCTTCGGGGTGCTCTGTTTTCCCTCTCTGTCTCAGAGTTGGCTTGTACCCCCTGGGGATGGATCTTTGTCAGGGATAACACAAATTTTCCCTGATTTCCAATAAAGTCTCACAACACCAACACCTTGGCAACACCAGTCAGGTCTCTTTGCAGAGCTATGTCAGCGTATTTTTCCATGTCTGTGTTCCTGAGGGAAGAGACCCTGAAGGGGTAGAACAGCAGGAACAACCTGTCCTGCAAAATGGAAAACCAAGAAAAGTATTGCTTTTCCCTCATAATACCCCGTTTTTTGAGAAACAACCTCCCACAGAGGCGGTGCAGGCAACAGGAGCTTCAAACATAATTTCCCAAAGCCAGAAAGCTCAAAGTTAAAGAGCTCACCTGAGAGGAAATCTATTTTAGCACTTTGCAGATAAAACATTTCATTTAGAATATCCCCTCCTGAAACATCGCTGAGATTTCTCCTAAGAAGTGAAGTCACTTGGGCATCCAGGGAATTTCACATCAGTAAAACAAGTCATGCTTCTCCTGCAGCTTTTATGACTACAACCATCTCCTTTCCCCCTTCTTCTTTATTCCTTTCTGCTTCTCCAGCGACCTCAGCTCTGTAATCACTTAAGGAAGAAGGAAAAAAGAAGATTATTGAGGTCTGAGCTCCACAAACTGCTCCTCCTTCTCCTGCTCTCCCAATATTCCCACTACTGGGATCTCCATTCCTCAGAATATTCTTTGAATGAGATCTAAGGGTCAACAGTGTCAACTTCCCAGTCTTCTAACCAAAAGAGGGCAGGGTTGGGTGGGATATTGGGAAGGAATTTTTCCCTGGGAGGGTGGGGAGGCCCTGAGGGCCCAGAGAAGCTGTGGCTGCCCCTGGATCCCTGGAAGTGTCCAAGGCCGGGTTGGACGGGGCTTGGAGCAGCCTGGGACAGTGGAAGGTGTCCCTGCCCATGGCAGGGGTGGCAGTGAATAATTTTAAGGTGCCTCCAACCCAACCCATTCCATGAGACCGCATGCGTTGGGCTGGGATCAAACTCGCACCAGATCCCAGCTCACCACTTCCCATTTAATCACCTCAACTCCCTCTCCACACACTTTGTTCCCTGCTGGAATGAAAGAGAGGATAAAAGGCACGGAGCTGCTCTGTGGTTTGGGGATTCCTGCCAAGAGCCGAGAACTGCTCCAGGACCACAAACCCATCCCACATCCCCACCTGAGCAGGGGTCACCTCACAACGACAGCAGAGCTGCTGAAAGCCCTGGCCTTCAGGTGATTTATTGAATTTCAGACCCCCTTATGCAGATCCAGAATCCATTTTTAAGCTCAGAATTCAATATCTCCCGACACTAAATTTCCTGTTTTCCAAGCCCATGAGGATCAAATCTGCAGCTCATATTCCAGGTGCTCGTTCTGTGATGCAGTTTTATGGGTTTTACACATTCCCAAATTGAACCAAAGGCTGAAACCTGATGAATTTTTCCATCCTGTTGCCTGTGAAGCTGAACTTTCCCATTAACGTAATCCTGAATGGAAATCCCATCTTTTAAGGTGATATACATTTATATAAATGGGGAAATATTAAAAGCAAATTTGTTCAGCGCGTTAAAATCCTTCTCTTAGCAGTCAGAGGTAATCAGTTTGTCATTCCACAAAAAAGCCAGTGTGCCTGGAATGAAGCAGCTCTTCAATTCCTTGCTTTTCCCACATAAAAAGCCATTCTGGAATCATGCATGAAGGCTCCTGGTGTAAGTGATGGGATCCTTCCAAGCATTACACAGCATTTCGAGAAGCATTAAACTCTTACCCTCCCATTTTTAGTTCTTACATGTTTCATCAAAACCCTGATTTAGACTGAAGCAGTGAACAACAGGGTTCTAATAAAGAAAGTTTTCAAAAACAGGTGGTGAAAACCCYGAAGTATGAGATACGAGCCACTAAAACAGTGAAATATTGATTGTATTTTAAAAATATGGAGCAACGAGGCAGTAATTTACAATTAAATACCACATTTAGCACGCTGTGTGTACAGAATACAACTCAATAATAGAATGCATTAATAACTCAATAATATATCCAATATTCCAGGGGAATTAATGTTAATATTTAGCCTGTTTATTAATGGCTAAAAATGAAGCAAATAAATTTGCACTGGGGGAGTCAGTAATGTTGCATTACTCTTATTATTTCCCATCRAAAAATTAATTTTTTTGTGCATTGTACCTGAAGTTCCCAGAGGTAGAGTTTTGTCCTCAGATGAATGGATAGAAATTTCTGGAAAAATAAACCAAACTAAACAAATAACCAGCAAAAGCCACCAATCTTTGCTGTGTTCTATATTCACACTCTGCACTGATTTGTTTTAGGAAGAAATTATTTCCAGAGCTGTTCATCATTTTCAAGTGAACCAACTGTTCAAAATAATTCTGTTTGCTTCTGTTTCTGCTCCCACCTCCCAAAGCCTCACTGGGCCCAAACTGGGGATGAAATATCCGAAAGGTCCTTTGGAAAGCGTTTTGTTAAAGGGCTTCAATTTCTGTTCCTGTCTCATATCCTCACAACTGTCAAAAAGAGATTTTACCCATGGCTGGAATCTGTCCAGGGCCGTTTTACATCACGGAATGGGAATCATTAAGGTTGGAAAAGCCCTCTAAGACCATCAAGTGAACCAGAAGTGCCAAGGCCACCCCTGCCCCCAGGTGCCACATCTCCAAGGCTTTTAAATCCCTCCAGGGATGGAGAATCCACCCCTGCCCTGGGCAGCTGTGCCAGGGCTCGAGAGCCCTTTCAGTGCAGCGATTTGTTCCTGATATTCAACCTAAACCTCTCCACGTGGGAATCTTTGTTTCCACAGCTTGTGGCAGCTGTGATATTTCGAARTTTAGCGTGGAATCTGTGTTTTGGTCTGAGAGGAGCAACTGTTGAGTTGTGCAGTCATTTCCCAGCCCTGTTTCTCCATGTGGATGTTTCACATCCCATTTCCTRCAGGTCTCCCTGCCCACTCCCATCCAACTGCAAACACATTGACTCACTCATCCCAGCTGAGGGCTGAGAGAAATCCTATAAAAGATCCTACTGATGGAAAGGCAGCAACTGGGAGAAAATTCACACCCAAAAGACTTTTCTGACCATGGAATAAAAATTATTTAAAAGGTACAATTACACTCTCGTTAATACTGAAATTATTCCCAAGGCAAACAAGGTTTTCCTAGTCTGGCTTTTGTCTGTTGGAGAGTAAGGGATATTTTGAGTGGGGAGAGAGGGATAATTTGGATTTCATTTTTCTACACCTGATGTTTTCATCTTTGYTAAATTATGAACCTCTCATGGTTTATTCTCTTCTAATTTTTCCCCTAAATTTTGGAGATGAATCATCCTCTTAAACTCCTGAAAGGTACAGTGGGAATTAAAAGCACAGGTGCAGAAATGAAGGAAATATTCTGTGGCACCAGCAAGGGATCCACTGCAAATTTCAAGATATCCTTTGTTTGTATCCATTTAATAAATGGGAATTTCGGGAAAACCTCCYGTTTGAACCAAGCAGGGTGATCACCTTTCCTCCCATTCCTTGTCTCCATCAGATCAGAGACTGCCACGAACAATTTTGAATAAAAAAATAGTTTGAATTTTACACCCTGGGCATTTTGGAATAGAAAGGATCCAAGTGCTCATTCCCTGAGTTATCCCTGCTTCGGGTTTGCTCCAGATCACCTTGTGCCCTTCAACTGAGACATGTGAAAATCAGGCCCAAGGCTGCCCTGCCACTTTTCTTCCAGCTCCTGGGAATTAAAACCTTTTCTACCACATTTTTGGTTTATATTTTGTGCAGCTGTATATTTCTTCCTTAGGCAGGAAATGGAATGGAAGCTGAAAGCAGCATTTTTAGCCTTTAGACTGATCTATTCCATCAAAACATAAAAACCACAGCTGGAGCTAACAAGGGAAATACCTGTATTACCAAAAAGAGACATTTTCTACAAGATGAGATTCTGGGTGCAAAATGCTCAAAGTGGAGTAAATGCTAAATTGAATTTAGTACAGAGGCATTAAGTTCAATAAAGGCTGCCAATAAGAGCACTTTTTCCATTATTATGTTGTGTCCTGAAATTACATGAAATGAATAAATACAAGGACATCAAGAAATACAATTTAAAAGACAATATCAGCTGACAGGCTGGGTTATTTTACTTGATCCAAAATGAAATTTGAAGAGCCGATGGTAAAGATAAACACAATTAAATCTTTCAGCCACTAGGAATTAAACCCTTACCTTTGCTTTCAATCCAAGCTTCCTCCTGCCCCAATCCTCTCTCCTCCATTCTTTTCTTCCCAAGTCAAGCTGAAAGAAGTTTTCATGGATATCCAGTTATTCCCAGAGCCAGGTCTTGTGGGACAGAGGCCTCGTGGCCAGGACTGAGCAGAACAAAGGAATATGGAACAAAGGAACACAAAATATGGGGAAGTTTGGGGTCGTGGCTGATACAACAAACGCAGGGAAGAGAAACTGCCAAGGAATCTTTTTTAGGTGTATGTGGGGGTCACAGCAACCTCAAAACAGAACAGGAAACCAAAGGACCTTGTTTGACAAATGGCAGCTCTTGCTCTGTCACAGCACAATAATTTCTTGCCTCTTTCTGAAAAATGGCTCCAAAGAGAGAAAAATGCATGCAATTACTGTCCTGAAAAGCAAGATTTATTCATTTTAATGCAAGTTTCTCAGAGTTCCAAACCATTGGCCTCACTCAGACCATAGTCACTGACCTACAAGTGATTCCCTTGCCTTGGCTGTGGCACCTCGAGCTCCCGCCGTGGGTGCAGCAGCTTCACCTCCCTGCCACTGCCAGTGCCACCCCCAGGAMGGCCACATCCCCCCTCTCCTTCACCAACAAAGTGCTGCATTTGACATTTGTGCAAGCACCTGGGCTGAAACACCACATTTCCCACAAATTTCTGCAGCAGGAATCCTGATTTCCATGAGCTTGTTCCAATTCCACTTTTACATCCCCTGTTCGAATAAAGCCCTCGGATTATTCCGCCGCACCAGCCTCTCCCTTTCCACTCCATCCCTCATCTCCCTGCTGCACAGAGGCAAGCAGCTAGAATCCAAATCTTTCCATTTTTACTGCCACAAATGCTTTTTCCTTCGCTGAGCGTGTCATCCCAGCSCTCCCAGCTCCCTGCAGTTGGCAATATCCATGTTTTTCAATAAGGGCACGGCTCCTGTGCCAATAACCAAGCACAGCTCCAAAGATAATGATGTTTTCCTCCTGCCATTTCTCACCTGGGGTGAAGGTGAGCATGTAAACCAGATGTTTTGGGCAAAAAAAGCAAATTCCTAAACTCATGACCCAGCAAAAGCCTCTTGTGGGTGTCTCAGGAGCTGGAGGAACATCCTGCATGATTTATAGCAGCAGGTAGAGCACAACAAACAGAACATTGGACAAGAAATCAGGGGACTGCTCATTGAATATTATTATTTATTAATGCCTATGCAAGATTCACAAGTGTTTCTCCATCTACTCAAAATAAGAACTCTGACTGCTCCATAATTTAATTTTTTTTTTTCAAATTCAGGCACACACTGAAATGCAGTTTGGTTTTGTGACTCCAGGAGGGGAGAAGGCAAACGGATAAAGAGTCATTTTTTATGTGTYATTTATGCAAATACATCGGGCTGAGCAGTAGATCCACTGTCCACAGACAACCCCTGCTCCTTGCTGTAAGAATGGAGGGAAAATGCTGGGAAATGCGTGTTTATCCCTCTCTCACCTGCAAGTCAGAGCAAAGCATCAGCTGTTTGAAGCAGCTCACTTCACTCCATGAAAGGAATGATCTGGGGCGTTCCTGAGCCCTGCTGAAATAGAGTGGATTTTTACGTGGAAGTGTTTAGAGAACACATTTTAGAGCAAGGAAAACGCTGTGCTTTAAAGGGTTGGGGTAATCTCCTCCAGTGTGCCATGGGATCAGAAGGGAAAGGATTAAAATACTCTCAGTCTTCCCTTTCCCACAGAGAAAAGTAGGGAAGYAGCATTGTCAGGGACAGCGAGTCCAACGCGAGCCCTGCAGGCTCTGATTTGTGCTTGGCCAAGGATTTTTTCCTCTCATTTTCTTTTTCCAGCACAGTTCTGTCTCTTGTTTAGGCCACTTACAGAATTTGAGTCTAGTTTTTTTCCATTTTAAAGAATGGAAGCAGTTTTCAGCAAAAATATTAAATTGAATTCAGGATTTGAAGAGTTTATCGTTTCAGATCTTAATCATATGAGACTAAACATAAATAGGTTGTGTTTTMAATCACTGGAAATCACCAGGTGAGAAATTAGTTTGTAGGCTAAAYGTTTTGAGAAGTTATGGTGGCCACCATCCAATGTATTCAGGAAAATTCATGGATTTACAGGAGCTAAAGCAAAAGTTGGCCTTGAAGATTACGATTCTCATCATTTAGCTACAGAATTATTGTTTAGGGGATGTTTTTTGAAGATATTTGTAATCAAAAAGGGAGGTGGCCATGAAGGAAATCTGTGGAAATAACCATAGATGCAATTTATAATCAATAATAAATATTATTTATCCTTCCTACAAGAAACAACTCCACCCCAGCAGCAGATAGAACCCGATTGACAGAGAAACTGAGTTGAAAGATGTTTCTAAAGCAAAATAAAAGGTTTCATGTGATAAGCAGCTCTTACTTAATAAAAATCTGAGTCTTGCACGATGGAGGGAAGGCAAAGATTTTGTTGGTGGTGCCAGAGGACAACCAGAGGTTGTCCCTGATTTCCTCCTCCATCCCCATTACAGGAATTGCACCCCAGGTAGAGCTCGTCCATCCTGATCTCCCCTGGCAATGGAAGGGGCTCCTGAAAGGATTCATACACCTTGATCTGATTCTCGTGATGTGTTCTAATACTCACAAAGGTCCAATTCTTGCCTGGAACATCAAACCCACCAAGGAGAAGTGACCTCAAAGTTSTGCAGAACCAGGACATAGATAATTTTTTTAATTTCAGAAAATAATCAGAGAGCCAAATGTCAAAAGAGAGCCTGGATGGGAATGAGGAGAGGAATAATTTTTACCCATCAATTTAATACAATTTTTAATTTTTTTTGCTTGAAACGTGACTGTATTCAAAGTACTTTTATTCTTTTAGGGCTTCAGGACAGTTCTGCACACAGAAGACAWGAAATGCACCTCAATCTTCAAGAAACTCAAGGCTACAGAGGAGATTATATCCCTTATTTTCTAGAATGCTSTCWCAATTCCAGAAGAGATCCAGCCCTGCAGAGTTTAGCAAATACTCCAAAAATTCTGTCCCCTATTCTCAATTTCTGCTTTTATACAAATGGGGCAGGAAACAGCTTCCCAATAATTAAACCACGCCAGACTTCGAGGCTTTAAGTTCTGTTTTCCACCCTTTGGCAAAGATGAAGAGTTGCCTCACTTTTCTGGCTCCACAGAAGGGATGATGAACTGAATCAAAACATCTTTTATCAGCTGAGTCCTGGCAGCTGCAACAACAAAGGTTATTTAGGAGCATCTGACAGCAACAACCCGGAACAATAAAATCCAGCCTTTTGTCAGGTGTGTTGCTTCGCCGTGGACAGGATGAGTGACTGACACGTGAAAAGGTCAAAACACCTCTTTTTATGCAGCTGAATATTCGCCTTCACCCTTTAGGCTCCGCTCCCTCAGCCTGCTGATGTCCCAGGTATAAGTGACAAGCCCTCAGAGGTGCTGGTTTCCTGTCATGTTTTGAGGAYTGCAGGAATACAATGAGTAACCCATATTTTAAAGGAGCGTTTCCMAGACAATGTGCACGGAACTGTAAAATCCAGAGGAGAGGTTTATGCTTTCCTCTGGTYGTGCTGCGTTGTGCCCGACTGTATTTATAGCGATTTTCAAGAGTTTATGAAGCCAGAGAGCACGAAACCAAACAAATTGCATTCAGGGCATCAGTTTCCATCATTCCCAAGCCCCCCTGAAAGCCCAGACAGATTTGTTTCCGAGTTCAGGAGCATCACACTCTGCTAAAAATAGCTTGGTGAGTGGATTTAGCTGGGAGGAGACACCACAAYGAAATTTCTTCCACAATTTTACATCCCTCCCGAAACACAGGATGTCTTYGAATGGAAACTCAGAGATTCAATGGAATAAATCCGATTAATCCTTTTGGAAAGGCAGCTCAAGGGCAAAGACTCTCAGTTCTTTATGTCGTGGATATCTTAGAGATCGGATGGGCAAGGGGCAGGTGAGACTTGACTTGTCATTATTTCATTGTTTATATTAAGATTTCAAATCCTCCARGGTGATAAAAGATCAGATTTGCTACATTGCATGACATAAAACCTCTGATTCCATCCCCTCACTCAGAGCCCTCCAGGTGGATTCATATTCCCAAGGGATCTGCTGGCATAAAGGACAATGCCACCCAAATTTCCGTGGGTTTAATGCATTGATTGAAAGTCCTTGGAATTTGATTGGTAAAAAATAGGATGACAAGAGACCAAGGAGACCATTATCAGTGGCAGAAGTTTTAGTTTATATCCATTTCCTTTTTCTTATTCTAAAATCAGATGATTATGAAGAAAGGAACAAAGCCACCAACRGAAAACTCCATGTAACAATCAAGTTTTATAACAGCTGATCCCTCAGGAAAAAATGCCAGGGATGTGTAAAACGAGACAAAATTTCACCAAAATTAAAGAATATTCACTCAACCCAGTCAAAGTTACAACAAAATGATCTGAACAAGAGCTGTCACTGAGACACAAATCATACCCAGTGTATTAAATGCAGCTTTTCCTGATGCTGACAGATAAACTTTGGGGTTTGAAACACTTCTAGTTACGTTTATAAAGAGCACAGTGGCATTTTCCATATTTGCTTTACCAAATCTCCAGGGAAGTTTCAGGATGAAGCACAAAATCTTTGAGAAGAGACTGAAAACAGCAGCTGAAGGCACTGTAAGATCTCAGMTTGCTGAGTCTCAGCAAAGCATTTCTCACTTCGAGTTTCAACCTGATTTCTTTCAAGGGCTGATCTTAAGCAGCGACGTTCAACCCCAACCACTCCAAGAAATGGCTTCTGAAAAAGCAGATTTTAAAATGCACTGTGAGAAATTACAGCTCTGAAAGAGCAGGAAATACCCAAACACGAGTCAGGACTTATTGATTGTTAAGTCTGGAAACCAGGTAAGCAAAACCACACGGAATTGTCCACAAGAGCTGTTAGGGAGCCTTCAGAAATCGTGGAATCTCCTTTTCCATGATTGCCAGCTCACCAGAGGAGCAATCCCACCACAGGATCAASTCCCACCCCCGGATTAAAGAGCAGGAACAGATGGAATAGCTCAAGAAACGTGGTCTCTTTGCTTCCTCATCAAAATAAACATAATTTTAAAAAAAATATGATAAATTGGGTAAGAAATAGCCACACCTGCATCGGATACAACCACGTGACTCCATGGAGAAGCTCGATCCAGAGGGGATCTCTCCCAAACATTCCTCAAGGCTGAGCTGGAGAGTTTAAATTAAATATCAGGAAAAGTTTCTCCACTGCAAGGTTTGTCAGGGATGTGGAATTCCCATCCCTGGAATTGTTCAGGACATGGCTCTTGGGGGCAGAGTTTGGTGGTGAACTGGGCCAATGGTTGGGCTCRGTTTTGGAGCCCTTTTCCAACCTTTATGAACTGTATTCCAAAAAAACCTGGTGCAGGTGGGAGTTGTGGGTCAGGACGTTGAGGCAGCTCCTGGAAGAGATGAATGAGATCAGAAAATGAGGAAAAAGGAGCTTTGCCCTGACTCATTGTGATCCCAAGAATATTTGCTGCTTCTAGAGTCAACGGCGGGGTTCAGACACTGGGATTCCAACTCTGGTTCCAACCGAAATCCGGGAAATTTCCCACTGCTGTAGCACAAGGATGTCCTCGAATCAATTCTGCTGTCGCTGCCCTTCAGCTCAGGTTTCCCTTGATTCCTGAAATATGGAACACAACARGTATGAGAAACTTCCCCTCTTTGTACCACAGACACCACTAAAATCACCTTTTTTGGTTGTTTTGGATTTCAGCAGCTCCTCTCGTGGATTCCCAAGTTCTCCTATAATGATTGGGGCATTATTTCCCTTCTCTAATTTAAAACCACTTAATCCATAGTTTGTTTTTCCCAAGCAGCACCCAAACAGGCAAAAATCCTTGTTTGGTTTTGTACCCAGCACTGTCAAATCGTTTTTTCCTTTCCAAATCCATTAACTGTTTATTAACCTTAATAAATCTGCAGGTTTCAACTTGGATTTTCCTACCATTTCATATAATTCCTGTGGATCAATCCAACAACTTTTCCTGTTCAGCCAACAAAACCTGAATTAATTTATAATATCTGCCTATTTTTGCCCCTGAATAATTTTATAAAATCTGCCTCTTTTTGCTTCTAAATTTTATAAAATCTGCCTCTTTTTGCTCCTAAATTTTACAAAATCTGCGTCTTTTTGGCTCCTAAATGTTATAAAATCTGATTTTTTTTTTTTTTTTTTTGCTGCTATTGCTCAGCACTTCCCTTGACTCATTAAAAATCCATTTCAACCCAGTCACCCTGGAACAAAACTGGAGGCTGGGAAACCTTCACAGTGCAGAAAAATGATCCCTTCATCCCAAACTTGTTCTGTCTTTCAGCAGTTTCGGAATCAATAATGTTCTTTAACCACCTCTGACACTTTGCAGTGCCCAGCTGAAAGCTTGGCTGAATACAACAAATAAATGAGGCAGAACAAAAAGAAAAACAGATTTTCAAGTGTTCCAAACACGCTTTTGCTGCATAAAAACCATTCCAAAAACTCAGGTTTTGTTTTTTATAATCAACCCAAATGGATATTTAAGGAGAGTTGAATCACATCTTAATATTTTCTGAGAGTAATTTGAAATAAATGGCTTTTAACGTGAAAAATATGAAACATTTAAAGAACAATAATGGGCTAGTGTTCCTATGAAATAAAAGAGATCCTCTGCCATTGTGGGATGTATCTCAAAGGAAGTTTTTGAGGATAAAAAGCAAATTTTGCTTCCAATTCCTGTGACTTTGCATTGTTTTGAATAATTTTAATTCATTTTTGAAAGCCATAATTTCCTACTTTTGCAGTTTTTAAATATTTACATAAAGTTCTTCTTCGTCCTGTTCTCAGGAATATCATTCCTGTTATTGTAACAATTGTTCCAAATTCAGAATCCTCCTTTTCTCTATTTCACACTGCAAATTGTCCCTAAATATCACCCAGAACTGATCGGATTTATTTAGTGGTGGCGTTTTTCTTCTTTAATTCCTTTTAAGTATTCCAATATTTAGGTATTTTTTAACTTTTCCTTCATTATGGTCAATGAAAAAGACATTAATTACCTGTCCAGGTCAAGTTTTAATTGACTTTAATGTGGGCTCTACCTCAGTGGTTTTAAGCTGACACCACATTCCTCATGAATATTCCATGTTTTACCTGGAAGTGGCTTGAAAACTTGGAGCTGAAAATGAAAAATTTTCAACAGGGAAAAGTATTGTACAAAGAATGTAATCCTGATCTGGTGAACGGAGCAGAATCTCTGCTCAGAATTCATAATAACRAGAATCATTCTAATAATGATGGTACAATAATAGCAAAATAATAACAAAAAGTAATKATTAATAATGAAATAATAATGATGATAATAATAATAATAAAGAAAACCAGCATTGGGTCCAAATAAAACCCACCAGCACTTTTTTTTTTTTTACAGAGTTTGATTTGTGCCACTCACCAAATGAATCCCATTTTCTTTGTTGTCTTGTGGTACTTCCCAAGGYTGGAGCCTCAAAACCTGTAGGAAAAGATGGATCACTATAAAACCAGCCAAAACCTGCAATTTAGGATGCAAAAATCCCTGTAATTTATTCAGCCACGGAAAGTACCCATAAAATAAACATGAAATGGAGGAGAAGACAATTTTCCCGCTATTCCTCTGTGAGTTCTTGTGGCTTTTTCAACTTTCAGTGTTTTAAAAGAGGCATTTTTCCATCTCAGAGTAGCCAGAAGTTTGGATAAATCCCTTCTGTTTGCTCCTTCTTCCCCAGCTGCTCCAAGGCTAAGACTGAGCTTAATTATCCCTCGAAACACAGGTCAGAGTTTGGGGTGAAAATCTGAAATATCCTATAAAAACTTACATGCTGGGATTAGAAAGTGCTTGTGAAATCAGGACTTTCACTGAGAATCTTTTCCTCTGAGCCAGCAGATGCTGGAAGTCCTCGAGAGCAGAATTTGATGAAGAAAAGCAACTTAATTGAAAAGCTGCCTTTGCAAAACAAGCATCGCTTCCCAGGCCACGGATATTGCCAAAAGCTTCCAGAGGTAAAATAAAAACCAGGCTGGAGGCAAACAAAACTCTCTATATTTTTTTACTTAACAGTTGTAGGTTTTTTACCATGCTTCTCACACAGAGGGAAGAGAAATTACTTTCCAGAAGAGAGAAAGGAGTTTACAGCACAATAAAATCAGATTTTAAAAGCTAAACTAGCACTAGTAGCTGCAAAAAGAAGTTTAACACAGGCACACACGCTCACAAATCCAAGTTGGACAGACAAGGCAAAGCCTTCCAGGAATATTATGGAGCGAGTTCAGCACTTCTGTGCCACAGATGCAGCCCTGTAAATCTGGTTTTAATGGAATGAGTGTTTATGGACTTCGGGTAGGCCCAAACTTTCATCCATTCCCTGAACATCAGAACGTGCAGCACAGATGTTAAGGCTAAATTCCCATCTCACCTGCATTGATGAATAAACTCTTTTTCTGGGAGAGCAGCAGCCAGGCTTTCCTGCTCCTGGAAAAGAAGGAGAGAAAGAGCTGTTGAGATAGGGCAAATGACACGAGATAAAATCCATCAATCGAGGCAGGTAGCGCTGAGCTGGTGGCTGACAAACACGAGGTGTGCAGGGTACCACAGTCTCAGCTCCAGAACATGCCAGAATATCAGCAGCAAGCTGCTATCTGGTGGAATACGACAAAGTTGGTGAAACTTGGAAATTGGGGAATAATCAGAAAGGAATAGCGAAGCCAGGTGCTGCTATCTGAGGTGGGGTGGGGCTTGCTGATAAAGCAGGAAATATCCAGATATCAAATTCAGCATCAGAGGCCTCGTAGAGCAACTCAGTGTTTTATCAGGAGGGTTGGCAGAGGCACCGTGTGGAGTCAGAGCTCCGGTGGGGAAAGCTCCAACACAGACACAGGCCCTGAGTAACCAGGAGGGATACTGGGAGCTACTGGGAAGTCATGCAGCAAAAATTCATGTTACAATTATACTTGAAGAAACCTTCCTCATCCTGCTACATCCTCGTCATTTCCCTCCGGATAGGATTCCCCCCTGCACTCTCTTCCCTCAGAAAAATCCCTCAGGAGAGCTCTGTTGCTCTCTTGAGAATCTCTCCCCTCACAGTCATGAACTCTGTCTGAAGATCACATCAATCCCAATGTTTTTAGTGCAATTCCCAACACTGTGAGTCCCAAAATATGGATTTCTGCAGGTCAGGGACATCACTGGTGCAGAGGAGCTGCTTCCCAGCTCATTTCCAGCTGCCTGCTCTGCTGCTCTAATTAGCAGACACATCCATGCCTCATTTCAGCCTTCATGCCATGCTTGTTCTTTAAGAGATCCTAAAGCATATGCTCAGCTGCACATTATGGATTGAAACGGGAGCTGGAGGCATTCCAAAATCCAGGCCTGACCAAGCTGTCTYGGGGAAAAAGTCACTGCAGATGAAGCTACAAAGATAATCAAGTTGAGTGTCAGCTGGAGTAGTTATTTCCCCGTGAGCTGAAGCTCAGCCATGGATCTGCTCCCAGAGGACACTGGCACCTCCCTGAAACCRGGGAGAGAAACGGAATCAACTCCAATGGGGGAAATTGGCTCGGGAATTGCTGGGATTTGCATTGGTGCTGTCAGAGGAAAGCACATCCTATTGATGTGGGGTTAGATCATACCTGGAAATGGGAAGTGCTTTTCTTGGATTCCAGTTATGTCACTGTTAATGCCAGATCTGTGTAAAACTTCCCAGATTATTCCCATTTCACAGCTCTCAGGCACAGARTGGGATTGTTGGGGTGTCCTGTGCAGGGCCAGGAGCTGGACTGGATCATCCTGGTGGGGCCCTTGCAGCTGAGGCTATTCTGTGGTTCTGCGATTCTTACCACCATCAGCAAGTAGTTTGGGTTTTCATTTTCTTTTTTGGATTATGCTCTCCAAGCTGGCCCTGTGAGGCCAATTAGCTGTTTGTAATTAATGACTTGCTGCTGCTTGTCAGAGCAATGCCCTTTGTCCTGAGAGGAGCACCTGGGTGTTCCCAGTGCTCCGCAGACACTTCCTTGCTCATTTTGATGCCTTTCAAAACCTGGCATAGACACTGATACCACTTTCTGTCCTGGTAAAATTACAATTCACGGTCCAGTTGTCAAAGGAAAAATGGGAATCCATGCAAAGACCTGTCAGGGCGGGAATTACCTGTGCCTGTCACAGATGACAAGTGTTAATTAATGCTTTTTTCTGAAGGCACTGTCATGAATGGACCTTTCTCCTGTCAGCTCTGAGAGAAAACCTTTCTCACTCCTGGCAGGGCACTCGCAGACTCCAGCTCCTTCTTGGCTTCTTGGAGTCCTCAAGCTATGTCTTCAAAAAGAAATTACATATAAAATTTTTWAAAAAGGCAATTCAGTGTCTCTCTGTGAGAGACATTGGCAGGGAAACAGAATTCCCATGACCAGTCCAACGGGATGTGTAAGAGTACCAAGGGTTAAGGACGTTGAAATTGYGAAGATGTGCTGATTCCAGCTAAACGGGTCTGATCCCAACTGCCCAGCTGATTCCAAAGCCCAGCTGAACTGCAGGACCAGAGAGTCTCTACAGGACCCTCTTAACAAATAACAACCCCCCAAAAAACTGCAAAAGGGCAGCTTTAACCACTGGTATTAAATATAAAGGGAAAAACTGATTCGGCATCCTGTGCATGGAGCAGCTGAATTAACACACCTTCAACTCCTGCGGGGCCAAAATTCCAGCAGCAGGGAATTCAGGGCCAAAAAAGATGGATCAGATGAAAAATYAGGGAGAAATGCTATAGGAAGGGGCCTGCACACCCTCCACAAGTTAATGTTGGAAGTGGACAATACAAAATTCATGARCAAAACTGGCAGAGAAGCCTTAAATCCACCGAGGACACGAAGCAACAAAAATAACAAGATGCTGTCTTAACAAGATGCCCTTAAATAAAAGGATTTGTCATGGTAATAAAAAATATCAGCAAAAATAGATACAGCCTCAAACTGCAGCCAAAAGGAGCATTCTTCCTGAGAAAATGAGATCAAGGCAGGCTTGGAAGTAAAGGCACACACAATGAGTCTAAATGGCAAAGAGAACAACAAAATGAAGGAAAACAAGGAGATTAGCTCAGGAAAACAATAGGCAAGAAAATAAAACCAGATATAACAACTCTCTTGGGGAAAAAGGACATAAAATCCAAACAAAAGGAAGTGCCCGACAAAGTACAAACAAATGACAATGGATGGAAGAAAAATATAATTACAAAAAAGGACTCAAAATGTTGAAATACTACAGGTGTAAATAACCACCCAGTCGATATCAATTCCAAGAGAAAATGTTATTTTGCAGGAATAAATACCAGAACAAAGCGTGTCCCTCTCTAACAAAAAGCAAAGTTAACCAGTTCCTGTGTCCTTTCCCAAACTTTCTAAGGAGATTTGAATGCACAGCTTTGTTTCTCAGACGTTATCATTTGCTCTGGGCTCCCATCAATACCATTACTCACAAGGCTTTTGTGTTCTTCCCAGCATTTTGTGAGTCAGCCAACACAGGCCACAGATAATTGACAGGAGTCACTCAGAAGGAACATTCCAGACTCAAAGCAGAGCAGAGAGATGAGTGCAGATGTTCTGTTCTACCTCTTGAAATGATACCAGAACGAGATTGAGTTTGTGTTTAAGACCAGGTCATTGCTTTTTATCTGAAACAATTGGGAGAGTTGGTTTCCTGACGGGAAAGTCTGAGTTAAATCCAGTATCTATTGAAACCAATAGGAAAAAAAGGGCAAGTGGCACTTTTTGTGTTGATTTCAGACCTCTGGRTCCTTTTCCAACACATTAATCAGAAAGCCCAATGGAAATGAGGTTTCTTTGTGGTATTAATTTGTTTGAAAGTTACACAAACGCCAGAGAAGCTTCATCCAACATTGAGTTAATCTTCCAAAAAGTTTCTCTCTTGCCCTAACCAAAAATATGTAAAAAGAAGGTTCATAAATGAGTAGAGGTGACCAAAAAATAACCATACTTTGTGCCAATCCTTATTATTTGAGCAAAARCTGATTTTTTTCAATGCTAGATCTGAAATCTTTTCATTGAGTCATAAAATCACAGAATTGGTAATTTTGGACAAGACCTTTAAGATCRTTAAGTCCAACCATCAACCCAYCACCACCGTGGTCACCACTAAACCATGCCCTCAAGTGCCACATCCCCATGTTTCTGGAACACTTCCAAGGATGGTGAATCCACCATTCCCTGGACAGCCTGATCCAATGTTTTATAGCCCTTTCCATAAAAACATTTTTCCCAGGTTTCCTAGATTTTGCCTACCCGGAGCCATCCACGGAAGTGGCTGCTACACAGCCTGGCAGAGGATGTGCCCTTTGCTCCTCTCTGGAGCCACTTCTGCTCCTTCCACTCACTCTTTGTGCAAATATTGGGAATTTCTAGATACTCCTACTGCTGGCCACAAAGGCAAGAAGTGGAAGTATCCAAAACTTCAAGCRTTTTCAGGGGTTGAATTGAGGTTTAATAAATTAATAAATAAAAATACCCAACCCCAAAGAGAAGAATTCTGAGAGCAGGTGAAAAGCTTTCTTGAATCTCTAGACAGTTTTGAATTTGGGCTCTTATTTGGGAGAGAAAAAGGATATAGGTTAGGGAAGACAGATGGTGAACCCTTTATCCCCTTGCTGACCTTGGGGTGGGGAAGGAGACAGTGGAAAAGTTCTTCCGGGAATGGGAGTCCCAAGGACATCYCAACTGCCTCATATTTTGTTTTAACTGTTAATCCTTGTTTACAATACCCGATCACAGCTCCTAAGGCAGTTTTGGGGGGTGTTTGGTGGGTTTTGATAAGTGTTTTTTCTCCTCAGTGGGTATCATTTAAAGCAACTCATAGGGTACAGATTCTGCTGACCCAACAAATCCATCTCTTTAAAATTCAGGAGTTATTTACTCCTCACACACAGTTCTCTCTTCCCTCTTAGCAAAAGATRTAAAAAACACAGAGAAAAATCACCATTCCTTCTTGGGTTATTGATCGAGTGGGTTCTGTGTTGAGTAGATGCAGATTCCACGTGTGCRGTCCACTGGGATGGTCTCTGTTCTGTTCCATGGTTGAAAATATATCCATTTTAACAAGACCAATGCTTCTGAAAGTGGTTTAGGCCATAAAAAGAAATGTACACTTATCAGAACTAACATCAGGAAAGAGATAGGGAGGAGCTGCTTTATCTTTGGAGTGATAACAGCAATGGGAAAGCAGTATCTGCTGAATTTCCAAACTGCATCAGGCATTCTCCATGCACTGGAAAAGCCTCAGGCGCTTCTAAATATGCTGGGTTTATTCTGTCCCACGTTGGTCTCAGAGGCTGAGTTAAAATTAGCTTTTTTTGGCTTTTTTTTTGTTCAGTTTAGTTCTTCAGGACCTTTCCCAGGTACGGTGAGGACAGGTTTGCAATAACTGGGTGCTTCAGGGTTTAACCCTCCAGCAGATCCATAGGAACAACATGTCCTGGTCCAGACAATTCTCTCCCTGCTCTCTTACAGTGGGAAGTCTTGGCAAACAGCCCTGGTTTAATGGTTATCACTGCCATGACCTCCATTCTCTCCTCACCTACTTTGCAATTCCATATAACCCATCCTGAGAGCCAAACCCCTCTTCACCAGTTACAATTTCGTTGATGGCACCCAGTTCCATGTTCTTGCATTGCCCCAGATTGCAGCTCCCACCAACAGCAACTCCAGGTATCCTCATTTCCAACCTCTTTTAAAGGCTGCCCAAAACAAGGAAATGAAAAACCTGCTGGTTGACCTAATTGGGCACTGCCAGGTTGTCCCTCTGCTCCACCTCCCATGACCCATTAAGCTACAGGGCATCATTTCCTCTTAATTAAGAGGCTCAATTAGAATATTTTGAGCTGAGCCTCCTTTAACTGTGCGACAACCAAGCAAAACCCACTGACAGCCCCAAACAGAGATTCTTGATGAAATCCTGATCCTCAGTTTAACTTCCTCTAGAACTCTTCTTGTTTATGGGGATCTGCTTCTTACCCCGGGAYTTCCTTCCACAAAAAACTAACACAGAGCTGCTTGGTCAACATATCTTCCAAAGCACCAATTCCTCATTAAATTAACCAAGCAAGGAAACAGCCAGGCAAAAATTAGGAGTACAAACAGTGGAATAAACCCTAAAAGACTGTTAAGTGAACTATATTGAAGATTTACTTTGATGTTTCCTAATTTTGATGACCGTGAGGGCTAAGTTGCGGCCTACCTTAATTTAGTTGTTATTGAGGGCACTGAGACAACCTCGAAAAAAAGGCCCAAACAAAAAACAACTCCTTAAGCAGAGCTTTTACTTTCAGAGTGGTTTTGGGCACTCTCCTCTTTGCATGCACAGCCTTGATTTGTCTCCTCTCCCTGGTGCCCTCTTCCCTTCAATCCAAAGCTGGAGAGCTGTTGAGCCAGGCCTAAGAATAGGCTGCAATTCAACCCTGAGGATGCCCTATCCAAACACAGTTCTTCAGGACAAAGAGGAGGCCGCCACATTCCACGGACAGCACTCTCCAGTATGAATTCCCGAGGGGAAATTACATATCAGTGAATCAGTGCAAGGAGAGGTGCTCACTCTTTGCCATGGAAACAGGTGAAGGGACACGTTACAGAAGGAATTGTTTCAGYGGAGAGGCTCTGGAGAGCTGGCAAGAGCAGCAGCCTGCTTGGGAAACTGAAGGTCAGAAAAGTGGCATGTTTTGAATTAGTCCCACGCAGCAGGGAGAAGATGCCACTCCCCTGAGTAGCTCTTGTCTGAAGCACCCGCAGATGCTCAGACCACACCAYTGTTTGCAGAAATCAAAGTGTGATTTCATTTACTGAACAAAACCATGTGAGGAGGAACGGCGACTCTGTGGGGCCGTGAACAGCCTGATCCCAACAGGTTTTTATCCTTGGCTTCCCCCTGCCATCCCCACACGAGCTTCACAGGCAGAAAAACCATCCCTGAGATCAGAAGTGTGTTCAACAAACCTTCACATGCTCCCAGTCCGTCACACCGTGGTGTTTTCCAGGGCTTTGATGGGTTTGATCCTTGCAGCCACAGCCACCCCCAGCTGGAGCTGCTGGGCACTGCCATCAATCCCAGTGACTGATGGCCATGTCCACAACACCTGGAGAAGGGAATCAGACGGGAAGAGCATCCCTGCAATAATTCAATCTGCATAAAACACCTTTCCTGCAACTGCACTATTCCCACTTGTCGTTAATTATGACATCTCCAGCAATTTCTTCATTGATTTGGAGGAGGGAGTCATGCATTTGGGATTCTCAATCAATTCTTCTCCTCTCGGCACATTTAACTGCTGCAGAATTTTCCACAGCGATTTTGTTCTTCACAGCTCCTTGAAAAACACCTCAGCCTCCAATTTATTTCCAGTCATTAAAGCAAAATATTTCGAATGGACAATATGATTTATAAAGTGGGAGAGATACTTTTATGCACTGCTTTATGAATCCTAAGCCTTCAATATTTGTTACAGCTCTTTATTCATTTGGTCTGAAAAGCCACGAAAAAAAGCCTCACCACTGAATAAAGAGGAAAACGATTCTCAGCTTTCAAACAATGAGCAGATCAAATTAAAAAATCATTTATTTCAGTGCCTCTCCTGCTGCTCCATCACAACGGCACACAATTGTGGAGCCTTCAGCTGGCTCATGGATATTGAGGGTCTTTGAGGGAAAAACTGGAAGTGAGCGATTCTGGCAGAGCCCAGAGGAATCCATAAACTCTGGAATGGGACTGAAATTGCAAAGTTTGTGTTTTTCTTCATAGAATCATAAATGGTTTGGGTTGGAAGGGACCTTAAAGCCCATCCAGTTCCACCCCTGCCATGGGCAGGGACACCTCCCACTGTCCCAGGCTGCTCCCAGCCCCAATGTCCAGCCTGGCCTTGGGCACTGCCAGGGATCCAGGGGCAGCCACAGCTKCTCTGGGCACCCTGTGCCAGGGCCTGCCCACCCTCACAGGGAAGGATTTCTTCCTAATATCTGATCCAAACCTTCTCTCCCTACCAGTTTGAAGCCATTCCCTCTTTTCCTGTCATTACCTGCTCTTGCCCAAAATCTCTCCCCATCCTTCTTGTAGCTCCCTTCAGGCCACAGTTAGTTCACCCCGAAACCTTCTCTTTTCCAGGCTGAACAATCCCAGCCTTTCCTCCCAGCAGAGCTGCTCCATCCCTGTGATCGTCCTGGTTCCTCCTCTGGACTCACTCCAACAYATCCATGACTTTGGAGTCAAGATATTCCAACATCTCCAAAATGCTAAACCACATCCACCTTCTCTGGGAAAGGGAGCACAGCTGCTTTGGTGCTCAAATCCATCTCTTCACTCTGGCTCTTCACAGACCCAAATATCCCAACCACATCCCTGTTTCTCCACAGACCTGGAACAATTTGGTTGTCCCAGACCAAAGCTCTTCATCCTCCCCTCCTCCTGGACAGGAGACACTGCTGCTGTGTGAGCCTCATGCCCAGTCCAGGAGGATTTTTGCCATTCATCCTGAATCCTGTTCCTGCCCTTTCATTTCCCAGGTAACTCTCACTCATCCCTTTTCATCCATCCATGACTTTTCCAGTGTTTTCCATCTAAGCTATTTCTAATCTTTCCTGCTGGCTCAGRGGGGCTCTGCTTTCAGACCTCATTTATCACACAACCACATGGCAGCTTTACCTGATTTCTGGGAAGTATTCGAATTTGCTCTCTATTGTTTTAAAAATCTATTACGAACCTCTCGACTCCCCTGCACTGTGCAAAGAAAAATAATTATAAAAATACCCGCTCTCTTTAATACCAATAATTTGTCATCTACTGAGAATTTTCTTCTAGGTATAATAGTAGTTTAACTCATTAACTTATGCTAAGTACAGCAATTTTGCTGTCTCCTACCCAAATATTTCTAATATTAATGATACAGCTTAGATAAAGTGATTTAAGTAGTTGTACATACAGTGTGCTTATGCAATGATAATTAATTACCTCCAAGATTGAACTCCAATCTTTCACTTCCAATTATGCTTTCCTCTTTCTGATGATCACCCTGCAAGAGTTCTCCTTAAATTCCATAATCCAGTTTGACATTAAACCACCATTGACCGGGAGGGAGGAGGAAGGAGCCGCGTGCCCGGGAGCAGGAGGCCGGAGCAGCGGGATGCGATGTGGGAATGGGTTCAGAGGCTCTGCCTTCACCAGGGGGTGCCAGGAGGAAAAATATCATTGTGTTTGTCCAACAGCAGCACTTCAGCTGCTGGCACGGAGGGAAGCAAGCAGCCAGCTGCACACAGGCCCAGGGAAATGCTTCCTGCTGGCTGGAAGGGCTGGGGGGATGCGGCAGCTCCAGGCTGGGAATTGCCCTTTGCATCCCAACCCTGCACATCTCGCCCGGGAGCTGCAGCAGCAGGGCCAGGAGGGCTCTGCTCACCGGGGAGCTCCTGCCTTCCTCTGCCGGGCAATCAGAGACCTCTTGGCCTCCTACACACGGAGCYGGCCTTGTCTGAGCTCTGCCTCACTGCCCAGCTCCTTGGAGCGYGGAGCTGGGAAAGCCCCGGGAGAGCTCTGCCAGCAGCTCTGTCCCTCCTGGGGAGGGTGAGCACAACACAAACCTTCTGCAGGTCAGAAACTTCAGGGCTTTAAGGTTTTGGCTCCACAGGGTAACACCTATAAAATTCTACATTATAACCCATCTCTGGCAGTGCCCAAGGCCAGGCTGGACGGGGCTTGGAGCAACCTGGGATAGTGGGAGGTGTCCCTGCCCATGGCAGGGGTGGAATGGGATGGGCTTTAAACTCCCTTTCAACCCAAACCATTTTGATTATAAAAAATAAGAAACAAGGCTTGCTCATGGTGTGACTCAAACACAG
The DNA here is from genome assembly GCA_003713295.1 of Parotia lawesii. NCBI lineage: Eukaryota > Metazoa > Chordata > Aves > Passeriformes > Paradisaeidae > Parotia > Parotia lawesii. The sequence continues at coordinate 590,135 of RAHM01000009.1, read as the reverse complement.
CTGAAACCAGGACACTCCCCTTTGCCTCCAATGAAAAGTGGTCAGGAACTTCTGCAGCTTTTCCTTCTTCACTAAAATTGTGGGAGCCTCCCTTGCAAAGACGAGTCTGGAGCTGTTTGCTCACATGAAGGAGGTGTTCAGGACACCAAGAGAAGCACCTGGACACGGTCACCTTTACCTCAGTCAGGAAAAACTGCTTTGTCTTCTTTGCCAAATCTTTATGGCCATGAAAATCACAGAGACAAGAAAAAAGTCTCCAAAATCCATGACAACTCTTTCTCCTAAAAAAAAAACCACAGCAAAATAAATTTTTAAAAATTGTATTAATACATCGTGCTTAAATCCCCTGAAATTGTCTTAAACACACACAAAATGAAAGCTTTTGGTAGAAAATCACCAGGCTAAAACTCCAAGCAGTGCTGTCTCCAGTAACTCTCCCACATGCATTCCAAACAGTTGAAAAAAACCAGGACAACTGCACAATATTCAGAACTTATTCCGGTGGACTGAATTGACTCAGTGGATTCTTTTTAAAACAAGCCCATTTTGCATATGAATTAAAATTTTAAAAGCACTAATAACTGCAGATGATGAGCACTAATCTTGGTCCTCAGCCTCAGCATCCCTGGAAGTCTTTCCCTCCTGCCTGAGTGCCACATGTTCAGAATATATCCAATTTTTCCAACTTTTATTTGCATAGGTGGGGATTTTTCCGTTTATTCAAGCCAATTATCTCAGCGTGATTCATCATCATGATGCTCCAAAATAAAAGCAATCACACTAGATTGGTGCAATTAAAAAGGTATTTTTATATTTGGAGAAAAAAATTACCTGTTGAGCTGGGAACTTTTCTCCAAACATCAGGGTACTTGTTGAACTGGTGTGAAACACTTTTTTCCTCTCTCTGAAGCTCAAATGCAGAGCTCTGAGCTTTCCCCGGGTTAAATACCTGTAAAAATCAAGTGAAAAGCTCTGGTTTGTACACTAAGCCAAAATAAAATTGTATTGGTCCCTTCTAATCAATAAAATTCTCCCRTTTTGCAGGAGAAGCACTCCAGGGAAGGCGCTGAAGGAGTCAGGGGTAGGGACCCAGAAACCACTCCAGRAAGGAAAAGCGGAAATCTTTCATTCCATGAGGTTTTTCCCAGAACCTCTCTCAGTCATGCACTTCCAGGTGCTAATTAAATATTGTTTAATTGATGTTCTCTGCTTCTCTGGGCAACCTGTTCCACCGTTTGACCACTGTCTGTGAAGAATTCCTTCCTAACATTTAATTTGCCCCCTTGTCCATATCAAAAGTCCCTCTCCCTCCTTTTTACAAGCACCCTTGAGGTGCTGGAAGGATTCAAATCTTGCACAAATAATACAAAGATTTACCTGATYACTGCCAATCCCTGATCAGAGTACACAGAAATAATGATCAAGTAACCACAGAAATTAGGGATAGYGACTTTCAGAGCTTGTGGTCATTGCAATTCACCTCATCTTCCTTCTTAGGGATGGGAAAGGCATTCTATGGATATAAAATCATTTATTGGTCTGATCCAAGTGCCTGACCAAAAGTCAAAGCCTGTTAAGGGCCTTCTCCAAATCCTTTTTAAACACCAACAGGCCGGGGGTATCCACCACCTTTCTGGGAAGCCTGAGCCAGGGTTTACCCACCCTCTCAGCAAATAAATTCTTCCTGATGCCCATTGTAAACCTCCCAGAAGAGTCATGAACATCCCCACGAGGTCCTATCGCTGGATTCTAGGGGGAAAAGTTCAGCTGAGGTGTATTTGTGCACACATAAATACACATAAATACACATAAATACACATAAATACACATAAATACATGCACGTGTGTTTGCTCTGCTGCTGCAGAGAAGCAGCTCTGCATTCCCCACTGAAAAACCTTTCCAAGTGCAAAAATCACAGAGAGGGCCAGAAAGTTCGAGGCTGTAAGCAGAATAAGAAAATCCATTGCTTCAGTTTCCCTTTGATTTCCAGGGAAAGCAATTTGTGGAAGCAGTGGGCAGAAGGAAATGCAGAGAGGAGCCTGCCCAGACTGGGGCAGGAGCCTCTGACTTCAGAGCAGCACAAAAATCCCGCAGCTCCTGACAAATCCCCTGCGTGGCAAACACATTTCAGGTGCAGACCGTGGGCTTCAAACAGGAACTGATGCCGTGCTCACAGTGCAGTGAGGCTGTGGCCAAACCCCACCGCAGTGGTGTCACCCGGAAACACCCAAAATGTTCCAATATCTGAATTTTTTTAAGGTGTTGCTCCGCCTTTGATGGCGGCAGAATCTGCAACTCTTTATCATTGCCACGACTGATCGCTCTGTTCTGTGGGAAACAGAGGAGTAGAAACTTCTGCAGTCAATGGTGGGTTTGATTTACAGCCCTGGAAGAAACTTGGGCTGGTGTGATGACAGAGATATACAAGCCTTAAGCAGGAGAATTACAAACCTGTGTTTCTATAGTTGCAAGTCAGAATATGTATTGGGTGCTATGGTGGAGGGCTTTAAGGATAGTAATGTGATTTTATAGTTTAAGTTAAGAATTTAGATGTTATAATAGAAGTATCTGTGTGTACATGACCTGACAAATTATTGGTTAAAGCACAGCTGCATTGCAGTAGAAAGTATTACAGGTGATAGGTCATAAAGTCAAAACAAAGTTTMGTTTTAAGTGCTTATTGGATTAGAAAGTTATAAACTGCCATGGAACCTTGAAACTCRTGACTATTCTACGTTATCCCGACTTGTTGCTAATCTCAGGCCTCTGAGACTGAGGCCTTGTTTGTTGTTTTAAGCAATAAATTGTGTATGACTGCGATAGCCCCATCTCTTTAATAATAAATCCAACAGCGGTGCTGGAGAAAAGGCACCCAATGCTGTTTGTTTCTTCTTTAAAAGTCCCGTGTTCTGACAGAGCCGAAAGACCTTTGAGAAGAGGGTGAGAGCCCAGATTCTGCTGGATTCACCCCACAGTGGGATAATCTGCCTGGAATGGGGGAAGCAGCTCAAACAATGCCCGACCTGCAAGGCTGTAGGGGCACAGTGAGAGGGGCATCATGTGCTGGGTTTTGGTGTGGAATGATCCTAAAACCCGTCTGGAGCCCCAGCCTCCAATCCTGACACTGGGGCACAGATTGGGCAGCCAAGCCCTTTACACTTTTCCACAGGGTGGGTTCTTTTAGCAAATTCCTCCTTGGAATGTGTGGAGATTCCTCCCTTTGGTTTTGGGGACACTCACCAAGGGTTATCCCTCAAGGCACAGTCCCTAATCTGGGTGAGTTCCAGCAACATCTAAAAAGTGTTTCTTTTTGCTAACTTTAATATCATTGCTTTAATATTGCCTTGATATCATGCACTATCTTATATCATAACAATAATAATAACAATAATAATAATTTCAGCTTTTAGACCCTGTGGTAAACAACTCTGATCGAGTCCTTTTAGTCCAATCATTTGTCAGAATAAATAATTCCCAGGCTCCTCTGTCCAAGGAGTTTAGAAAGCCACTGTTAGTTTGTACCTCATCCTCCTCCTTCACCAGGATTTGAAGAATTTGCCAATCTAGACCAAATCCATTATTCAAAATTACAGATTCATAATTTAAAAARAAACAATAAAACAAACCAAACCCACCTTTTTCTCCCTGAGGCTTCCCCAGGATTTTAGAAGAGAATCAATTTATAACATCCTTAATTGCTATTTGTACTCTTTGTTCAGCCTCAGATCCCAAAGTGCTCCAAGGAGGAGCAAATCCAGTGGAAATCAATGCCATGGATGTGCTCTTTAAGCAGCAGCTGAGGCAGAACTCTCCAGAGGGACAGGAGCCTTTGGATTTTGGCACTTGCCAGTGTCTGGGGAGGGAAAACATCTGAAAATCCCTAAAGAATTTCAGTTTCAGACAAGGTCTAACCATCACTTTTTGCTGTAGCAGCTCAGGGGGAGTTGAACTTGCCTTTACATCCTTGTCTGGAAAAGAGTGTGACACGTGTCCTGAAAATGAGGAATTTTTCCCTGTAAAGTGCCCTGCTCACCACAGGAGAGGCATGGAGAAACACCATCCCTTGTTTGGGGGCTCTTGGGATTCTCCTTCACCTCCCCTGGGCTGAGGAAGGAAAAAAAAACAACTTAAAAATTCATGTTCTGGATTCCCCTCTCCCCCTCCTTCCCTTGTTTGTTCTTTACAGCTGGAGAGAGAACGAAGCTGCTTCGCTATTTACTGCCACCTCACATTTTCGATTGCAGTTAAAGTCAGCACTCATCAAAGGGTTCCAAATTCCAGGATCCACCAGGAAGGTGAACAGCAGGAACATCCCCAGGGCTGGATTCACCAGTGGACACCCTCAGGTTTCCTCTGCCACACTAAAGCCTCAGCTTGTCAGGTGAATTATTGAGGCAGGAGCTGCAAATTAACACAAATCCCACACAGTCAGCACAAGGAAAATTCCCATTTTTTTTCCACCCTCAGAACTTCCAGAACAAAAGCGGGAAAAGCTTTGGAAGTGGCGCCTCCCAAGAAGGAACACCAGCAGCACGTGCTTGCACACACAGAGTTCAAACAGAGCTGAGAGAGCCAAACACCCCTTCAAGGCTAAAATTCCTGGGTGGAATTATCCAGGAGGACTGGATCCTGCTGGCTCCGTGCTGTGCCGAGCTCCTTCAACTCCCAGCTCTCCCGGCAAGTACAAAGCCGGCGCTTTTTCCAGCAGAATTCCAGTTTTTGCTGGACATGCTTGGAAAAAATGTCAAGTTTTTATTTGGAGTGATGCCAGTCCATGCCCCTCTCCAGCCTTCCCCGAGCTCGCATTCCCTCAGAGGGAGTGCAGGAGTCCGAGCTGAGCTCACGGAAAACAGGAATGTTTCCCAAATCCCACCTGGATCTGCGGCTGAGCATCCCTGTYGCTGCTTTTAATGGGATCACTGAGCTGGTGAGGCTCATCCTTGGTGGCTGCCAGCTCCAGAACAAGCAGGGAGAATTTGTTAGTCAAGATTAACGATGACAGGAGTTGATTATCCCAATTTTTCCTACCCTGGAACGCACAATTCCCTGAGGATGCTCAGATGAACAGGCCAGAACCCTCTGCTTCCCAAACTCCTGCTCAGTACAAAACCAGGATCACAAACAGAAGTTCAGCAGCAGCTCCTCGTGAAGAACTAAAAGATGAATTTATTTTACTCTCTCCCAGGTTTGTCACCTGTGGCAAGCAGGGAGCTGGGAGATATTTTTCCCATTAATGAATTCCCCAGTTTTGGTGGAACAATTTCAGATCCGTGAACTTCTCCCCACTCGCTTTGGAGTCTCCTGAGAGTTTCCTGCTCCAGCCTGGAAATAGTGTCCAATTTTTCATTTATTCCTTCCAGTGCCAGCTCAGGTCCCTCTCACATCCCATCATACACAATTTCCTCTACATTCCACTGGTCAAAGGATTTTTTCCCCAATTCCAGTCACCTTGGGAAGGAGTGGAAGGTTCTGCTCCTGTCCAGGGTGTCCTATCCCACCCTTTCTTTCCCAGAAATTCCCCTCTCTGGGATATTTTTTCCAGCTCCACAGATCCTGATGAGATTGGTGCAGCCATCCCAGCCCTGGAACTGCAATTTTTGTCACTGCATCTCCAGGGTTTCCTCAGAGAACTTGGGATTTTGGGAATTGTAGGACTGCAAAGAAAGAAAATAAAAGATTAAATTAAAAAGAAATAAATTTGTGCATCTCTAGGCATGGACTTTGTGTCTTATTGTTCCAGTGAAAATAACTCAAGATTATGTTCTCATCTTTAAAATTTAGGGTAAAACCTCAAAACCAAAAGTTCTCTCTGTCCTTTTCAGTTCTCTTTGGAAAAACCCCAACTTTACCTGGAAATTCCAGCTGCAACAGCTCCAACCTTGTATCTCCAACGCTCCTCTCCTCAGCTGGGTTTTCCACGGTTATTTTTCCTTGTCCCTGTGGATAATGAAGGATCATGGAAATTATTGGATTTCAAAATAACCAGCTTTGTTGAAAAGCTGAATGCAGTGTCCCCACCTGTGCAATCAAACGTGATAAAGTCACTTTCCACGAGATAAATAAATATAATGAATTACTGTTTATCTTCCTATTTTTCAGAGCCTTCCCTAAAATCCCCTCACCTTCAAGATTTTGTGCTGTTATTATTTTAAAATTTCCCCCAAAAAATGAGTTATTATCACTTTTTCTTAATACAATTAAAAAGGAACACGATTTTTCTGACATGTGCCTGAAATATCACCAAAACCATGTGAAAAAGAGAAATGCATTCCAAAAATCTTACAGCAAGGAAAAGTGTCTGAAAACATCTTAAAATTCCCCTCACAGTTTTGTTAATTTTGCTTTTTCAGTGTTTTTAAGAGAAAGGCAGTAGAGTATTGGATGCTTTCAAATCAGTTTTTAATGGCATGAGGCAGAGGACAGACAAACGTGCCAATAATTTCATTTTCATTTGGTGTTTATAGCCCTTTTTTGCATTTTATTTTTAGCTGCCATTGGATATGAGCACAGGTTTTGTAACATTTAAGCAGGAAATAAATATATTTTTATATATATAGAAATTTATATATATATATATTTGTATATATAAATAGTGACAGAGTTCATAATAATAAATGAGGTTTAAAGCTTTGGATGAGGTTTCAGAAATCAGTTCCTTTGTGACTTTAGCACAGGAAGGACAGGGATAACTTTCCAATTTTTCAGTGGCTGCAAAGATGGCTTGCAATAATTATTGATTGCATTTATTGATTATTTATTGATTGGTTCCTTATGGCAGAGCTTGGTGAAAGCAGCCGCTGAACCAGTGGCTGTTTGACCAATGACCCTGCTCCAATAATTCCAAATCATAGGAATGAGTCTGGATCCCAGAAATTTTCTCACRAAGTACCTGACCCCTGCCTTTCCAGGAGAATTCCATTTCAAATCCTCCTTTTAATTGCCTGGATCTCATTTGAAATCAATTCCTTCGCTTTCCCCTTCCGTGTTTCTAATATTGTTGCCGAAGGATCAGGACAATTTCAAATAATTATCTTTTAATTAAGGCTGATTTTCAGTGGAAGTCAAGCACAGCCGCTTAACAACTTCCACATCAGTCCCCAAATAAGTTCCCTGTGATTACCTGGAGCCTCAAAAGCAGCCATAACGAGACATTGGTGTCGTCTCCGGTGAGTTCTTTACAAAAAGCTCTCTCTGAGTCACAGAAATGRGGAAAATCAGGACAGACAGCAAAAAACAAACCCCAAGCTAGAATTCACCACTGTCCAAAACAGCTGTTTTAAATTTATTTTATCATTTTCAGTAGGAAATAACAGGATGACAAAATAGAGTCAAACAAAATATTTCAGTTCTCTTTGTAAATATCCATTTAAGGGTGCTGCTTATGGTTTGAATTTCATTTCTGAGCAGTTATTCCRAGGATTTACCTGTTCAATAATTTCTTTTTTAGATCTTTTTTATAATTTTTTTGCATATCAGCTGTTGGGGCCTAAAGCACAGCGAGGTTCCTCACTGAGGCAGAGCTGGGCCAAACGGGGAGATCCCAAAAAAACGGGGCTCTGGAACGATGAGTGGCTCCAGAGAGACACCAGCACTGCCAGATTTTCTGGAGATCACTCTGAAAATTCAGGAAATGCTCTGGAAATTCTTTTCCTACCTCCTGTGGGTGCCCCAAGTCCTCTCCAGCCAAGAGGCACAGCCGTTCCCAGCAGCAGTTCCTCACAAATCAGGATYTCCAGCCCCAAATCCCACTGCTTTGCTCCTTGGAAGGGTTTTTGAGGAGGGATCCCAAAGCATTTTTAACTTCATAAGTTACTTGGATATCTCTCCATTCATTTCATGGATGCGGAGTTTCACCAGTGCTGAGATTCACTGGGAACGAAAAGCAAACATCCTAATTAGTCCCATAGCCCACTAATCACTTGATTATCTGCGTTTCCTGAAGCCAAACCCATTCAATTTCAAATGTTGGGGGTATTTGTGCCCAGCAGGACAYGAGCTTGAATTAGAACCTAGAGTTCCAAAGGAAGAACAGGCATTTTCCTGGAAAAYCTTTTTGCTTGGAATACAGCGACGTAAAACCCCAGATCCCGAACTATGGAAGTGCTTTTGCACCCAGAAGGGAGAACGTTCCTGCTGCTCCTGGGCCAAAACTGCCCGTAATCCATACATTTTGCAGCAACGGTGGGGTTTTGAGGGACACGGTGTTAATCCTGAAGGGAATATCCCTGGAAGCAGCACGCCAACGTTTGGAATAGCGTTCGGCACAAACACCGAGCATACGGCATTTAATGCAAGCAACGGGAACAGCTCTTACAGTCAGCTGGAGAMACGTCCTCCTGCAGCGACCCCAAATCCAGCCTGCAACAATTCCCTCTGCACTGGCACCTCTAGGAAACGCCTTGAACATTTCCATGGTCCAACGTTCTCTGAATTTCAGCCAGGTGCACAGAAATGGCGGATTCCAGGTAAAATTTGCACGGAATATTTCAGTGATTCAGAGTTTCTGTTCCCGACCTCCGGAATCTCAGTGTGTCCGTCTTCCACATATGGTCACCTGTCCCCTTTCCCGTCATCACTGAGGTCTCTGTTCCTTGTTTAATCTCAAGGTTGAAATTATTCTCCTTCAAATGTACCAGGAAGTGCCTACAGAGAAGAATTTACAATCCCAAACCAAGACAAGTTTGGGAGAGGGTTGGAACTTGATGAWCTTTGAGGTCCCTTCCAATCCAAACCATTYCAGGATTCAAAGAGCCTCCCCAGTCATGGCTCGTATCCCATCAAAGTCAAGGCTTTGCTCTGAGTTCCCAGGACGATCCAGTCCTGCTGGAATTTCCTGGGTGTCCAAGCAATGCAGGCCGTGTTCCACAGCTGGGAAGGATTTTCCATGCCCTGAACACCTCCCAGATTCCAGGTGTGGGATGCTTTGCGCTGAGCACAGCCCAGCTCTTCACTTCCAACAACATCCCCATCCTGCAGCTTCATTTCTTCCCTCACTAAAACAAAATAAAATTCTTTATTCTGTAATTTTAAACCTCAGGATTTCCTTCACCTCGTTATTCCAACTCCACCTTGCTGAAACCACCACACAGAGAAAACCACCCCAGCCAAACTTCCTGTGGAATGATGTTGGGATCACCGAACCTTCGGTGCCACCACGTTTATCAGATCTGGCTCCTTTTCTAGGATCAATCCCAAAAAATCTCAGCTCAGGAGCCTGTGCAGGGAGATCATTTTGCTTCACCTCCAGAAACACTTGAAATTATTCTGAAACTCTTCCTGGAGTCTTTGCCTATGAAGGAAACAATCCCAAATCAAAGCTTTTGGCTTCTAACACAAAATTCCAACATCTCTGTTGGCTAAAACTCTCTCTTCCCCTGCCCTGCCCTCCCGACCTATAAACACCCAACCCATTTGTGGAAATTTAAATCAGGATTTTCCTTTTAGCTCATCCTTGATGTAACAAGCCAAGTTACACCTTCCAATTTGCAGAGAATTTGGGGTTAATTATTTTAAATTAGAGATAAATTTATATTATGATGTTCCTTTCAACTCATCTTTGGCTTAACAAGTTCCATACTCCAATTCGGGGTGAAGTTGCCTTTAATTATCTTAATTTAGAGACAAATTCTTCTACCTTCCCATATTTCATCCCGTGGTTTTTGTGCTTGGAATGAGGGATTTATTTCCACACTTCAGCTTAAAAGAGAGATGTTATGAACCACGGGCTCGGAATCAGTGTCAAAATGTTTCAGCTATTTTTATGCTAAACATCATCGCTATGGAAACGCCACAGTTAAATTGAATATGAATTTTCATGGATTTTTCTTGTAGTGCAGACCATCAGTAGAGTCCAGGCTGGGTTTAACAGGGAAAAAAAATAGGATTTTAGGTGTCTGCACTGACTTAGAAAATAGCTTAACCAAAACCATTTTTATCCCTGTGATTTTAACCACACCCAGAGAAGTCACTCCCATCACACCAGTAAAAATTATAGAAAAATGTACAAAACACACTGAAACTCCCTTAAAATTAAGACACCAGCCAGGTCCAGCTTTTTCTGGAAAAAAATTCTGATTTTTTGGCCCTTATTTTACAGAATAATTTGAATTTCAAGGCTTTGCTCTTACGGAGCACAGGGGAAACAGGTGAGCTCAGCATCTCTGGCCCATCCTGGGGAATTTCTATTTTTCCATGATAATCAGTGCCTTCCCTCCCCTGATTGGATCACTGGGAATGTTCTGCAGGCCAGTCAGCACCTCTGTGTCAGAGCTGAGAGCAAATCAAATCAGGGAGCTCAAGATTAGGAAGATCTGCCCGGTTTTTTGCTGCCAGGGTGAAAATCTCAGCAGTGACAGCAAAAGAGCTGCGGGTTGCCAAAGGATCAACAATGTGGGTCCTGGGGAGTGGAATTAGAAGTAAAATATAAAATCAAATATAAAATCAAATATAAAATCCACAATATAAAATGCACAATATAAAAATATTAAAAAATAAAAAATTAAAATAAAATAAAAAATGTAAAAATAAGAAAAGTAAAATAAAATAAAAAAAGTAAAAGTAAAAAAAGTAAAAGTAAAAAAAGTAAAAGTAAAAAAAGTAAAAGTAAAAAAAGTAAAAGTAAAAAAAGTAAAAGTAAAAAAAGTAAAAGTAAAATGCAGGGAATTGGAAAAAAAAAAAAGAAATGTTGGGCTGCTAACTTATGGATATATCAATTATCCTGAAATTTTGGCACCTGGTGGAAGAGTGGGAGGTTTCTGGATCGAAAAGACAACTCGGAGAACAAAACAAACCCAAAATATTCAATAAAAAATTGAGAATTTCCCACTGGCATGATGGTTGTTATCAGTCTAGGAGCAGTTAGAGAAAGAAATTATTTTAAATATTGTTATTCTTTCACTGTGTGGACCATCAGATTTTACACCCGGAGACAAAGCAAACAGCTCAATAGAGACAAAGCTCTAACGTGATTTTTCTGTGATAAGCAACAATAAATTCTACAGGAACCCCTCTGCTTTGCTAATAAATCATATTTGTGGAAAGAACTGAAAAATCCTCGTTCTCTACCTGAAAACTTTCTGCTCTGCTACTTCTTGGCACTCAATAAACAACATTTAAACCAAGGATCAGCAATCCTGACAAGACCAAAGTGCATTTTAAATCAGAATAAAAAGTGTAAAAACTCAGCCCAAAACCTGCATCTCTGCTGAGCAAGCCCGGAGAAAAGAAGGGGCGAAAAGCAGGATTTGGTTAATATTTAATGAATTTTTTTCCTGTTCTCACTTGGGGTATCCCAGAAGCAGCTCCGAGGACTGGAGTGGTTTGATAGGAAGCATCCATCAAGTTAATTACTGAAATTATTACCGTGCTCCCAGACTGTGCCAGCAGTGCTGGAAGGAGCCCCAGGTGAGGGGGACAAAGCATCACCTTCAGCTGGAGGGCCAAAAAATCTGAATTCTCTTGAAAAACCTGGAGCTGGCTGATATTTTAATTTTTAAGAACATTCCAATGTGTTTTGCCCACTTTGTAACAATTTTTACGGGTGTGTGACAACGTGATGGGAGTGGCTTGTCTGGGTGTGGTTAATTAAAAGCACAGAGATAMAAATGGGTTGGGTTAAGATATTTTCTAAAGTCAGACACCTCAAACCCTGGGGGTTTTTTTCCATTAAACCCCCAGGATGAGAAAGCATTTGGAACATCTGGAAACCCTTCTGGATTCAGGCACAAATTGCAGCAGGGCAGGAAAATCTTCATTAATTGAGGCGTGGTGCAGGTAGAGAGACCTCAGAGCCCTTTCCAGGCCTAAAGGGCTCCAGGAGAGCTGGAGAGGRATTYGGGACAAGGGATGGAGGGACAGGAYACAGGGAATGTGTCAAGTGGAGAGCACGGAGCATTTCCTCCCTCAAATTCAGAATTCTCCACATTTGCTGCCGCTACAAGATAAAAAACCACCCAACAAACAGGTGGAAAACCACTCCTGAAATCTTGTGCTTCCATCAGCTACACACTGGCAAATATTTTCTGCAGTTTAGGGGCTTGGCTGGTGGGAAAAAAGCAGCTCTCCTCCCTCCAGGACTGTTCTTTGGAGGGGTTATTTTTAAAATCTCTGTTACTACTCACCTAAGACGCCACCCACACACCCAGCTCATGCCAGGAGCCCGGTGACACGAGATGCTCACATTTGCATACAAGGCTTCTCATGTTTCATTTATAGGAGCTGTGGTTTTTGCTATTTTTGCCTCCTTGGAGCTCTGTTCCAGCAGATCCTTTCATCTTTTTTTCCAATCTCGCTCGTGGAGGTCAAAGCAAACGCAATATTCCTTCCACAGCCCCAGCCTTGGAATGGGATGAGCCCAATTTCCCTYGGGAGGATCAAGCAGGAGGTGGGAATCAGTTCCCCTCCCTAATTCCTGAGCCCTTCCACACTGAAATTCCTGGCTCAGAAAAGGAAAACACTTGTGCCATAATTTTTCCAGGCTCAAGGGCAAAGCTGAGGTGCCACATGATGAGATCTTCCCTATAAACTGCAGCCCGGCCCTGTGTGTGATAAAACTCCTCATCTTGCCTTTATTTGATTGCTTTTTCCCACAAAAATTGCYTTTTCCCCCCCAAAAATCGCTTTTCCCCCACCCATGGCAGTATTTGTGGAGCAGGATTCGGGGTATAAATTCAATATTAAAGATCTTAATGATTTCTTCAGAGGGGAAAAGTGTCCTCCCTGCTTATGGTCTCTCACCCACAGCTGAGAAAGTCGGAGAGGTAAAGGATCAAAGTCTTTAAAACTCCAAAATTTCATCCCAATGGCTGCTTTCAGTTTGCAGCCTGGGGATACAAAGGTTCATGTGGAAAAGAGAGGGGAAGGAGCCCCTTGGGCACTGCCAGGGATCCAGGGGCAGCCACAGCTGCTCTGGGCACCCTGTGCCAGGGCCTCCCCACCCTCCCAGGGAACAATTCCTTCCCAGTATCCCATCCATCCCTGCCCTCTGGCAGTGGGAAGCCATTCCCTGTGTCCTGTCCCTCCATCCCTTGTCCCCAGTCCCTCTCCAGCTCTCCTGGAGCCCCTTCAGGCCCTGCAAGGGGCTCTGAGGTCTCTTTGCCTGCACCATTTGCCTCAATAATAGAAGATTTTCCTGCCCAGCTGCAACTTCTGCCTGAATCCAGAACAGTTTCCAGATATTCCAAAGCTCTCTCATCCTAGAAACCACTCCCAGGCTGTGCTGCCCATGCCCCCTGATATAAAACTCCACCAAGTAGGGTTCACAAACCATTATCTGAAAATGAAAGGAATTCTATTTTCTTTTCCTCTTAAAATACCACTTAAGGCACCAAGATTCAGCTACTTAGCTTGGGCAAGTCTGGGGGAACCCTAAAAATCCACATTTCCAGGCCTCCTGTATTTTGTGTCCCTTAAAACTTCTTAATGTTGTTGATAATAGGAAAGTTTTTGCCAAGTTCTTTGCACAAAATCTTTCAGGATCAAACAGAGTTTAGAGAAACCTCTGTCATCTCCATAAAGCTTTTTTTTTTTTTTTTGCAATTTTCATTCATTTTTAACTTCTGGACAGGACAAATAATTTCTAAGCCTCCCAAGGATGTTCATACAGCAAAAAAGAAAGGTTTTTGGGGGGTTTTTCTCCTTTTTAAACCAGGTGTTCTCAAGAGAGCATTTGTACAAACCGGTGTTAGACACGGAGCTGTAGGAGGCCGGGGAGAAGGTTTCTATTTGGAAATACACTTTGCATATCAGCCATGAATAAAACATAGCCCTTTGTGTGCACATCCCATCACGGAGCATGACTAATCTCGGGATACATTCTGCCTTCTCTCAATTCCAAAAAAAAAAAAATTAGCGGATTAGCTGGAGTTGTCGTTAATAAAAGATAGATTGTCACCTTAAGACTCAGCTAAAAATGAAATAAAACACGGGGGCTGCTGAGGGCTGTTCCTGTTGGCTGCCCAGCCCGGCAGGATTAAAACTTTCTGTAAACTCAGGGCCTCCATTCTCCCAGACTTTCATTTTTTTCCATTACCATTCACCATTATCCTTGTTGGTAGGCTGAGAAAAAAACTCATTAAGGCCTTCTCGAAGACTTGTTAAAAACTCCCTAAATAATGATAATGCTTAGCTTAAAATGATCGTTTTTAGAGGGTGTAGGCTTAGATCTTTTCTGGTTGGAAAGCAGGACAGGCTGCAGGTTCAGGCCTTCAGGTGGGGCTTTGGATGATCTGGGATAGTGGAAAATATCCCTGCCCGTGGCAGGGGGTGCAATGAGGTGAGTTTAGGATCCCTCCCAAGCCAAACCTGTGCTTCCATGAACCACAGACACAGCTTTAGCATCTTCAAAGGCTGAGGATTTCACTAAAATCTGTTTGCAACCCCCCTGAGAGGGGCCAGGAATTTCCAAGAGCAGTGACACAGAGTCCCCCCGGTCCTCAGGGCCCAGGGCACGACAGAACCCTCAAGGAGCAGCACCAGGTCCTGTATGAGCAACAAATGAGAACAGAGAAGTCTCTGCTCTCCCTGGGAAAGGGAGAAGCCACCCAGCAGGCACCAGAGCAAACGCTGCAGTTTAGTTGCCAAGCAACCCCCTCATCCTCCCAAATTCCTGTTCAAGTAGCAATAGAACCACTTGTTCAAAGGGACTGGAAAACAAAAACAAGTTGTGGCTCTGCCACGCTGATTTGCTCAGCAAAGAGCAGGAGAAGCAGAATCTCAGCCCCGTCCGAGGTTCATCTGAACACAAACAGAAATCGCATTGTGAAATTTGAGATGCCAAACCCACAATTCCCTCATCGCACAAACAAGGAAGTGAAGGGATCGATGCTCCCAAACCAGCTTTGGAAAGGGGAAATGTTCCCACACCAGCCCCCAGTGGGACCCAGCTCCTCTCCAGTGGACCAGGCCATCCTGATGAGCTGAAAAACATTATTTTACTCCCGACTGTGGGGCAGAAATGGCASGAAACATTGGCAAAGTGATCAAAGCTGACTGATTACAAGCAAACATCTGCAGAGGTGTCTCTGATCCCAGACTGGGAAGGGACATTAAAAACCATCCCATCCCACCCCTGCCATGGGCAGGGACACCTTCCACCATCCCAGGCTGCTCCAAGCCCCAATGTCCAGCCTGGCCTTGGGCACTGCCAGGGATCCAGGGGCAGCCACAGCTTCTCTGGGCACCCTGTGCCAGGGCCTGCCCACCCTCCYAGGGARSAATTCCTTCCCAATATCCCATCCATCCCTGCCCTCTGGCAGTGGGAAGCCATTCCCTGTGTCCTGTCCCTCCATGCCTTGTCCCCAGTCCCTCTCCAGCTCTCCTGGAGCCCCTTTAGGCCCTGGAAGGGGCTCTGAGGTCTCTTTGCCTGCACCACGCCTCAATTAATGAAGATTTTCCTGCCCAGCTGCAATTTGTGCCTGAATCCAGAACAGTTTCCAGATATTCCAAAGCTCTCTCATCCTAGAAACCACTCCCAGGCTGTGCTGCCCATGCCCCCTGATATAAAACTCCACCAAGTAGGGTTCACAAACCATTATCTGAAAATGAAAGGAATTCTATTTTCTTTTCCTCTTAAAATACCACTTAAGGCACCAAGATTCAGCTACTTAGCTTGGGCAAGTCTGGGGGAACCCTAAAAATCCACATTTCCAGGCCTCCTGTATTTTGTGTCCCTTAAAACTTCTTAATGTTGTTGATAATAGGAAAGTTTTTGCCAAGTTCTTTGCACAAAATCTTTCAGGATCAAACAGAGTTTAGAGAAACCTCTGTCATCTCCATAAAGCTTTTTTTTTTTTTTTTGCAATTTTCATTCATTTTTAACTTCTGGACAGGACAAATAATTTCTAAGCCTCCCAAGGATGTTCATACAGCAAAAAAGAAAGGTTTTTGGGGGGTTTTTCTCCTTTTTAAACCAGGTGTTCTCAAGAGAGCATTTGTACAAACCGGTGTTAGACACGGAGCTGTAGGAGGCCGGGGAGAAGGTTTCTATTTGGAAATACACTTTGCATATCAGCCATGAATAAAACATAGCCCTTTGTGTGCACATCCCATCACGGAGCATGACTAATCTCGGGATACATTCTGCCTTCTCTCAATTCCAAAAAAAAAAAAATTAGCGGATTAGCTGGAGTTGTCGTTAATAAAAGATAGATTGTCACCTTAAGACTCAGCTAAAAATGAAATAAAACACGGGGGCTGCTGAGGGCTGTTCCTGTTGGCTGCCCAGCCCGGCAGGATTAAAACTTTCTGTAAACTCAGGGCCTCCATTCTCCCAGACTTTCATTTTTTTCCATTACCATTCACCATTATCCTTGTTGGTAGGCTGAGAAAAAAACTCATTAAGGCCTTCTCGAAGACTTGTTAAAAACTCCCTAAATAATGATAATGCTTAGCTTAAAATGATCGTTTTTAGAGGGTGTAGGCTTAGATCTTTTCTGGTTGGAAAGCAGGACAGGCTGCAGGTTCAGGCCTTCAGGTGGGGCTTTGGATGATCTGGGATAGTGGAAAATATCCCTGCCCGTGGCAGGGGGTGCAATGAGGTGAGTTTAGGATCCCTCCCAAGCCAAACCTGTGCTTCCATGAACCACAGACACAGCTTTAGCATCTTCAAAGGCTGAGGATTTCACTAAAATCTGTTTGCAACCCCCCTGAGAGGGGCCAGGAATTTCCAAGAGCAGTGACACAGAGTCCCCCCGGTCCTCAGGGCCCAGGGCACGACAGAACCCTCAAGGAGCAGCACCAGGTCCTGTATGAGCAACAAATGAGAACAGAGAAGTCTCTGCTCTCCCTGGGAAAGGGAGAAGCCACCCAGCAGGCACCAGAGCAAACGCTGCAGTTTAGTTGCCAAGCAACCCCCTCATCCTCCCAAATTCCTGTTCAAGTAGCAATAGAACCACTTGTTCAAAGGGACTGGAAAACAAAAACAAGTTGTGGCTCTGCCACGCTGATTTGCTCAGCAAAGAGCAGGAGAAGCAGAATCTCAGCCCCGTCCGAGGTTCATCTGAACACAAACAGAAATCGCATTGTGAAATTTGAGATGCCAAACCCACAATTCCCTCATCGCACAAACAAGGAAGTGAAGGGATCRATGCTCCCAAACCAGCTTTGGAAAGGGGAAATGTTCCCACACCAGCCCCCAGTGGGACCCAGCTCCTCTCCAGTGGACCAGGCCATCCTGATGAGCTGAAAAACATTATWTTACTCCCGACTGTGGGGCAGAAATGGCASGAAACATTGGCAAAGTGATCAAAGCTGACTGATTACAAGCAAACATCTGCAGAGGTGTCTCTGATCCCAGACTGGGAAGGGACATTAAAAACCATCCCATCCCACCCCTGCCATGGGCAGGGACACCTTCCACCATCCCAGGCTGCTCCAAGCCCCAATGTCCAGCCTGGCCTTGGGCACTGCCAGGGATCCAGGGGCAGCCACAGCTTCTCTGGGCACCCTGTGCCAGGGCCTGCCCACCCTCCTAGGGAGGAATTCCTTCCCAATATCCCATCTCTCCCTGCCCTCTGGCAATGGGAAGCCATTCCCTGTGTCCTGGCCCTCCCTGCCCTGTAAATTGTCTCTCTCCATCTCCTCAGCTCCCTCAAGCACTGGAAGGCCAGAAGCTTCTCCTTTCCAGGCTGGGAGCAGCCTGGGATAGTGGGAGGTGTCCCTGCCCACGGCAGAGGGTGGAATGGGAYGGTTTTTAATGTCCCTTCCAACCCAAACCATTCCATGCAAGAATCCCAAGTAATTAATCCTCCCCGACGTTTTAATGAGCAGTTTTCCCATGGGAAGAACGGAGCTGTTGCTATTTCTGTGTAGCTCTATGACCCTCCCCACTCATCCTGGTGGGATGGCAACAGGAGTTTACACGTGGAAAATCGATTTGGCATTAACCTGCATTTGTYGATGGCACAAGTTCTCTCTCGTGCTCCCCACCACCATCTGCTGAGGGCCAAACGAGAATCATCAAGGATTGCAAAAATCCCAAATGTCTCCACAACAACGTTTGAAACCATATGGCGCCATTGGATTCCTCGTCAGCTCCTTGCTCCACGTGTCTCCAGGCTGACAATTATCCTGGGAAAACATGGAGCAAAGCTTATGTCAGACAAAGAAATAGGACAGAATAATAATAGTAATAAATAAATAAATAATAATAGTATCATCCCACATTATTCACATTTCAAGAAAACGGACCAAGAATTTTGGCAGCCAACACAAATTAGGAAAATAAAATCCCCTCGATAATTTAATGAGATGTCAGCAAAACCTTCTTGGTTATTCTATTTCTTTGTTCTAATTGGTGGAGATTCAGGACTTTAAAAAAAGGCTTCRCAGTAAAGGTGGAAAGAGGTTTGGATGCAACCTTTCCATAGCAAAAATGAGATTTTGAGGAAATAAATAAATCTTTATCCTATGCTACGTTAAGGACAAACAAACAGCAAAACCTAATAAAACCCAATAATGTAAAAATCAATGGAAATTCGGTGCCTGGTTGAAAACTCTGCTTCTTTTTCATGCATAAAAAAGGTCAGTTAATATTTCCCAGCATTTCACAAACACATGAAGAGCTGAAAACAGAGAAAGAGGAGTCACATTTCAGACTTGGGGATGTTTTCAGGGGCACCCGAGAAAAAGAACAAGAATTCTGCTTTTATTTTCATAATTTGCACCTCTCTGCAGCATCAGTTTCATAAGTGAGCTGTGCACACACAGTTATTTAAATCCTGGGATGGGGATAACAAAACACACGCAGCAGTCACTCAGATCCTGGGATAGGGATTAAAAAGGCCCAAAATGACAGGTTTAAAAAACCCMAAACAATCAACAACSYCAACTTATCAAAGCACTGAAATTCTCTAAGTCATTAWTCAAAATTAAAAAGCAGATGATATAAATTCTTGAATTAAATCTCCTTTAATTTGGGCTAAAATATCTCAGACTGCTGAAGCAGTTCGGCGCCTTTTAGGCCCAGATCCACATTTGGATGAGATTTTAGCCAGAGAAGGAAAATAATCCCTAGAAATTCTCCAGGAAAACAAACAACTCCGTGACTGCTCCTTTTGCTGTCTGGATCCTTCGTTCTTCRTGATCTAATCAAATGTTCATCCTGACATCACCTGGTAAAATTCAACTTAAGCAAGGCCTACACCAATTTAAATGTCAATTCCTTTGATTTAGCAGAGGGAGCAGATGCACGAGAAAGCAGAACCACCACGTCCCCTCCACCTCAGAGCCACCTTTAAAGCTAAAAATACAATTTGATTTTTGTGTTTAAGAGCTGAGACAAAGCTCAGGGCTTTCCTGCCATCCAAAGGAGGTCCAGTCCTCCCTGGGGATCCCATCTGGATATTTGGATTATTTGCTGACCTACCTGAAGCATCAGCTCTGGAGCAAAGGGGTTTTTGGTTGCCATAGCTCATCAAGGCATCCAAATACAATAAAACAAAAAGGAATTCACAGCAAAATTAGGAAAAACCAAGATAAATTAGGAAATTTGTACAGGAAAAATGTYGGTCTGCATCCAGTGCTGCGGTGAGGTTGAATTATACACCTTGTGTATAAATAGAAATAATAATAAATCCTTGTTTAGGTTAACACTGCTTTCGAAATCACATGATTCATTCTGAAAAGGAAGGAAAAGTGCCTGAAAAACATCAGAAAAAACCCCAATCAAAGAGTTTTTGAGCTACAAGTTTCCTACAACACCGTTATCCCATCAAAGTCCTCATGGAGTTGGATGTGCCTCAAAAAAACCCCAACGTATGCTGCAGTTAAGTGCTGTTAATTACTTTTGTTATTAATTATCCAGGGTCTGAATCTGCTCCCAGTGACCCAGGTGAGATTTATCCATAGGTTCCATCAAGAGGGATTGGAATTGCCATTGTAGGATAGGAACAGGGAGAGGAGGGACACGAGGAAAAGGAGAAATACAAATATTAAGAGCTCAGACATTGGGATTTATTGCAGCTTTTCCAGCACCYGCAGCTCAATTTCCAGGTGTCCAAGGAATTCCCAGTCCCATAAAGAGCCTCACCTGACTCCACTCAGTGCAAGCCCCCGACCAAATCCAGGGATTTGCAGGAATAAATCTTCTAAAGGAGTCAGAATATCCAGCATTTTCAGTGCCCAACAGAAGGAAAAAGCAAAAGTTTCCCTTCTCCCTCAGGTGTTTCCTGGGACAAACCRTCTCCAGGTCATAAAATATTCCCAAGGCAAAGAAAGGAACAAAACCTGGGCCTTCAATAATCCAGGCAAGTGTGGAAGCTCATTCCAGAAGTTATTTTACACCTGGACCCACAAATAAGATGACACAATTCTTGGAATATCCCAACTTGACTCCAGCAGCTCCCAACCCATTAGTGGGACGTGGGAAGACGTTATGGGCTTTGAATAAAAATGATAYAAGAAATAATAGATTTCAGATAAAATAMGGGMTAATTCAACCATTAAAAATACCAATAGGAGCAATTTTAGCACCTCACTGACCTCAATCACTTCAGGGAAAGTTCAGGGCGTGAAAAGAAAATGAAGCTTTACAACCTCACTCCTATTGATGGTTTTACTCCGTGTTTTCATCCCAGGGTTGAATTCGAGTTGAAATCTGTGGGTGTGTCAAGAGCTGCTTTTCCAGGGACGTAAGGAATGTTTATTCCTAGGGAAAGGGAGACGGAGCCAGACTGGCGTTTTGGGGAGCTGGACCGAAAACGAGTGAGGAAGAAAAATCATCTGTGAGGCAGAAAAGTCATCTGTGAGGCAGAAAAATCATCTGTGAGGCAGAAAAGTCATCTGTGAGGCAGAAGTGCCACCTTGTGATTGAACGCCGCAGTTCAGGAGGGGGCTGGGGACACAATATTTGGATTAAAGTTGTCTCTCCCTCCCAAAACATCTTCAACCTCTGGATTAAAGAGGTTTGAAGGAAATCGGTTGAAAATTCACGGATTTTCACGAGTGGGTGGCACAAGCTCCCAAATCAAACAAAAAACCCACAAACATTCCTGGCCCTCAGGATTCTTGTATTTAATCCAACTTCTAAATGAGAATTAAATTTTGTACTTCACTATCTCATTATTAATCAAATAACCATTAATTATCAGATATAAAAAGGTGTATCTTCAGAAAATTACTTTCCTTAAACAATTTCTGTGATTATCCACAAAAATCACATGGGAAGGAATATTCCACTTCCAAATAAGAGCATTAAGATGATGTTGATGGTCAAATATAGAATTAAATATTATATTCCTCGCACAGATTACGAGAGATTTTACCAAAAGTTAAGAAAAGTTTTATTTCTGTATTGGAAATTTCCTTTTCCCAATGCAGGCCATGAAATGCCAAAGATGCATTAAATTATTGTGGATGAAATCCTGAAGAATTTCTCCTATAAATAATATTTTTACTAAATATTCACATGAGAACATGCTCAGCACATCTGGATTTCCCATTTTTTGTAGACACTTCAAATCAATTGCTCCTGTTGCCCAATTTCAAATATCTGGATGTGCTCAATCAATAAGAAAATAATCACAATATGGCAAGAGAAGGGAATGAAGATAAGTAGTAAAAAAAATGAGAAAAGTAGTAAAAAAAATGAGGAAAGTACAATTATTAAACATTATTAAAAATAAAAATAACTGAAATCATTAAAAATATTTAAAACACTAAAAACATTTAAAATATCAAGAATATTAAAAATCATTTTAAAACATTAAAAATCATTAAAAATCATTAAAATTGTGTTTCTATTTAATGCAATTTTTCTTACCCATCCAAGAAATATTCACTTTATGATTTTTATAATAAGATAGTACAAGAAAAAATTTAGGGTAATAAGAGACCACTTAGTATGAAATAAWAAATGTATCAAGAGGCCACCACACAAAGGAGAAATAAAAAAAGGGGGATTCAAAATACAAGCYAAATTTACTAAAAGTTAAATTATTTTAATAAATTCGGTCATTCAACCAACCTGGACATTCGAGCTGGTTGGTGAGTRCAGGATTGGGTTTGATTTATCTCAGTAAAAAAGATATTTTTGGTGAAAAGTCTCTATAAGCAGATTTGGGGTCATAAAACCTTGATCAAACTTTCAGCAAAGAAATTTTCCCCAATATCCAACCTAAACCTCCCCTGGTGCAACTTGAGGCCATTTCCTCTCATCTCATCCCTCATTTCCGAGAAAAAAGATCCAAACAAACTCAGAAGTGGATCCAAAGTCAACTTTTCCCAAAGGAACACCCAAGGAACGAGGAGCACCACGACCTCAGTGGYGCAAAGTTAGAGGCAAATCACGTGGATGCTTTAAATAGGAAAATATCGAAGGTTATTTCTATCAAATAAAGTCACTGCTAATTTGATCCATCAGCTCTTTGGAATCCAAATTACAGCCCTGTCCCAGCCCAGGAAAATTCAAAGTAATGCAATTATCCTTTTAGACTATATAAAGCCTCCCATCTCCATGGCATCCACATTTATCCTTCCAGGTCCTTAAATAGACACCCTCACCTCGGATGTGCGGCAGAAAGAAACTTCTGCACTTGACTTTTTATTCTTCCAAAATCACTCCGTGMAAATATTTATGGAGCTTCACGTGTGGTTGTGGAGGTCTCATTGGCACCTTCATTTTTAAAGGRTAAAARAGCCAAAATTAACAAACCCCCGAGRAATTTTTACTTGCTTTTGAGGCCTTTCACACAGAAAAGCAGCAGGAATTGCATGGCCAAATCTTCATCAAAAATCTTTCCACTCCAGCCAGGGAAGCAGCAATGAAGGAAAAACCCCTTTACACCCAGAATTCACTGGACAGAGAGCAGGGCTGGATGGGATATTGGGAATATCTGGAATATTGGGAAGAAATTCCTCCCTGTGAGGGTGAGGAGGTCCTGGCACAGCTGTGGCTGCTCCTGGATCCCTGGCAGTGCCAAATCATAAAATCCTGGAATGGTTTGGGTTGGAAGGGACCTTAAAGCTCATCCCCCCCATGGGCAGGGACACCTTCCACTATCCCAGGCTGCTCCAAGCTCCATCCAGCCGGGCCTCAGACACTTCCAGGGATGGAGAATATAATGTTTTAATTCCACAAAGACATCYTGAAACCCAAAAAGGGCAGGAGTTGTGCATTTAAGTACCAAACATGATGTAATTAACCAGGGTGCAGACGGAAACGCATTAATCCTTACCTTATCCCACTCATCCAGAATCATCTTCCTTAATCCCTGGACTCAAACAGGTTTTAACAGAGATATTCAGGTGCTGCTGCTAAGAATGAYAGCCATCAAAAACATTTCCATGTGGTGTTCAGAGCTACACAGTTTGGGGTTAAAAAATACTGAGGATGAARACATCAGTTATCCTGAAGATCCCAGTGATCCAACTGGAAATGGGATTCCCAAAAAGCAAGAGGTGGCAGTTTGCACTTGCTGATAAGAGAGGAGCACGTGGCTGTAAAAACTCCGCGGTGCAAAACCCACATAATAACCAGAGGTTTTTGGCAGGAGATGAGAAGCCTCTTCCCCCATCCTGAGGAAATTTAATAAGCAAAACACTCCCAAAAACAGCCTCTTGGGAGTTTGGATTTCTGAGCGCAGCTGCAGCGCTGTGAGGTTCGATTCGGAACCGAAAAGTAACAAAAAACTTGACAAATCCAGGCAAATTTTTATTTCTACGCCTGTAAAGTTTAGACCACTTCAGAAGTCCGTGGTTAAAAGGTAAAAATGAGCAGCCCACGAGGAATGGGCTAATTTATATATGCTAATTTAACGTGCATCAATGGGATCCAGACAGCCCCAGAGCTACAGCTCCTCTCAAGCTGGGCTTAAGAATGGATCAGTAACTCTTCTTAACCATCAGTATTTATTTGCAAAGCTTGCTGGAGTGCAAAATGGGTAAAGCTGAAGCTCCCATAAAACTTGTGAGTTGAAGAAAGGAAGAATCAGGAAAATAATTGGCTATAAATATGCCATATGGATTTTTCCTCTTTTTTGGAGGATTTTTATGGGCTTGGAYGAGCTCTCGACGTATAAAATTGAGAAATATTCCCCTCACACTTACTTGAGGGGAAAAAAAAAAATAARCCCAAAAGTTGTTCAAGGAGTAAATAGAAGCAATCCCCACAAGCCATAACAGCAGAAGGATTGCTTAATAACCTCCACAGATTTCGGATCTTTCCACATCACTTTGCCAGCCAGCACAATTCCTAGCCTGGCAACAGCGCTGATATTTCAGGATGCATCTCTCTGGTGGAAACAGTGGTTTAGAGCAAATTTTGGGGGCAGCTGGAGGCAGAAGAGGTTTAGGTGTCCAGTTTTCCCRTGCAGGGGAGGCACAGCTGGAGGAACCCCTGCTCCTCACGATCCAGCATCGCCCTCGGCTCCTCACCTGCTGCGCCRCAAGGGGAATTTAAACACGTTTAAAAATCCTAATTCCAAGGAAATCTCGTTTTAAATTCCATCTAACCCTGCTGATTTGGGTGTTCTGGGTGTTTAAACCTTGGAAATCCTCTTCAATCAACCCTCTGGGAAGATGGAGGATTCCC
Organism: Parotia lawesii; assembly: GCA_003713295.1. Taxonomy (NCBI): domain Eukaryota; kingdom Metazoa; phylum Chordata; class Aves; order Passeriformes; family Paradisaeidae; genus Parotia; species Parotia lawesii. The sequence goes on along the minus strand of RAHM01000009.1, from coordinate 565,608 downwards.
ACCCAGGATCTGTCCCAAATCCGGTCAGCACCACAGCTGGAGATGCCAGGGAAGCGGTGCCGATGGGTTTGGGAATGCCATCATAAAGAAATTCCCAAAATCCTTCAGCTTTGTGCAATGTCCAATAAGGAAACACTTCATAAAGCCAGCATCTTGTTAACCATGCTTAATTAGCAGCCAGATTAATCTGTAGTTTTTTTGTCCAATTAGATCATTAGTTGAGCGTTCATGAAGAGAAAAAAATGTTAAATTTCTGCAAGATAAAGAGTGAAAGAAAAAAATATTTGCAGGATTTCCAGCCCCCCAAAAGATGCCAAAGAGCTGATTTTCAATTATCAGTTTTACTGAAATCCAATCCAAGACCCAAGGCCTTGGGAGAGATGATTGCTCCAGGTTTTCACTGAGGTTCATGAAATATTCCCCTCAAAAATAAACCACAATGGGGAATTTAATAAAGATATAAATAAATATTTATAAATACATAAACAATGTTTATATGTATAAATCTATAAATATAATAAAACGTGATATCTGGAATTCCATCATTTGAATGCAGCATTATAAACATGACACAAAGTAACCGTCCTTAGAAGAGAGGTCCATAAAAAACCATGGAATTAAAAGGACATTTGAAATGTCTGATGTGCTCCTCCCCTGACCTCGCCCAAGTGGAAGTGCAGGAATTCCAATTAATTCCAATATTAAATAAATTGTAGGGAAATTCCCTCCCAGTCTTTCCCTCATCTCCAACAGTTTCATGGCAGCACTGGGGAAACTGGTGGAGATTTAAACACTGGAGGATCACGGAATTACAGAATGGTTTGGGTTGGAAGGGACCTTAAAGCTCATCTCATTCCAACTGCTCAACATTTCCTTGTCAATCCATAAAAGTCTCTGCAAGAGTGGCCAGAAAAAGGCTTGGAATATCAGTGTTCCCACTAAAAAGAGGGAAAATAGAAATAAAAATCAGCAACAGCTAAAAAAACYGGTCAAATTATTTCATTTCACGGAGGTTTTTTCCCTTTTTCTCATGGTAAATTAAATATTTTCACCCTCTAAAGTTGCAGTTCCCTTTATTCCGACATGAGGGGTTTTTCCTCCTGCTTTTCCTATTTTGATTGTCTTTTTTGGCTCGGAAAATTAGATTTCATGAAGTTGGTCCTTATAGATTGAGTGCTTTGTGCTAAACAAATGGTTCTAGTATTTGCTGGTGCTTCCAATAAATTAGAATTTGATGTTCAAGCCAATATTGAGCTGACACAAATTAGATTTACCAAGCAAATTTTTCCCCCAAATATCATCTTATCGAACAAGAGCTGTATTTTGCACCTGTCAGAAAATGTTTATTGCTTTATTTCATTAGCATGGCCTGTCAACCTTTAATTTTAAATTGCCTGGCAGAACAGAAAAGACATTTTGCTAAGAGAGAACTTACTTTTCACAGCAGGAAGCATCAGTTAATATGGAATGAAGCACCACTGGGTCTCCAGGGTAAATTTATGGGTTTTTAGCCACTTGGACCACAACTTTCCCCAATTATTTAAGTGGTTAAAATCCAAGTGAAGGCAGGTTTATGCAGCAGAATTCGTCAAGTCTAAACCACAATAATACAAATAATAATAATCATCTATTTTAAACCAAATGGATTTTTCAGTTCTTGCTCTATTGTGAATATTTTCCTTCAGAAGGTGGGGRTTTGCTGGTATAAATTTAAAGGAAAGTTCAAAACAAACATGAAAACAAATTTCTAGATGCTGCTGCTACAGATTTTTTCATTTTAATGGATGAACTCAAATCCTCTTAAAATTAATTTAAAATAGCAGATTTTTCTCAACATATCTGCACAACTCMTCATGCCCGAGAGGGAATACCAGATTTTCCCGGTGCCCAGGAATTGTGCTTTTGGGAAGGACACTCAAACTTCAGGCTCCTGCTGCCTGAAATCCACTTCTCCCATGATTTTTGATGTCTTTTGCAAAGACCAGAGGAAAGGGACTGTTCTGGGAGGAAGAGGGAGTATCCCACCAGGTCAGGAGCCTCCCGGGGAGCTTTGCCATCTCTACAGGACTTTTGGCACCAAGGCCACCACCAACATCAACACAGGCTTTGGTCAGAGCCTAAAGTATCCCTGGAACATCCTAAGGGGTTGAAAACTTGGATTGATTTTTAGGATTCTTGGTCAAAAGGCCCAGGTCTCCCATGGAAGGGAAATGCAGCTCTCCAGAACAGACTGGAGAGATTGAGTCACTCACTTCAGGAATTCACTTTGCCCAAAAACGCAGCTCCACTCTGAGTGCAAAACCAGAAAAAATTGGGTTTCAGCAACACAAATACCTGAAATTATCTGTGTATTTTAGACCACAAGGTCTCATTTCCATGCATTGGTGACGGTCAATCACCGAAAACCAAAGTCCATCCTCCACAAAAGTTACACTTGATGAAAACACCACCAAAAGCCCTCGTTAATTCCYGAGGTTTTGATTTCACCGACGGCACCACAACAAGAGAGTTCGACTTCTTGCTGCTAATTTTAATTACTGCCTGTTTGCATTTCTTTAAAGCCCAGCCAGATCTGCCTCAGACACGGCATTCTCCAGGTTGTCATTCATTTCCTGATCCTCAAGCTAATTGGCAGCACTTCTGGAAGAGAAACGCTCCTCAGAAACACCCTTTAGATATTTGTTCTTCAGAGCTCATCACCCGCTTTCTACTCATCAAGTACCAAAGAGCTGGGTATAAATTAAATAAAATTGCAGCCCTAAAAGGCTGCTTACACCACACAGAGCTCACATGCAAAATTCAAATCATATCATGCTCTTCCYGTGTTTTCCAGCCTTGAAAAGCCAAAATCTGGTTAAAATTTTTAGGGGAGAGGGGAAAAGCATAAAAATAGACTCTTCAAGCTGAGGAAATATGGTCAAATTCCTTCTCCAAGATATTTGGCTTCAGTATTATTTCTCTTAAAATTCTTCCACACATGAACACCAAAGCCCAAAATTAGGACCTTTCAGCCCTATTGCATTATTATGGAAAATTTACTATGGAAATATTATGTAAATTACCTGTATTTTGGATACTGCGCATCCCAATGTACAAAAACACGTTCTTAAAATGTACATTGCTGTTACTTACTAAGGGCTGGAAAGTTTAATCAACCAACCAGCAAACAGAGGTGGTCATGTGTTAATACTTAAGGGAAATAATTCCCTTCTGCTCCTAAAGCCTTAAGGATCCCCAGCTTCCAGCCCTGCTGCTGTCCACATCTTTTTATTTATTGCTAAAGCCAAGATTTTCGTATGATCTGCACGCAGGAGACAGGGCAGGAAAGAAAAGGACGTTTACAAGGAGCACAAGCATTTTATCATTTTTCTGATCCCAGTTTTTATATTAAATTCTAATGCTGGGCTTGCCCTGCCAGGGCTGGGGCGTTTTGCTGTCGCAGCGCTGGAGGTGATAAGAGAACCCTGGTGTTTAATCTGGATCTGATCCCCACCCCTCTCTTGGCAGTRTCCAGCCTGATAAGGACTGATAAGAAAACAAGGTTTCAGCAGGATCTCTTGGCTATTGACAGCGTTTGCTCCCAGCCATCATCAAATCCCCATCAAATTCCCCATTAGCGCCGTCAAACCGCGACCGCCCAAGGCAGGAGCCGTCACCTCCTCGCTGAGTGCCACCATTTATTCCAAGACCTGTGACATGGATCTAATTTTACCTGCAGGAACAGCATCCTCCTAAACATGTCAATTTATTGTGGATACACCCATGGCCAAGAGGTCAATGAGGGAGTGGGGAACCAACAGGAAAAGCAAAGGTGTTTCCCTCCAGAGGGAGCAGAAGATTCACTGCCGGCCCCTTCCAACGCTCCTCGGAGCTCTGGGGAGGGGAGATTGCTTAATTTAATGTTCAAACAAATGATCCCATTGGAAAGGGCTCCTTGCACTCCGATCAGACTTTCCCAGAAATTTAATTCCCTAATTTCATCAGGCGCCGCCTCGGCCGCCGCGGTTTTTGGGGATGGATTTAGAGGACACCTCGTTTGAGGGCAATTTGAGAGAACCAGAGTTGACACGGTGTCAATCTCTTACCAGGCTGAGCGGCATCTCCCAGGAAAACAATTGAATTTAGGGATGCAGCCTGCTTGTTTTAATCTCCTCTGTCTCACCACGCTAAAATACTCTTTTACATAAGCAGCAAATATGTTCAATATTTGATGATGTGCGACTGAAAATTTGTCCTTCCCCAAGGAAAATAACTCCAGGCTTTTAAAAAATGAAGACTGGAAACTCAACCATTTCCCCCTCCTTCACTTTTCCAAAATGAAAGGTCATAGCAGACACTGCTATCCTAAATTTGRTTTATCTCCTTGATTGTATAAAAACACTTAACTTCACAAAACATTTTGGGGTAGGACACAGATTTGAACAGAGATCCTTCAGAGAGAGAAAATGCCTCGCTTTTGGGTGCTTCCCACAGGAAGGATGGTCTGTGCCAGGTTCTTTCCTGATGAGCTTGGAGGGGAGCAGGAGGACTTTGTAAATTGTGCAGTCAGYGCTTCAGGAGACTTTCAGAGTAGAAATTAACTCTTAAAATTAGTTGGATATATTAAAAAAAATTAAATCTATATACAGCTGCTGGGATTGACTGAAAGAACAAAGAGCCYCATTATTTTATAAATATATAAATGTGATTAACAGGAATAATCCAGGCCTATAGGAATGATATACAGGAACACCTGATATCCAAATTCCCCGATGTCCAAACAGCTTAAGAATATTTATTTAACATTATAATCATTGCACAGCTGAATGTCCTGTGCTGTAGTAAAACACCTTGCTTGAATTCATTAATTAACTTTATAGAAGGTGCAAAAATATTAAATAAATTTCCTTTTTCCAGGCTGGGCTGTTATATAAGGAGTACAGCCTGACCTGACTAAAATAAATTATACATCTAGCAGGAAACKACTGTCCATACCATGAAGCCCTTGGATTTTGCTCTCCGTAAARATCCTGGTCTGAGCAGCCTGTGATGTTAAATGTTCAGACAGACTGATGGGACAGTTTGTGGCTCATCATTTCCATGTCAAGGGACATGTTCGAGTGCAGGTATTGAGACAAGTGGCACTTGGAACTCCCAGCAGAGAGGCCACACAATGTCCTTGAAGAGTCTGCCAAGAAACTCAAGTTGTSGCCGGTTTAATATTTCTAGAAGGAGTTTCTAGTTTAAACATCAAATATCCCCATGGCTCCCACCGAATTCCTGGAGAAGTTGTTATTATCTCCAGAAAAATTTGAAATATTCCCTTGTAGAAGGTGTATTTGGGTAGTTTGGGGAGGCTGAGGGTGGCACTGAGGAGGGTCTCAAGGTGTTTTTCAGGTGTTGGACACCTGGACACTGGTACAGCTACGTGGAGGTGAAAGGCAAAAGTCAGTGAAAAGCAATCCCTGCTTACATTTTTCCACAGAGCAGCTTTGGGCTGAGTTTGGAAAGTTGATAAAAGTAATTTTTTACTTGTTTTTCTCTCCCTTTTTAAGCAACAAGGAGGCCAGGCCCATTTAAATTCTGCTTCTGGCTTGCAGAGTGTCTGAACACAGAGAGGTCATGGCTTGATGCTGCTACTTTGATGATGGAAGAGAATTTTATATTTCACTCCTCCAAGTTTTCCTCCATCTTCTGCCTCTGCAAGTCGATGAGTTTGTATTTCTAAGTGCACAAACACACCATTAGCATCGTTTTCTGTTCTCAGAGGCGTTTGATGTGCCAAAAATAAGGAATATCACACAAAGTTCAGCACCTGCCTTACAAAACCTTCAGCCTGGCTCAGTGACATGGAGGGGTCACAGGAGCAAGGAGTGGCTGGAGAAGGTGGGGAAACGTCSCTGTCCACTTCTTCCACCTCCTTGGAAGGGAAGTTTTCCAGCCCCTGGGGAGTTCTACAGCAGGAGGTTTAACTCCAGCCAAGAATTTTATTAAAGGTTGGATTTCAGGCCCTCTAATATAGAGTGGTTCATCTTACAAGGAGTTGTGTTCTCAGCCTGAAAAGGTTAAGAGACAACTTCTCCTCAGATTSTCAGCTTCTTCCCTCCTGCTTCTGACCACACTTATTGTTAATATTAACTTGTCATATTTAGGAACTGTGACTCAGCCTTCCCAGAATGAAGCAGCATCCCTGAGGCTGCTCAAGAGCCGCGTGTTTCGGATCCTAAACCCAAAAACCTTCACAGCAAATACGTGGATGTGCATTCAAAGCTCATTACTGAGCTTTTATTCCACCACCCTAATCCAGCACTGAGGGTGCAGAATTACACCAAAGCCTTCCAGATGTGCCATCCACCACTCAGTTCCTCCCTCAGAGGAGCAAAGAGTCCCTTATCCTGTCAGATGTCCTTGGAAGAGGCAGGGATGACCTTTCCTAAGTGCTGGAGCAGAGCCAAGCCGAGCTTGTAGCACAGAGCTTTCCTCAGAGTGACAGGGGACAAGCAGCAGGKCTGGGATTTGGGCTGGGACAAAAGGGACAAGGCACCACCATCTGTTCCAGCTCATCCTGTGCTCTTTGAAATGGATGAGGGAAGAAAAGATATTAATGCTAAGAGCCCTGGGAAGTGGGGTGCATCCCAAATCCCCGCGCCGCAGCACACATCACRCTTTGTTTCCAGCACTGTAATTATCTGATAAAGCTATTAGGCAGCCCCCTGAGGTGCCATAAAGAATTCATACTTCCCACCAAAGCAATTGGAGCCACAGCCAGATATTAGTCAGCAACTGGATGCGACTTTGCGGGGSGAAATTATGTCAGGAGAGTCATTTCCTTGTATTTCTGAGGAACTTAAGGTTTGTGATGGGAGGATGAGTCAGCTGTACTCAGCTCTGCTGAGAAACACACAACTGTTCATGCATGGATAAAGAGGGGAGCAAACATTTAATACGTGCACAGGGGTGGGGGTCTCGCTTTTACATCCACCTCACACTGAAACCTTATCAAGTGAAACATAACCAAACTTTCAGGGATTCACCCCAGAATAAAAAAGTTAGAGTCCAAGGCCAGGTTGGACATTGGGGCTTGGAGCAGCCTGGGACAGTRGAAGATGTTCCTGCCCATGGCAAAGGTGGCACTGGATGGGCTTTAAGATCCCCTCCAACCCAAACTGTTCCATGATTCCTTGATTAAAGAAGCCCAGGTGTAGAAATAAGATGCCCAAACCTCAATTTCTTCATCAGTTAAATAAATGATGGGAAATTATTAATGACACAAAGGAAAAATTGCAATTACAGCCACTTCAGATTTGAGCAAAGCTAGCCTAGRAAAGAAACAGCAGCACTTGGAGAAAATTCCTGTCTGAGGGAGTTTCCAGGCATCATGCAGACACTGCTCATTGAGGATGCTGCCAATGCCCAGGTGCTGCAGCACCTTCCTGACCTGGTTTGTCYAAGCAGCAGCACAGCTCCAGGCAGACTTTCCCTGGGGCTGCTTCCTGGGAAAAAAAGGCTGGACTGGTTCAAAATCTGGACCTGGAGCAGTTCCCAGGTTGCACACCTGCCCCTGCATCCACGTCTCCTGTGACGCTGCCGCTCCAGAGGCATCGGGAACGCGCACGTGGAGCCGCAGTGGGATCGCTGCTGTGTGCCAGGGAAACACCCACGGGTSAACCCTTCCCAAAACTCCCCATCAGCACAGCTGGACACCCACAGGGAAMCACCTCCAGGTCAGCTCTGGTTTATCTTCCATTTTTAATGTGCCAATATTGACACAGCCACAAATACCCATCTCCCTGCTCACCTTCAGCAGGCTGCAAACACAAGGGGTGACTTTGAGCCTTGTTTACCAGCGAGACCAATTTCAATTCTCCTCTCCACTCRTCTTTTATCTCAGTCTCTTCCCTCGTATCCATATTTACCCTCTGCTCTGGCATCACAGCWATGTGGTAATGTATAATTAATGCACATTAAGCACCACTCCGCAGGGGCCTGACAACCCACACTGACCAAAAGGAGCCTTGTCCTCCCTATTTCCAACACCCCCATTGGAATAATAAACCTGGGTTTGATCTTCCTCTCTTAATTTTCTTTTTTGGGACCAGTTTTGATCATTCCAGCAGTCTCTGGTTGTTTTAAAGTGGTTCCTGCACCCAAACACTGTTTTGGCCCCACCAGAGAAACTGCAGCGTGCTGGAAAAACAGAGCTGCAAAGCAGCACTAAAACATTCTGAGCTATAACATTTCCACTTGTATTTTATCATTTCACATATGGAGATATCACCTAATTGTCAATAGACTCACAACAATTCTCATCAAGGGCCTCACCCATAGCTCCTCAGAGTCAATGAGACCATTCTATTGCCTTCAAATGGCTTTGGATCGCCCCCAAAAGAAAAAAAAACCACCAAGATAAATTGCAAATTGTCTCATTAACTCCTCCAAATGTCTTTTGAACTGTTTCCAGAAAAATAAATGAAGGGGAAAAAAAAGTAGTCARGCACTCCAAGAACACRACTGGAGTAAAAGGAGAAATAAAAATAAAAACGCAGCGCCCAGAGTAGTTTCAAAGTTCTGCGAGAGAAAATATAATCACATATTGCAACTGACTCCTAAAAGCCAGGGAGAACAAACCCTGCCACGAGGCTGCCCCTCAACCCTTTCTGTCTCCTCCCTCAGCCTCTCCTCGCTGCTCCTGTGGGAAGGAGCCACACAATCGTTATCAGAAATAACCACACGTCTCCCCATCTGCACTCGCTCCAAGCTGAGCGGGGAAATAAAACAGAAAAAGCCCAACAAAACCCCACACAAGTGACAAAACAGTTACATCAACAGATGTGAGTTCTGATTTAAACTGCCATTTTTCTGTCCCTAGAAGTCTTTGCTTTACTCAGAGCATGTGGACTCACAAAGTTTCCTTTTACTCAAGTACATAAAAAAATTCTTGCAAGCCAAATATAACAACAAAAAAAAAAACCATCCTGGGTTCCCAATTCCAAAAGTTTTCAGATGGAAGGAGCCTGATTATCTGTAAGAATCCTACCCTGAGCCTAGAATTCATCATCTGGGGTGCAGCAAATGCTCTGGGTATCTGGGATTTTCACTTTATCATATGCCTAAAATTGGTTAATTTGAACCTGTCTCAAAGCAAAAAAATTAATGCCACATTCCTGAATATTTCTTGGTCACTGCTGAAAGAAAATCCTCTTCTGGRTGGTGATTATGAAGCCTGATTGCCCTGGTAATTCCAATATCTGCTTCCCTCAATTTCCAACTCTCCCACCAAATAAAGATTCATTACCATTACAAAATTAGAATTATTCAAACCATCCACAGTCGCATCCTGCTGGATTTTGCATCAAACCAAGCTTTGTTCTCCAGCTTTTCCCCCCCTTTGAGGAACAGATTGCACCAACCCCAGGTCGTGGCTCACCAGAAGGCGAGTTCAGAGAGAGAATCAGCCTTCATTTGTGAATTAAACGGTTCTGACGGAAAATTGAGTTTTGTGATATGGAGAGGGGAGAAGCCTCACAAACACAGCAAAAAAACCCCAAGTATTATTAGTCTTTTATATTCTAAAAAGTCTGTGATCTTAAAAATATTGCAGAACAAAATTGTGGAATAGGAAATGCAGCTATTTACAAAATACTGAGCAATTTCTGATTGCTTGTACTCCACCAAAAACGAAGACATCGTGATGAGAAATCCCTCAGTTTAATCACACATCCTGAGGCGATATCCCTGCATTTTCTGCTGTGTCAGGGTGGATAATTTAGTTCCATCCAGATACGATTTGCAACATAGTTTGAATTTCTCAGCGCATTCTTCCCTTCTCTCCACAATACATTAAAGCCCAAAAACAGACATTAACTGCAGAGGGCCAAAAAARCAGAAAAACTCCCACCAAGCTGGCCAATTTTGGAAATTAAGCCAAATTATTTTGTCTTTTCACCTCTTCAAAAATTCATTCCAATGTCTACCACCCACAAAAATACACATCCAAGTTTCACGCCACAGAACAATAGATAAATAAATAAAGAGTTTTTACATGACAATTAATTCACGCCGCAAAAGCCCCAGGAATATTCAGGAGGTTCAGGTGTTTCCTTCTCTTCCTGAATAATTGGAGACTTGACCTAACGCATTTCCAAAGGACAGCCTTAGCTCCCAATCCAGCATTCCTCACCAATTYCAATTTCTCCTCCAAGAATTTAGGAAGAAAACCACAATTTCAAAAGTTATCATAGAGAAGGCTCCAGAAAACTATTTCAGCTATTAGAGAATATAATYATTCCTTTTTTAAAATCTTATTCCTTGCATGGAGCTTGGCCACAGGCTGGAATTTATAAATTAAATGTCCATAACCACCATAGCTGCACAATAATAATAATTATTTCTTTTTCCCCAAAAAAGGCCCCCCGAGGTGCAGCCAGCTGGCCCTGAGGAACRGACACGGAGYAAAATCACAGCATCATTWARGCTGGAAAAGATCTCCAAGAGCATCAAATCCAACCATTCCCAGCACTGCCAAGGCCACCACTGCCCCATGTCCCCAAGTGCCACATCCATGTGGCTTTTAAATCCCTCCAGGAATGGGAACTCCAGGAATGGGAACTCCAGCACTGCCCTGGGCAGCTGTTCCAACATTTGACACCATTTTTGGTTTGGAAAACCTGTACCCAATCCCCTGATTAAAAGTTCGTCCCTCAGCCACACGTTGAGGCCACACTTTGCACCTCAGCAGCCTTTCCAGACCCAGTATTTTGTATATTTCCCTCTTCCGTGTAAGAGCAGAAAACGCCAGAAATCCAGCAAATATAAATGGCCAAATAAAAAAGGAAACCTATTCACAGCCTGCACTGAACCACACTCCAGGGAACTTGTAACTGCTCCTCGGGAGAGCTGGGTAAAATATCTGTCTGGATCACGTCAGGAGGAATTACCGGCACTTTTTTACGGGTATGTCACCCAATCCTAACATTTATTCACTTTATGTTACAGCTTCACTTTTCATTTGATCATCCCCCCGATTTTCTCCACATCCCAGACCCTCTGGGGACTCTTTAAAAATAACACATGGATCGAGCCCAGGCCACACGAAAACACCCCGGATAAATCGGGCCAGCAGTAAATAACCATTGGCTTCTCCCCTCAGATGCCACAGCTGGATTTATCCCACCGAAAAAAGGCCCAGGCTGCCTGTCCAAGGTCTCCATTTTCCACTCATCAGTCCCAGTGGCTGCATTCCCTTCCAATGGGCTTCATTTTTGCACTATTTTTGCACTAAAATGGCTCGATTTGAAGGCAGGATAATTTGTGCTTCATCAGGATCCCAAAGAACACAATTTTAAATTGAAAAAGACCGAATTAGTTTTGCCAGCAACTGAAGAACAGATGACAGGTGTTCCTCAAAACTTTTATCAAAGATGACTCCTGTTTTGAGCAGCCGAGAGAAGTTTTAACAAATAACTTCTAAGTCAGGGGATGACATCAAATTCCTTTTCAGCACAGGCAATTCAAAACCACGTTTAACACACTGAGGTAAAGATAAAGATTTGCAAAATACTCAATTCTGCTCCTTCCTCGGACAACGGGATGTGGGATTGGGGTTTTTTTATAGCAGGAAAAAATAAAATTAAAAATAAAAAAAATCAAACAAGACCAAAAGTCTGGTGCCAGCTTATTAAATATTCAACCAGTCTGGCCCAGCTGCATGTGTCTAACTCAGTCTGGCAAGTTTGCTACTCTCTGAAGAGAGATTTATTTTTGCATTAAACATGCGTTCAAAAAATTAAGTTCAAGGCTTTGACAGGCGAGTTTGGGGAGTTTAGCAGGGGATTTATTGGCCTGAAGTTGTTGCCACCTGACCGCRGAAGTTTCTCACTCATCCTCTCCAGAGGGAGTTTTCCACACCCGACCTCCAGTCCCCAGGAATAGAGGCAGCTGCTCTCTTTAGAGAATGGCTTTTCCTTTTTTTGCAACAAATCTGCCTTGAATTCAAGATTTTTTAGGGGAAAAAAAAAAAAGAGGAAATTGTATTTTAATGGATCCTTTTCCTTCACCAAGCGATGTAAAAATAGTTCCCTTGTGCATTAAGTGACTATAAAAGAAGCTGCCATCATTTCATTTGCTTTTAGAACCTTCCCCCACACATGGTGTCACACTGTGAACATTAAAATGAAACCTGGTGACACCAAAACCCCTCAGACAGCTGCTTGGTGTTCTTGGGACAGGGCTGGCTCCCCACGCACTCCACACTTTTCCAAACAGCCTTGTTTCCCTTGATTYCCCAAGTGCAGCAGAGGTCCTGCAGCCTCGGCATATTAAGTGAGCAAGAATAGTAGGAAAAGAATTTTCAAATAAAAAACAACGTTCAGGTTGGGGTCTTGTTCCTTGGGTGTATTAAGGGGGGTTTTGTAGGTTTTTCCCATTTTTATTTGAAATTGAGGATGAGGTGCAAAGTGCTGCCTGTAATTAATTTGCACATCTACTCCATAACCACTTAATTTCTCAAAGCCCAGCACAAACCCAAATAATACCATTAAATTAAGCCTTAATTAAGTGACAAGATCAGGCCAGCAGAGTGACCCTGAGTCCCCACTCAGCACCAACACCCCTGGGACAGCTCTGACTCCTCACCAGCATCAAAGTGYCTCATTCTCATCGTTTTTTGCCTGGCAGATGTTGAGTCCTTCCCTTGCCAGGAAAACCAGCACTTCCCCAACAGCTCTGCACGGGGACAGGAGCATCCCGTGGRCCCTGACAAAACAGATCCCACCATGGCCATGGGCTGCTCCCAGGCAGGAGCTCTCCGAACTCAAAAATGTCAGGAAAGTCCAAAAAGTTGTTATTCAACACCTCAAAACTGTGTCATTACCACGACATCAGAAATAATGCAATTATTTACCATCCACCCATAGCAGCTCCACTGAGATTAACTYATTTCCAAGGCTGCAGTGGGAGAATTTTCCAAAATTTTGGATTTAATCATAAATAACCTCYGATTAAAATGGGTTTACAGCAGTTTATTTGTATTAGTTATATTCATTTTATTTCTGAGTCTTAGTTTTTTAATATACTGATATATATACACATACTACTACATATATTAATATACTGTAATATACTGACATTTTTCTGAGCTTATTCAAATTATCATTCCAAAATTTACAAGAATCACTCAAAATTAAGTTCTCCTTTTTCCTAGCCCCTGTTAAACCATAAAAGTCATTGAGTAACTCTCAAASCTACTCACTTTAAATTGCTCTCCGATGCTCGGGGTTGCGTGGTTTCACTTAGGACACGACAAAGATGGATTTKTTTCCATAWATAAAGAAAATCCCTTAAATTATAAAGGGAAATTGTCRCTTAATGCCAAATGCTTTCATATAGCACCAAATTCTGAACCCTAAGGTGGAAGGAAGAAAAATATCCCCTCATGACAGAAGTGTTTTATTCCCTGCTCTGCACAACTCCTACAGCCCTGACTGAGAATAATCCAGCTGGAATCAGTGCTCCTTAGAGCAAAATCCTGGTTTGCTGAGGTAATCAGGGAATCATTTGGGTTGGAAAAGCCCTCCACGATCACCAAGTCCAAACATTGACCCCTGTCCCCAAGTGCCACATCCTGGCTTTCAAATCCCTCCAGGGATGGGGATTCCAGCACTGCCCTGGGCAGCTGTGCCAGGGCTGGACAAGAGGAATCTTTCCTTCTATCCAATCTAAGCCTCCTCTGGTGCAGCCTGAGGCTGTTTCCTCTCCTCAGGTGCTCCCACATGCTCAGGAGACAGGATCAGGGTGGGAATAGGGCTCTTCTCCTCAGCACAGAAACTCTGGCTCCTCTACTTGACTCMGAATTCAGCCCCTAAACCATGCCAGGAGTATCTCCAAGCCCACATTCCCAGCAAAGGCTGCAGCTGCCGCTCCCTCTGGAATGCCCATTCCAGCAATAATACCTGGGAACGGCTCATTGAATTACAGAGGCAGCAGAAAAGGACAATTTGTTACTGTCACCCTGATTTTTTAGTTCAGATCATCCTGACAGGTCTCACCAGTCGCTCTTTGATGTTCCACGGGGCCACGCAAACCCCACAATCATTGCAAACAGCATTTTCTCCTCTTGCTTTTCTGTACATAATTGCCAGGTATAAAGTACAGCTCATCTCGAGCCAGCAAACCCCAGCACAGGACTGCAGCTCCATTTATTTCTTCTATAAATAGCATTTCATAGAGTGCTCGCTGTGGAATTTATACCGCTTGAGCAATAAAATGAAAGTGGTGTTTTGGAAACAGCATAAAAATGCATTTTTAATCATGAAATCTTGTAAACCTYGCCTAGAATAGTGTTAGAGACATCTTTTCCTTGCGAAAACACTGAAGGAATAGATGCTGACCAAATCACAGGTCAGATGTTGGGATGATTGGGATTCAGAAAGTGGCTCCAGACACATTGAGCTGTCTCAGCATTTTAGGGTTGAAGTTAAAATTACGAAGCAATAAATTTTGAAGGTGATTATTCTGTAGATGCTTCTGGACACTGCTGGAGAACAAAATTTGAGCGAGTTGTTGAGGTACAGGAGGCAGAGGAATGTAATTCCAGGATTTGGGATGAGGCAACCAGTGCATTTCAAGACATGGCTGTGTGGAGATGGCCTCGTAGAACTGTCTTGGCCAAAAATCATCAATTCCCACTGCCCTGAGGGCCCTGATCCTCCCTGGTCACCATCAGACTTAGGCCTGAGTGGGTCTTTGTCTCCATTACCAAATTATCACTTAATTTTTGTTAAACTTGAGCCTAATTATGTTGGCACGAACACAGAAAATCCCAAAGTCCTGGTAGGTGTAGGAAGACATCCAAGAAGAGAAGAAAGGGAGCATCAGGATAAAGTCAAAAGGAAAATAAAGCAAAGMAGAGTGAAAACCCAAACACATCAACCTCTTCCTATTTATCCATGGAAAAAGAAGAAACTACTCATCCTAAAACCTATTGAGGACCTATTTCCCACAATTCTCAGGAATCAACAGAATAAYGGAACCTGGTTTTCTCCTTCTCCTACAAAGTGAAATAAAACCCAGGGAAAAAGACTGAAATGGTGATTAAAGTCAAGGAAATTAGTGGGGAATAAGACAGGGACCAAAGGCAAACAGGATGTAAAGCTTGGCTTCCAGAGTGCACTGAAGTTTGAATTCGTCATCTTCACGYGAAGACTGAACAAACATGATTTTAAATTAAATTCTGAACACCAACAAACTCCTTTGGCCCAGACACTTTCACTTCATGGATGCGTTTTTCTGGGAAAAAAAAACCACCCTGAAACCCAAGAAATTCCCATGAGGCAATTTACAGCTCTTTTCTTTGAAAAAGCAGAAAATCCAGCAGGAAGGGCTCAGTGAGGACTTGCCAAAACCCTCCATCCCAGGGTTTGGCTCCAGGGGAGAACTAAAGGGTTATCCCTGTGCTTCCCACCTCTCTCAATTCCAGAGAATTCTCACAACACGGATTCCCAGCAGCTCTGCAATAATTCCCGAGCACTGGAGACTGACCTGGCTCCAAAGGGCTGCTATAAATAACCTGGTTAATTCAATGGAAGGACTTTGGGAAACAAACAAGGGAACGATGATCCCAAACGAGCCGTTCCTTAAACTTCCTCAGGGCTCTTAGAGCGCCAGAACCAGAAGGTGCTGATCCTACACAAAATCCAAAGGGCAATGCATATTTTAAAGGAAAATCCACTGCAAACACCAGGGGAAGGCTGGCACTGACTCAGGGAGCTCTGCCTGGAGCACAAAAACCAGGAGCGGTCTCATGGAGCCCGCTGAACCCGAAGGAATCAGACACGGCCTCGGGAAGGCGACACCAACATCAAATATTCCAGCTATAAATACCCTGCCTGCCTCTGGCAGCGGCCTGGGCCACGCAGGGATAAACAGGACAAACATGGAAAGGCTTTTGGACCTCCCTCCGTGCCACTGACCACATTCCAGAGAGACAGAGCCACCGGCACACAGAGGAGGAGCAGCCACTGTGCACTTCCCATGGACCAGGTGGGAACATCAACACTCCACAAATCCCAAATTAATGGGGGAATTGAATGGGAGAACCTGCCCTAAAAACACCACCCCGCTGCTGCTGCAACAAGGGGGAAGGTCTGTAAAAGAATTATGCGTTCGGATGAGATTAATATTCCTTTTTTGTTGCACCCAGGAGGAAAAGTACAAGTGAGATGATTCCTGACTCCATCAGCATTTCCCTTGCACTTTCAATCACAATTCACCTCCCATTTCAATAACAATTGGAGCTGTACTTTAAAATATGCTGTATTTTGCGCAATAACTGCAATTTCCAGGCTGACCTTTCAGAAACTGCAAACAGCAGATGTGCGCACCTTGAAAAAGTGAGGGAAACCACTTACGGAAAACTGGACAGACCCAAGGACCACCCATCCCACCACCACAGCTCCGAAACCACTGAAAACTCCTCCCAGATGAAATTTATAAATTAATGAAAAGATCCTTCAGTACCACGACGAGGACTAACAGGAGCATGGTGAATTATCTACTCACGGAGCAGGAGACAAGGGAAAGCTTGCAGCAACATCAACRCTTGACACATTAGCGAGTCTTTCACTTCTATTTTATCAGCCTGCTCATGTGCTCTCAAGTTTGCTGACCCACATTCTGGGGCTCACTGAAAAGAGCAGCCTTGAAAAGATGTGACAATCTTGTCCACATAGAAGCAAAGCTGGAAAACTCAGATCTCTTTTTTAACAAATCTCTTCTGCAGGGAGTCACTACAAAGGTGACTCATAAAGAAGAGCTGGGATTTCATTTTGGATCTTCCATGACACAAAGCTCTTCACTCATTCTGGTTATTAGCCCCGAAGAAATGCATGGTTCAGGGAAATATTAGAGTTTTGTCATTGTTTCCACTCTAATATTTTTCATTTATCAATGTTGCATCAATTTCCAGACAGAGAATGCCACACCTCTGATCTCTTCAAAAAAGATTTGTCGATAACTAAAGGAGCCAAACTCATCCCTGCTCTCCCAGCAGAGAAAGATGCAAAGGAAATAAATGGTCAAACATCTCCTTCCCCTCCATTCTGCAACATAGGAGTGAAGAGGCCACACCAGAGCTCCCACGAAATCAGAAAAAGCTGAGAATGCACAACTTTTCCATGATTTCCCTATTGAAAAAACCCTTTCCCAGAAAGAATTTAGAAGTTCAGAAGGACAAGACGCTGAAAATGGGAATGTTCCCATGGATAACCAATAAGCACAGGATATTTTTCTTCATATCTTTAAATATGGRCAACATCTCCTTCCAGATCAGCCTTGCTTCAAAGGGACAAAACCTCTTTTGACTAAATTTGATGGTTTTATTAGAAATTTTTATGTATATAGAGAGACAAATGAAAAGCAGATGTTGGAGGAAGGAAGAGGAAAATAATCCTGTATTTTCCTTGAGTCTTTATCACTCTTTCCTGATTAAACAATTGTCAACCCCACCAGGGTTGAACAGCGACCACGTCCCTGGTTCAGAGGGGAAAACCCCCACTAAAAAAGGCTGCTTGGAATGAGGTGTTTGGCCCATGGATATTTCCTGGAGTAGTTACAGAAAGGAGTCTGTTTGAGCGTCTCAGGTCACCAGCAGACAATTGAGGCACAGATGCAGAGAGAACATTGAGCTTTGGGGGATAATCAGATTTATTTTTTTCAATAAGYAGAGCATATTATTTTCAAGTGGTTAACTGAGAATAACTCTTGCAGAAGTACAATATAACAGTAATTATTCCAAAATCAATGGCACAAAAGGGTTCATTTCAAATCATGTTATGATTGCTGGATTAAAGTAGTTATTATATAATAGGATAGCAATTACTCCACCTTAATAATTTCTGGGTTTCTGAGGGTGAAAGTGATAATACAAGCTACAGCAGGTGTCAAATTTTAGATGTTGTGGAATGAATATTCCAAAGGCGGGAAAGAAACAAACAGATTAGCATATAAAAACCACAGGCATGGAAAAGAGCTAAAAATATCCAACGACTTCACCCCTCTTGCCTTGAGCAGACATTCAGAAGCAGCTCGCTCATGACAAAGGGCTCTGAGCACGCAGCTTAAATCACAAGGAGGCTGAAGGTTCTCAACATCCTTTCTCTGAAGAAACTGAATTGTTTCTGGTAGAATCAACTTTGTTTTCTGTGACTCTGCCAGGTCTTGACCAGAAAAGTGGGACGGTCTGAACTCCCCGATTTGCAGGACACACTGAAGACACATCCCATGCCTCCAGCACGGTTGGGTTTACTCTAGTTCGGAGTTTTGCCAGCTCATTTAGGACTCTGATCCATGGAATCTCCCTCCCTGGGGATATTCCACAACCCTCTGGACACCATCCCACGCCATGACCCTGCCTGAGCAGGAAAGTGGGACCAGAGGATMACTGTGGGCCCTTCCAACCTGACCCGTTCTGGGATTTACTGTAACGGTAAATTTACCCCCAACCACGTTGTTATTCCTGGGTTTCTTGCTGCCCTATCTCACTTTTTTAATCCCGAGCTCCCTTCTTCATTCCTTAAATACCAGGTGCAGACTGGTTTTAATCACATTTTAAGAGCAGCGCTTTTCCAGATGCCACCTTAAATCCTGCTTGGAAGATTTGGGAAGGATACAAAGGAGAAACAACCCTCTTGACAAGTTTCTCCAAGCCCTCTGTTCTTTCTCTGACAGATTTCTTTTAGGAGCTGGGAATAAGAAAAAAAACTATGCCAACAGACTCAAGAAATGGGGGTTTTTTTGTACAGATTCAAGGGCCTGTTGGTGAGGCCCCAGAGAGAGGAACTGGGGCCTTGTTCCTATTTTCCTTAGRGGAAAGTTCCCATCTGTGCCTCAGGGCACCGTCAGTGCCCAACAGCTGCAGCACAAAGGTAGAACTAAATACACAACTGCCTGATTAGTCTTTAAAACAGAGTTCTCTTGGTATTACAAACTAAATGGCAAGTCCAAATGAAGTCCATCTAATTCCTAAAGAACAAATATTTGAGCCCTGTCACGGAATGCAAAGTCCCTTTGGCAAGGGAAGCAGACACTGAGGTTCAATACAGGTAAATGTGCAGAGTTTAATACAGTTAAAGCAAGGAAAAAGGAAAGTCTCTTAAAAAAAGATAAGTTTGTATCGATTGTAGATTTACTAAGTGTAGTTCAACAYACGAATTTTTGCCCAGTTCTGTCAAAACTGGGAAACACAGAGGAAAAGCAGCCCTGGAAACACAATCAGGCAGTGATGCAAGGAGAGGGATTTCCGTCACTGAACGTTTCTGCAAGATTGATTTCATTCTGTGAGGATTATCAGTAACCGAATTATCACAGGTGCTTCACAAAACCTCACCAGTCATGGAGTTCTGAAGTGGAAGCCAACAACATTGGAAAGATTTGATTAAAATGCAAATATCAGAGAACATTACCATCACAGCAATCAAAGTGTGAAAGATGGATGTCACTCCAAAGGAAAACTGCACAGTCACAACTTTCCACCACCAGCATTCAGCCCTCCCAGGGCCAAAACAGACACAGGCTCAGAGTGATTTAGGCTGGAAAAGCCCTCCCAGCCCATGGAGTCCAAGTTGTGCCCAATCCCCACCTTGTCACCAGCCCAGAGCTCTGAGTGCCACCTCCAGCCCTTCCTTGGACACCTCCAGGGATGGGCACTCCAAACCTCCCTGGGCAGCCCCTGCCAAGGCCTGACCACCCTTTCCATGGAGAAATTCCTGCTGATGTCCACCCTGAGCCTCCCCTGGCCCAGCCTGAGGCCGTTCCCTCTCCTCCTGTCCCTGTTCCCTGGGAGCAGAGCCCGACCCCCCCCGGCTGCCCCCTCCTGTCAGGGAGTTGTGCAGAGCCACAAGGTCCCCCCTGAGCCTCCTTTTCTCCAGGCTGAGCCCCTTTCCCAGCTCCCTCAGCCACTCCTGGGGCTCCTCAATGTCTTCCTTGCAGTGGCGGCCCAGAACTGGACACAGGAATTGAGGTGGGGTCTCACCAGGGCTGAGTACAGGGGGACAAACACTGCCCTGCTCCTGCTGCCCACGCTATTTTTGATCCAGGCCAGGAGCCATCGGCTTTTTTGGCCACCTGGGCTCACGTTCAGCTGCTGTCAACCAGCACCACCAGGTCCTTTTCCACTGGGCTGCTTCAGCCACTCTGCCCCAGCACTGACAGAGCTGGGCAGAAGTGATCCCAAAAACCCCTGCAGGCACAGGGCTGGGATTTCAGCGTGAGGAGCAGAAGTGATCCCAAAAGCCCTGCAGGCACAGGACCGGGATTTCAGCACAAGCCCTGCAGTACCAGCACATCCCACCACCCCCTGCTCCCTGAGCAGCAGCCCCAGCTGCACCCCTGTGATCCAAGGCCCGTTCCCTCTCTCCCAGCACTCGGAGAGCAGAGGGCACCCTTGCACATGAGCAAGCAGGGCAGCAAAACCCATCCCCGAGCCCGTGAATAATTTATAACCCAGTGTGAGACTTTCTCCTGCTCCCCAGCACGATCCCAAGTGCTGTTCCTGCGGTGAGGAGCTGGGATGAGATGCCAGCAATGCCCAGGAGCCATGGCAGGGCTGCACAGACAGCACCAAATCCCAGCCCCAAAGCTCTCAGCGAGTTCTCCRGGCTCGGGAAAATCTGCCCTGTCCCTCCCAGCACAGCAAAAACCACTGTGCTAAAAAGTGTTTCTCCGTGCTTTCAGCRGAGAGATTAAACATTAAAGCAGACAGCAGGGCTACAAAATATTAATGCAGCATAAATAAGCCCCTTATTATTACAAGAGCATATTAACCATTCACCTCAGCAAAATTCTCCTCTCATCTCTCTGCCTGCCTTCTATCACAGCAGCTGCTGTATCTGATACGGGCCAATTCCTCCTAATTTCATTTCCTCTTGCTAAAACACCAAAAACATGACATAGAAATCTCCAAAGAAATCCACGAAGTGCTACACAAAGCTGGCAAGTAAATTGTGTTACAGATTATTTCTCCCAACCCAAACTGAGGGAAAACATCTGCATAAACAAAAGGGGAAATCAGAAGGACTTGCAGACAAGTATTTCTCCATTACTGCTCACTGAGAAAAGCATCAAAACACATCCGGGTACTGGACAGCTTGGGGAAATCTATTAAAGATGGYATAGAAACACCCACTCTACTGAAAGAGGTTCACAGGGCAAGAGATTTTATTGGTTATTCTGTGAAAAGAGATTTCCAAAGATCAATGGCAGATCCAAACCATCCCCGGCACAAGTGCGGCCATTTCCTCTTGTCCTATCGCTGTAGGACAAGAATCTCTTAACATGCCCATCTTTCAGTCTCTCAGGTGAATAAATCACCACCCACAAGGGATTTTATTTCCTTTCCAGACAAATTAGGTCCAAATTCAACAGGAATAAGTGTTACTCCAAGGATTCTGTCTCATCGGGGTTTTTGGAGGTCCATTCACCAGGAGTTTTTGATCAGCAGCTCAGAGGTAAAAAACCAACAGAGAACAGAGGATGGGAGGGAAGGGAAAGAAGAAAAYCAAACAAAAAAATAAAGTTGGCCTCAGGCATTTCTACAAGTCCCCATCCTAGAGGGCTGATTCTGGAGGAGCTTCTGGTTCCTCATCAAACCTGACTCAGAGAGGCATTTTGCTGATTTATTTTTTCCCCAGCTCCTGCACTGCTCATAATCAGCAAGTTCATCATGCGTGGGGACAAGAGGCTGATCCTCYAGGCTGCAAGCAGCAGCTGACAGGCCAAGGGAAGCCAGCCCACCCTGGAAACACCCCTGACCCAAACACTTGCGTCCCATCTCTTCCTCTTCAGAGGAATTCTCCATTTATTAGGAATTCTTCTAGGGCAGGGATGATTTTTGTGATACCACCAGATGGCCCAGTCCCACTCAAACCAGGAGCAGCAAATGTTTCTCTCAACATCAGAGGGAGAAGTTGGATGCTGTGAAGTTCAGCCAGGAAAACTCCCCTGGGCCCAGCAGCCACGGACCAAGCTGAACTTCTGCTTTGAAGCCTCCAAAGCTAAAAGGCTGCTCCACCAGGACTTGGGGAGTCTTATTTTACAATTTTTGGGACCTAGAGGAAGGAAATTGTGTTGGGAAGGAGTTGGTTTTTCTAATTTTCACTACATGYGTGGTGCCTGAAAGCTCCCAGGTGGGGAGTAAGTGCAGAAGAAAAATAAAATCAGTGGTTTTGCTGTTATAGGGATTTTGCATGAAAAAGAATCCAGCAAGCGACTGCTCTCCACCTTGCTGTGTCCACACAGAGCTTTTACCATGTCCTGCTCATGGTTTTTTCCTCTCATTTTCCTTTCATTGCCTCATCACAAAGCTGAGTGATGAGAGCACTCACTCACAGGTAACATCTTTTACTACCAAGCCACTCTTCCCCTCCTCCAATCCCCTTCCTACAGCTCCCTTCCACCCAGGAAAGGCAAAATTTGGTGAGAAAACCAAAATKTGGTGAGAAACCATCCCAAAGCACAAATGGGAAACCTCCTTCCTACAGAGCTGCTTCCCAAAGCACAGGAGGAAGCAACACCCATCTCCCACAGAGACCCAGGAGGCTCCTGGATCTCCTGGCACAGGCACAGATCCTGGGAATTCTTAGAGCAACTGGAATGACTCAATTTAGCAGCCCTGGGCAGGTAATTTCTCCTACAGCAGCCACAAGACAATAACACCCCAGGGGGATGAAATACATCCTTAATCTCATGTTCAAAGAGAGACTAAAAAAAACAACCCCAAGCTTCTTACCTTGAAAGCARCAATTGTCCCATTCCCAGGAACAGGCCAGCAGGAATATCTTCTGTATTCACCAAGCCAGGGRTTACATGGATTCCACACCCCCACAAACAACCCTGCTCCATCTTTCCCTCCCTCCCTTCTCTGCTAAATCCCCTTCCCAGAGCCCCTCCTCCCCAAGGGGCAGCAGCTGCTCCTGCTCTGCAGCACAGATCCCCCACAAGCGGGAGGGGTAACAGAGGGAATTCCTGCAGCTGGAGGGAATTCCAGGCACCCACCTGCCCACGGCCCTCCTGGAAGGGCAGAGAGCGCCTGCAAATCCCTCCTGACACTCTGCAGGGTGTGTTTAGGAATAAATGCTTGGATCTAAGTGGAATAACGGGAAGTTCCATGGGATCTCAGGGGGTTTAGCAGGACMGGGTGCTATATCCCACTCTGGGTTCCCATAGGAAGGACATGGACCTGCTGGAGGAGGCCACCAGCGTTCCAACAATGTTCCAATATTCCAGAAGAACATGGTGTAAAGAATTGTCTGCCTGTGTTCCTGTTTTTTCTCCGTCTCTGAGTCATGCTGTATTACAGAATGGCTTTAAAATTTCATGATTTCCTTTCCCTCTCTTGCCCTGATCCCTGATATTTGTGTTATTGATCCACATTCCCGCCCAGCCTCACGCCCAACGCTTTTTCCTCAGTGGAAAATCTCTCCTGTTTACTGAGGTCTCCTGTKTCAAACCATTGCCAAACACGTCCCAGAGAAGGGATTCCTGAAATAACACCATTGCAGGGGAAAAAAATAAATTCATTCCCTTTACAAAGCCCTTCATGGAGAGCACGTTGAGTCTTTCGAAGGATCCATGACCTGAACTGCCTGCAAATTCCAAAGGTCTTGGGATCACTGGAAATGCTGATTCCTCTCGCAGACCAGGATTGGTTATTGATGAATTTGGGTCTAAATTTGAAGGGGTTTTCACCTGCCCTCAGCTTCCACTTTTTCAGATCCTTCTTTTTTTTTTCATTGTCATGCAGGGAAGTCAAACTCCTGCACTGTGAAATTGCAAACTGTTTCCATGGAGATTATTAATATGTCCATAAATTCCCAATAATTCACTCACTGCGGGACCACTGAGGGTGAAACGTTGGCTGGGAAAAGAAGAAGATGCCTTTAAATCCAGATTTTTTTTTTCCCTTTTATAATAACCCAAAGAAACAAAACAATTAAATAAGTGCAATGCAAACAACATGAATATTTTAAATTATTGGGTCTCCTTTACGGGGTTCAAGTCTCATCCCAACAGGTGTCCTTTTGGATTTTAGCCTTAGTAAATGCTAAGGAATATCTTGTCATCAAACCTTTCAATAACTAAAAGGTGAAACAAGGTGTTCAGTGATAATTAAAGCGTGTAGATGGTGGATTATTGTTATTTACATAATTCCATCCTGTGAGAGGCACTCTGGGGCAGCTGCTTGACAATAATCCCTGTTCAAGGTCAGGATTGTGCCTGAAATAACAGCCCAGGTATGACAGGAATCATCTCCTGCCTGATGGAACTGCAGCAGCTCCGAGGGGAACTCATGGCAAACACTGACTTTTGATGGACACCAGTGCAGACAATCCTGTCCTCAGCCAGGATTGAGCCTTTCCAAAGGGTTTAATGGGAGCTGGAGCAGCTGTCAATCCTTTGGAACAACCCTATTTTTAAATAAGTCAGAGTTTTACTCAGATTCAAACACAGATACAAAATTAAACATATTGGGGTTTCACTCTATTGGACCTAAAATTAATAAAAAAACCTGTGAACAGTGAAAAAAATAAAGAGTCAATGGTCATAGTAGAACAGTCATTAAAGAGGAAATGAACATACCTGAGAGCTTTCACACACTTTTTACCTTTTTTATTGCATCTCCTCTTTTATGAATCGTTTTCTACTAAAGCTGTGTTGATAAAACTCAGCCAAACATGCTGGGCTGGGAGAGACAAGCAGAGCTTCTCCACTTACTTAATACAGACCTCTCACTGATGGCAGTGCTGGAGAAACTCACATCAAAGCACACGAGCAGAGATGAAGGGCTGCCTGTGGAAGATGAAAATGCTCATCCCAGTCCAGCCTCTCCAAAGAAACAGAAGCAATTAATTTTAATTAGATTAATTTAAAATCATTTGAAATTCCGCGCTGCACTTTTGACAYCCTGGGTCCTGGTTACCTGGTTTGACCCCAAGGGATCTCGGGGATTTGGGGCAAAAGTTGGGATTGAAGGGGCAGAAAATGAAGCTGTTTGTTATCTCATTTTGTAGGTGACAAAAAGCTTCCCAGAGTGACCCCACAGATCCATTTCCCAAGCTGGGTCTGCACAAACGTCTCGTGGTGCCTCCCCATGGAAGTTTTCAGGGAGAAACTCCAGGCCAGGATGAGGCAAATCCCATTCCCTGCCAGAAGAAAAGGCCGGAACCAACACCTCGGATCCTCTGGATCCAAATCAATCCTGTTTTCTGCAAGTCTGAGAGACTTTGGGAAAGGTTTGGTTGTAGGAGAGCCGGGAGAAACACGGTGAGCAGCTGAAGGTGTGCTTTGTATGTTGTAACACAAAATTCTGGAGTTCTCAGGAGTGCCTRGCAAAGCTACACAAACCCTGCCATTCCAATTCTACGGGAATAAACTCCTGCAGAAATTCCYGAATGGCATTGACACGACTCCACAGAGCTGCAGCAGGGTAGGCTTTCCCTCCTAGTGGAGAAAATGGAGGTTTTTACAAAAGTGAAATCACTCTGGAGTTGCAGTGCCCTTCCTCTAACAGTGCATATATAAATACATTGCCAGGGTAAGGGCAACGTARTCAAACTGAAATATATTCCTGTTTGACACTTTCATCTGGTTTCTCCTGTTTCTTTCCACTGGAGAAGGGCTTTTTACAAGGGCATGCAGTTGTAGGATGAGGGGAAATGGTTTTAAGATGAAGTAAGGTAGATTTTGATTAAATATTGGAAAGGAATCCCTGGCTGTGAGGGTGGGSAGGCCCTGGCACAGGGTGCCCAGAGCAGCTGTGGCTGCCCCTGGATCCCTGGCAGTGTCCAAGGCCAGGTTGGACACTGGGGCTTGGAGCAGCCTGGGATAGTGGAAGGTGTCCCTGCCATGGCAGGGGTGGAATGGGATAGGATTTAAGGTCCCTTCCATTTTGTGACTCAATGACTCCTTCAAGCCACTGATTCCATGGAATTTCAAGCCACACAGGAAAAGTGAGTTCACACCTGGCAACTTCTTTCTAGCCCTGAGGGCAGATTCTCTATTTCCAAGTCTGTTTTCCTGTTCCTGCGCAGCATTTGCAGCACCAGCACAGAGCTGCCTGGAGCACAGGGGTTTTGGGAATAATGGGTGGGGAGAGGGATAAATTCAGTGGTGCCTCAAAGTCAGCGAGGGCAGCAGCTGCTCTGGCTCCAGCCCTGATGCTGCTGCASTGGAGCAGGGCCAGGGAGACTCCTGCTCTGCCCGTGGGCTCCCATCCATGAGTTTGGATCGGGGCTGCAGCTCCTGGCTCGTGGATGAAAGGCAAATCCAAGCCCCAGCTGCAGTTAAACGCTGTGCTGGGTGATCCAGCTGCCGTGCCAGGAGCAGGGAGCAGCCTCCATCCAGCGGGAGCCTCCAAAACACAGCCCAAAGGGGGCTGCAGCTGGGCCACGCTCCTTTGGGAGCATCCCAGTGACTGCACGGACAGGGAACGGGGCCCTCTGGAAGCACAGAATTCTGAAATCACTTCCAAAACAGACATTTATTAAACAGCCTAAATTTCTCTCTTTTTTTAAGGCTTTAAATGTCTCTATTTTTTAAGGCTTTTAATTTCTCCACCCAGAACTTGACCTCAGCTCAGCCTGTCAGATTTCTTAAGTTTTCCTACCTAAAAATGTAGGGAATCTACCCTTTATCCTGGGATCACGTTCCCAAACCCTCCCATTTGGGTGTGATAAGGACATACTCCTGATTAACTCCTGATTAACCAGCACTTTTYAAGAAACATTAAAGCTGTTCAGGATCCTTTAATTCCCAGTTTGGAATGACTCTGGGAAGTTCCTTATCTCCATCCCTCATGGACAGGGCTGAGCTGTGGCACAAACCACAAATGGAAATCCAATTCCTGGCACTGCTGAGCTGGACTTGGATCATGGAACCACCTCAATAGTCAATAGCATGGAATTAACAGCAATAAATGCTATTTCTGCTGGTAATTGTTCCAGGTTCAGGCCTGGGTTATCCACTGTTGTGAGGAAAATCTGCAGGATTTATCTCCTGAAATAGGCTCCAGCAGCTCAATGAAGTAGGGAAGGCTTTGGAAAACCTTGTCCCGGTTTGGATTGATCCTTAATTTTACAGCTTTGTGTTCTTCTCAATAAGCTGGGTTGTTCTGTAACTCAAAGTCTTCATTCTCCCAGCACCAAGCAACTTCTGTAAATGTAATTCTTACTGGGCAGGTTGTCTAAGATCTCTTGCTGTGCCTAAATCTGGTTTCTGTTTTTAAAACAGATCCTAAATCTGTTTTTTAAAACAGATTTGTGTTGCTAATTCATTTGTTGCCTGGTTTTTGCAGCTTTTTTTCCTGCCTGTGTTAAAGACCAGCAACAAACAAACTCAGCTTTAACAGCATGTAAAATTTGGCTTTCATGAAGAGAGACAAGGATGCTGTTTAACCCTTCCAGAAAAAAAAGGAAGGGCTGAGTTCCCTCCTTAAGCTTCTCAGCAAATCTTAATCAAAGACATGAGGGAAAACCAACAAAAGGTTTTATAGTATTTTAAAAAAATAAATCCACAAATCAAATTCCAAGTCATTTTCCACCTCTTCTCAAGCCCAGTTTCATGGAGCTAGATGGGATCTGTGGGCCTCCTGCAAAATAAAGCACTTTTAGCAGTTTTTTATGACAAGGTGAAATTCATCCTTATTGGTACCTCAGCATTTCCTGAGCTGTGGAGAAGTTGTCACTCAGACTGAGAAAATTTTAGGTCTAATTACCTCCACCAAGAGGAAAATGTGTCCTTACAAGCATAAAGTGAGCAGCAAACGCATTTATTTTAACAAATCACTCAATAACAGGGCCAGCACAAGGAGATTCGGTGCTGGGATGACACGATATCATTTTGAAGAGAAAAGACAATTCTTATCAACCACCCAGCAGCTTTTAAAACAGATTTACTGATGGGGACAAGCTGGGTGTAAAGCAAGGAGCTCGTAGTCTGCTGCTCCTTCCATATTTTATTTATAGACTCCCCCAATTTGCCAGTTAACCACCCAATCTGTCTTGGAAATGTTTCATAAAACTGCTGCTCTCTCCCAGTTCATTTTGCTGGCTGAAATTCCTTGAATTGTTGCTCCCTAAATTGGACACTTGATGATTTATGAGGACAGTGACTGCTCGCTGCTCACCTCAAACGGGCAGAGAAAATAATTGTTATTCATTTTTATGCCTTCATTTATTTTTCCTCTCTTCAAGCACCATCTCCTAATGTGTCTTAAAAATACATAATTTTAGGAACGGAAAGAGTTATGAGCTCCTGTCCAAGGGCTGATATTGAAATGTGTTTAATGGTCACAAATTCCAGAGGGAGCAAAGGGAATTAAGGGTGTCTGTCAGCCCTGGGTCCCGAGCCCGATGGAATTGTCCTCTCTGATGGTTTTTAAAAGACTACATGAGGCTGCACCAAAGAAAACACAATCTTTTTAATCAATGTTTGTCTTTAATGCAGCACTGCACACCCTCCTTTGCCCTGAGAAGAAAGGGAATGAGGACAGCGACACTGGCAGCTCTTCCTGGATCTCCAGGAGTCATTAAAACCCCACAACTACTGCAGAGGATTGAATGAAATCAAAGGAAAAGATTGACCCTCAAATTGTAAAATTAACTACCAGCAGCAGGGAGAGGACTGTGATTACCAGGAGTGGGTTTCTACTTTGTGCTCCCGCCCCTAAAATTTTATGGGTTAATCCTAGACAGGGTTATTTGTTCCCAAAAAATTCCCAGCTCCTGCATTGCTGTGCAAAAGGTGGACGAGTTCCCTGCTTCAAATTCCTGTGTAAATTTTCAGGAAAAAAATGGGCCTGGAAAAAAATCTTATCTTTCATTTTAATTTTTTTTCCCTGAAAATCTTTACAGAAGAGTTGGATCGGCACAAGATCAGCAGTTGGAAGAGAAAGTCAAAACAGGATAGGGGGGCCTGAACTGGGTCTCAGAGATGCTAAGCCAGAGAAAACAGGGAAAACCATCCCCAAAAATCTTCTGGTTGTGATTCATGATCATTGTGAGGGCTTTATTCGTCCTGGCAAAGCCGCCCTTTGGAGACAATTGTATATTGGATTCCTCATCGGAATAAGTTCCAACATATTCTGTGCCTGAGATTCCTAAAAAGGATCTTAAATGTTGATAAAGAATGTCAGTATCTGAGAGTACAAGGAGATTTCAAATTTGGTTTGATGGGTTTGGCATCTGAACTTATCTCCTTCCTGCGTGGTGCATTGGCTTTTGCAAAACGCCTCACAAACATCCAATTTTCAGTGGTTCTGTTAATAATGGGAACTGCAGTGATGGAGATGAGGCAAGGATTTAATTTCATCTCTCTATAAAATATATAAAATATATAAAATATATAAAATATATAAAATATATAAAATATACAAAATATATATAATATATAACATATATACATATATAAAATATATAAAATATATAAAATATATAAAATATATAAAATATATAAAATATAAACTTGAGACAATAATTGTTCTTGGATAAAATCGAGCTTGGGATACTCCAAGTATTTTAATTCCAAGTAACAAAAAGTGCTGCAGTGGAGGAGAGGAAAGGGAGAGGGAGAGGAAAAGGAGCTCAAAAAAGGAAGAGACTCTTTCAACACCAAAGTATTTTTTAAAAAATCAAACCCAGACTGAGTCAATTAGTGCTATCCATGCCATTCATATTAATTAAAAAATGCTTATCACCAGATTATATTGCTTGTTTGCAGCATCCTTACTTCATTAGCACTAATTGGAAGTAATTACGACTGATATGTGAAATATTTAATTAAAAGATTTATCTGCTTCTATTGTCATGTTTCTGGAGCATCTGCAGCGTTGCCAGGACTACAATTCTACCTCTGGACCTTCTGGGAGCCTTCCCAACCTCCTCTGTCTGTTCTCGTTATGGGTCGGAGTCTGATCACTCAGGGCGGGATCCAAACCTCAGGCATCACCTTCCCCTCAAGAAATCAATATCCTGAGGGRAGAACTGATGTCTTTTTACCCTGGTTGCTGAGAAATTGAGATGCAGGCAGCCACAAGGATATTCCTGTCTCCTTCCAGCACTCTCCTCTTCCCTTTGGTGCTGTCTACCAGATTCAGGCAAATTTGACCGACCAGGAAACGCCGTTTCTTTCCTCCAGGTTTCACGTGTGGGCACAGAAAAGGGCTGGGCATTGGTGCCCTCCCTTCTGAGGGCTCAAAGTGGGATTCCTGCTTTTACTTCTCAGATCTCCGAATCACAAAACCTGGAAGATCCAAGAGGCCTCACCCTGAACCAGAGGAGGGGAAGCAAAACCCAAAACTGGTGGCTCAAAAGTCAGGCTCTGCTATTTCCCAGCTCTTTTCCCCTCAGGAGCACCAAGGACTGACAGGAGCAGTGAAAACCAGGTTCTGCTCCATTACCTCCCCAATCACTGCTGTTCCTCTCTTGCTCCCCGGAATGTCTGCTGGGAATGTTGGCACAGCTGGAGGGTGAGGACAGCAAGATAACAGAGCTGATCCTGCGCCCCTCACACACAGCCCGGGCACAGTGAGGTCTCCTCTGCTTTGCGCCAACACTTCTGGCTGCAAAGAATGGCCCCGGAGCTCACAGGCTCTGTGAAATCATGGAATCACTCAGGTTGGAAAAGATCTCCAAGATCAAAGCCAGATTCGGCCAAATTCCGCCCTGTCAATCAATCCACATCACCAAGTGCCACATCTGCTCGTTGTTGAACCCTTCCCCGATTGGTGATTCCACCACAGCCCCTTCCAATGCTTAATCGCACATTCAGAGAAGAAATTTTTCCTAAAATCCAGCCCGAACCTCCCCTTGAGGCCATTTTCCCCTGTCCTGTCACCTGGGAGAAGAGGCCGACCCCCAAATTCCATTGTGCTCCATTAAAAGGCTCATTGTAGGTAAAAACCTGCTGTTTTCTGTCCCAATATGCTATAAACTCCATTATTTTAGATTAAATACGGCCTAGTGATTACTCTGCCCGTGCTCCTGTCACCCTGTAAGCACCAGCACTATTAGATGGGTGTATTTGAAAGCTGCACTTTGAAAAGGTCCTTTTCATTGTTACAGGACCAACGATTCCTATAAAATTGTTTCTTTTTTTCCAAACCACACTGCATAACTTGGTCACAAGGCACTGCCAGGCTTCAGGATCTCTCTCAGGCCCAAAATGAATGGTCTGAATCATCGACTGCAGCTTGGCTAAACCCAGCTCTTCACGCTGGTGAGGGAAAAGTGCCTTTTATAATCTCATAAACTGGGAGGCTGAAATTATCACTGCAGTTGTCAAGAGTTTTATAGAGATTAAATCTCCTCCATGATAGACTGGTAGCAAAGCTGAGGGTTGGTTTATGAGGGGAAAAAAGCAACCATAAAAAGAGAATTGGCTTCACTCGCTCTCCCCAAACCTTGTTTGAAAACTCTTCCTGGCAGTCCTACAACAACAGCAACAAAAAAGCACAAAACCACAAAAAATGAACAGTTTCTTCCTGATTTTGTCCTTCCTTATCAACTGCCGTGCTACAAGGAGCATCACCTCCTGCAGGATATGGCTTCAGTGGGAATTGGGAACATTTTCAGGGAAAGAAGTGCACATTCAGTAGTGGGGTAGTCCTGAGACTAAATCTTTTCACCTTGGCTCAGGGGTGAGGCAGTGCCTTGTGGGGGTCTCTTCAGCTGCCACATTTGTAAACAAACACCTCAAGAGGAAATCAGTTTTAGGGCAGAGAATGCAGTTTGGATCACAGAACCACAGGAATGACGTGCTGGGAGGAGAAACCTCTGGAATATCTTTGTGGTCCGTGCAAGCAGAGTCAAGCCCACAAGAGGTGCTGGAAGATYTGTTGGCCAAGGTTTTGCTTTGATCCAGCTGACTCCACATGGGGAATTACATTTATTTATTCAGATAATTACTTGGAATTAGCTTTTTATCACTCCCTGGATAAATCCATTGGAAATCAGTGTGGCATCCAGCTGAAATCAAGGGAGCATTGTCCAGTCTGAATTCTCCATCCACGTTGTGGGGATCAATACAGGGGGTTGCAATTAACTCAAAGCACTTGAAGTGGATGAAAAGCCTTCCCCAAACTCACAGGACGCCTTTAATGGAAAGTTGTGGTTGAGTATTTTTGTTAAAGGACAAGGAGACAGTCAAGTAGCCCAAATCCATAGCTCAGGAATTATTTAATGGCAGATATTCCCAGCAGATGCTGAACGCAGCTCTTCCAGAGATAATGAAAGAAAACTAATCAAAGCAGAGCTTTGAAAATGAGAAAAACAGACCTCCCAAACTCCATTCTCACCATCCTTACCCTGTAACGCTACTTCTTAAATCAAAGAAACTGGGACTTTTTTGACAGAATCGACACCATCTGTAAATTCATGCAAAAAACCAGCCACTTTCCCCCAAAAAGTTCACATTTGGATTACTTTTCCTTCATGTTAACTTTCAAATAAGCCTTCCTCCTGCATCCAGCCAAAGCCTTTACTCTGACATTGCCTTGAGATGCTCTGGCTGTTAGTAATAATAAGGACAAGTGAGAAATTATTAAAAGAGATTTATTGAAAGTGACTGAATGCTCCAGGGTACCATAGGAGGAGGTTCGATCCTCAGAACAATTTTATACAGCATATTGAGGCTGTTCAGACTTTCAACTCACAAAAAAAAAAATATGGAAAGTTTCTCCTGATTCAGAGCTACTTTGACACAGCTTCAAAGCAGCAGCATCTCAAAGCAGCGTTGAAGGAAAAATGGAAGTATTTTACAATGACAGCTCTAAYATCTGAACTCAGCCTAAAAGCTGTCAAATAAATTAATAGTGATCTAGCAGCTCTGGTAGGGAACCTTCTCATGTACAAATGGCCTTGGGTTTCAGCCTA
Organism: Parotia lawesii; assembly: GCA_003713295.1. NCBI lineage: Eukaryota > Metazoa > Chordata > Aves > Passeriformes > Paradisaeidae > Parotia > Parotia lawesii. Next base: position 532,711 of record RAHM01000009.1, on the reverse strand, counting down.
CTTTTTTAGGACAATGTATTTGTAGAGGAATTTAGGAAATTTTCGTTTGTGCTACCGGTTTGTGGCGCTTGACCATGACAAATCCACTCAGTAATTGTTGACTACAATGTCACACATTAAAAACATTTAAAAATATGATTATCCAACTTATCTGAGCAGCCTGGTGTGGTGAAAGATGTTCCTGTCCGTGGCAGGGGTGGAACGAGATGAGCTTTAAGRTCCCTTCCAACCTAAGCCATTCTGTGATTTTTTCATTTTTCCTGAAGGCAATGAGGTTGAGGTTAAACAGCACCTGCATTCACCAATATCTGCTTATTTGGGGTGATTTGTTCTTAAATGTTTATATTTCCCTCACAGAATCATTAAGGTTGGAAAAGACCTCCAAGATCATCAAGTCCAACCTTTAACTGATATCACCACATCCAATAAACCATAAATTTTGGACACTCCCAGGAAGCAGATGGGGGCAATCCATGAGTTCACTCAGCTAGGGAAGGACAGCTGGGAATTACTTYAGGCGAGTTTGATTTGCAAAATCCAGAGCGGGTCCAACATGGCTTTGGCTGCACAATTCCAACATCTCACGGATGCATGAGCAGCCATGGGATTTTGCAGTCAGCGTTTCCTGCATGGCCACAAACCCAAAGGGCTGAGCTGGGATGAACTGAAGCCTTTCCATTAATTTATGGCAGAGGAGGATGAAGTGGGTCATGAACTCGTAGGGGAAGAGGGGAAGAGGCAGAGTGAGTCCACCCAAGTGTATTTTTTAACGCAATTTAAAAGGGAAGTATTTCTTTTGCTTAACTGGAAAGGTGAAATATTTGTTACACCTCTTAGGGCCTAAAATTGCCACTAATGATGGATGCTAATGTCATCTGTGACACTGCAGCCTCAGCCCCAGCCAGGCAGAGGCAGGGAGAATCAGATTTCCCTGCTGGAAGTAGGGAGAAGGGAACCATTTCAGCAGGGACAGAGCCCTGGTGGCAGTGYGTTTTCAATTATTTCAGAGAGAAATTAATTTGGCCTGTGGGGTTAACCAGGTTCAGGAGCATTTCTCACTGGAATTTCCCACTTTTCTCACGCATGGTTGCAAAGGACACGGCCACTGGGAGTGCAGGTCAGGCACCAGCCAGGGTTATCCAATCTTTTTTATGGGAAGTGTGTGCCTCGTTCCTCCTCATGTCCAGCAGGAGAAAGGATAACAAAGAGAAACGGGAAAGTCAGAAATACCTTCGTAGGAATTCAAAAATGTTCCAGCTGGGAAGAACGTCACTTGAGGACATGGGTAGTGCTGGGATAACAGTGGGACTCTGTGATCTTTCAGGGCTTTTCCAGCCTAAACGATGTTTCTCTGAATCTGGGAAAAATCCAGAGAATCTGCAAAGCAATGGGAATGGTGGATCCAGAAAGCAAAGCACAGCAGCCCTCCCTGCCACCACCAGTCCCAAGCACAGTGAGGAGTGACCATGGAAAAGGGTGAGATTCCAAAGGGAAATGCTCCTCTGGTCCCATCACTGGGGGCAACGAGGGGAGAAGCAGGAGGATGTCACAGAATTGGGAATGCAAAGGAAAATGCCAGAAAAATTCTCAACCACAGCCAGGTTTGTACCAACGGCTTGGCTGGGCATCCTTTCAGGAAGGCAAGGGAAGTCCAGTGTCCTGCTGGGCTTTTTGTTGACTCTCTCCTGTGGAATTTGACTCCTGATCAAGGTTTACAACATTAAAAGTAAAGGTGAAACACACAAGGATGGGGGAAATGCCACAACACCACCGGAAGCATTTCTTAGAATCRTCACAGGACGGTTTGTGTTGAAGGGACATTAAATCCCATCCCATTCCACCCCTGCCATGGGCAGGGACACCTTCCCCTATCCCAGGCTGCTCCAAGCCCTGTCCAGCCTGGCCTTGGACACTTCCAGGGATCCAGGGGCAGCCACAGCTTCTCTGCTACAGGAATTCCTGGGTATTTACTAAGTGAACGTTCCCCTGTAAACACAAATTTTTAAGTCCTCACCCATTCATAAATAAGAAAATCATAAATTCCAACCTAACTCCAAATGGTGCCGTTTCAATGCACCCTGGCCTTTTGTTGGAAGTGGTGTGGTTGATTCTAAATTAGGTGAAATTTTAATTGCTTTGCCTGTTCCTCTCCCGTGTCAGGACTGGAGCTGGTGAAATGCTAAATGGTGGTTACCCAACGCAATTTAAATGTGTAGTAATTAACAAGGGTAAGTGTAAAATCAATTTATACAAGGGAAAAATTAATCGAAACATTTGGAAAATTATCTCCAAAATCCCTTTTACTTGCAAAAGGACAGGAGAAGGAAATCTTTGCAATTACAGTCTGCAGAAAGTGTCTGTTCCTTGGATTTTTGTTCCAGGACTGCCCTGGATTTAATGCGCCTACAAATCAGTTCCTGGGCTTTGACATCCAATATAAATTTTGTTATATCGAGACTTTGGGGACTCTGCAGTAAGAAGCTTTTAGGATTATTTGGACATTTTGAAGTTTGTTCTTACCTTCCAACTGCGTTCAAGTGAGACTGGCCCAGGGAGGCAGATTTCCAAAAGCTCCTGGTGTTTGTTGGGTTCATGCGGACGTTTCCCCAGCAGAGAAAATTCTCCCAGTGCTTTTCACTCAATTCCCACAGCTCGGAGCYGCAGAACTGCTGAACCTCTCAGGGAAACTCAGCAGTGCCACAGCCAGCAATTAATTTTCTTGGATGCAAATTTTTCCACACTTGGGATGCTTCTCATATGAGCAAGAGTCGGATGGGTTCCTCCAGATGTCTTGGAGCTCAGGAGGGATCTGGACCTCCCAGCTGCTGCTCTGCTGGTCCAAACCAGCAGCCCAATAAATCCTCATCTGCCTCTATGCTCTTGGTTATCTTAAATTTCATGGGTCACTCCAGAGGATTTGGTTTGGTGAATTTTAATATTAGAAAAAATGAATTATTTGAGAGTGAAAACGTAGAGAACTGGTTTGGCTTTTAGCAAAAACAACCTCCATCCATGCTAATAATTCATTCTAGAGGGCTGGATTTTCTTTGGACCTTCGTGTCCACACTTCTTGGGATGRGAGGTTCTTTGGCTTTAGCTTCACTTCTTTTACCTGCCTGACTCTTCCCAAATCCAGAGTTCAGCCCAATTCCTAAGTCAGGGCTCGGAGAGCATAACCAGATACAATAACAACTCCCCCTTTTCCAATAAAACCTGTGGAGATAACACCTTCAAACGGGCTTTAATGAGACAAGTGAAATCTCTTCGGGTTGTGTTTTACCTCAGTTTAAAAGGGAATTATTCCCTAATAATTCACCAGAGTGACCCTCTGCAAACAATATTAGCTGAAATCCCTGCACTTYGTTATCTTTATAATAACAACACACAGAATTCAGGGGGCTGAAAATGCCTTTGGGCAGCACGACCCTGTGTAACTAACAAGATGTGCAACCAAGGCTTTGGGACTCTCAGGAGGAAAATGATTTATTTATAAAGCACCTTTTCTCTCTTAAGTGACACTGAATCACTCCAGGCCACAGGTAATTAAAGCACAGGAAATGAAGGATGGGATTTAAAAGCTGGAGTTCCTTTATTTAGCAAAGAGCCCCATGGATCACAAAATAACGGAGTTATTTAGGTTGGAAAAGACCTCAGAGACCATCGAGTCCAACCTTGTGAAAGGTCATGAATCAACTGTGTAAATACAGCAGTCCACAACCCACAATCACTGCAAAAGGCACAAATCTGGGTTGTTTTTTAGAAATCCTCTCTGAAAGCTCCTTCTCTTTTCAATAAATGCCCTCCATTTTTTCATTAAGACAAATAAATAAATAAAAATGCTCATAAATAAATATATACCAGCGAACATCCCGGGAGCACTGCAGCTCTACCGAGTTATAACTCCCAGCAAAAAGAAATTTGGATGTCTTATCTAGACCTGCTTGTTATCATTGATCCTGGGAATGCCAGAACAGCACAGGCAGTGATCTGAAAAGGCAGGAAAAAAAAAGCCCACACAGAACCCGAAGCGCTTTTCAGCTGGATTTGAAAAAGATGCAGACAATGAAGTTTTTTCCCTTTACCTGGCGAGGGATGATATTTCGACTATTTGATCTGAGGAAAGGAGGCATCTGCTTGAAAATCCAGCAGCCAGCGAGGCTTGTTATACAAGCAAGGTTGTTTCCTTCAGTGATTTTTGAGAGCAAACTTTCCCCCGCCAAGGCTGATGACAAACAAGCTCCGTGCTTTGACATCTGCTGCACGAGCTGAGTTGGCTAAATTGAATCCCCTTCTGTCTCCTCCAAACTGCCTTGATATGGGAGCAAATAGGGAAAAGAGGCTTTTTCTCTGCCTGTTTCAAAGCTTTCCCAAAGAGAATCACAGCTGACAGGAAATGCAGTTTGCGAGTTAAAGAGGAAAAGCRGGAGTGGGGAATTAACGCCTGGAATTTGGGAGGGGAGTTCTCCTCTGGAAATGGGTCTGTAGGTATTTACAGATCAATTTAGAGCTTCCCCAGCCTCTTCTCTACCTCTCCACTTTGCTGCCTAAGAAAAAAGCTGAAATTAGAGGCCACTGCTCGTCTACAGCAGCTTTGGAGGGGACAGGTGGTTGGAGAAGTGAGGACACCACGAAGAGGTCGCAGGTGAGGAAGGTTCCCTGCAGAAAAGACAGGACATGAGGAATTAATGCCATCTGCTCACTTTCACAATTCAAGGGGTTTTGTTGTTTTCTAACGTTGTTTTAATTGGGGTTTTTTTCCTCTTCAAGGGCTGCCCAGGGAGGTTTGGAATCCCCATCCCTGGAGGTGTCCAAGGAACAACTGAACTGGGCAAGGTGAAAAGGTGGGGATCAGTCACAGGTTAGAGGGTTTTTCCCACCAGATCTTGGAGGGTTTTTCCAACCAAAATCATTCTGTGACTTCCTAATTTGTCTTTTCCTACTTTTCACCTTTCAGGCTTTTGATCAAATCTGCTCCTATTTCCCTACCAAAGCATTTAAGCCTTCAGCAGTGTGGGGTGAACTAAATATTTTTGGATTGTGCTCTTAGGAGAGACTCCGCACTGTCCCTGTGTTCCTTTCCCAGCCTTGTCTCCCAGTTTGAGCTGTTGTTTTCCCTTAGCTGCTCTGTCAGGACTTTGATTCATTGTTTTTGTCAATCAGAAAGGATTGTGAAGGATTTCCTCCCCAGCTGGGGCAGGATCTGGAGGCCAGGACTGAGCCCAAGCCAGCTGGGTTGTGTGAAACCTCCTGTCTCCTGTGCACATCACAGTGAATCCCCTCAAGCTGATTTTCAATTATTGAAAAATGGCTTTAAATACCAAACTGTGCTGCAGAGACAAGGAGCCTGAGATTGTATAAAAAGATCTATTTTGTCCCTTTGGAAATCAATTTATTGCTCAGAGCTGCTATTTAAGCTGATGTTTGCTTTTCAATCACATCAAGCCACTCCAGGATACTCGGTGTCCTATCATCCTCAATCTGGGGGATTTTAGGGATGCTGGGAGGGAGGTTTGGAGGGATGCTCAGAGGGAGAATCTGCTCTGCGAGGGGAGGAATGAATTCCAACAGTTTTGGACCTCCAGTCCTTTGGCATACATCRAGGGAATGTTAAAATGTATAAATTAAGGATCATGTGAGAAAAAAATAGTGATTTGAAGTGTTAGGGAGGGGGAGGCAGGCTTTGCACAAAAACTGTCCCAACAATTTCAGAACAAACGGCAGTGACTGAGTTCCCCCAACTCAAACCCAGCCACTTCCTGCTCATTGTGGTGCCTTTTTAGGGGGCTGATAAAATCCAGAGGCAATTCCAGCTTTTCCTTGGGAATCTGGTGTCACAGCCTGGATATTCTGCTCATTCAGTGGCGTTTCAGGTGGATGGAGATCAGCCCTGGGCACCCAGGCCAGGCTGCATCAATCCCGCCCTGTTTGTGTCAAAGGCACCGACAGCAGCTTGAAAAGGGCTCAATAATCAACTTCTCCCTGAAAGACAAAGTCAGCCCTCAAAGGCAAAGTTTTGCAGGCACTTTCTTAAGGAAGTTGGCCAGGAAAAACTGACTTTATTAATTATTCAGCTCACCTAATTGACTCCCAGTTAAACAGCTCCATGCATTCTCCAACTAGGCAAAAATCACTTGAAAATTCCTTTGAAATTCTGCTTTTCTGCTCAGGAGTGGGGTGTGTTTGATCAGCACCTGAAATACTAAAATATATTTTTTAATTATATAATATATAAAAGAATCCAAATACCTGGAAATCATCTGMAATAAACATGGCTTTTCCTGTGATATATGAAATTAAACAGCAAAAGATATGGATTGAGAATCCAAATTAGTTCTTTGTAGAGAAATGAGGCTGGACCAAACAAATTGATCAGCATTTCCAGTCAAATGTCGTTCAGATTTTTATACGAACAATGTTTGCTTAACAGGCTGAGATATATTTTATCCAAAATGAATGTAATTCATCCAAATTTAAACCATTTCTATTACAAATATTCACCCACCACCAGTTCTGTTTTATTCCTTTTTATCCCTCCCTGTGCTCATCTTCCAGCTCTCACTGTCCCTTTGCATTGCTTCCCATAATGTTTTTATCCACTAAACCAATTTTATATCTATTAAAACATTTAAATAACGCTCTAATTCTCAATTTCAACCACATTTTGCTGTCCCTTTCCCCTTTGTTGAATGAAATCTCTGCCTTCTAGGCGTGCATCCCACCTTCCACCTGCACCAGCTTCTCCACAGAGCCCCAGACATGGATTTGTTCTCTGTTCAGACACTTCGCAGTCATCAAACAGAGCAGCCACCTCATATCGATGGAAAATCTCCACTTGCAGCTAAGAATGTCAATTGTTCAATATTCCAGGATTCTGTCTTAAGCTCTGCCAGGAGYGTTACTTCCACAAGTGACAGAGTCTGGCTTCTCTCCAGCTCCACAAGAGGCAAACACCAAAGGCCACTTTTTGCTGATGCGCTTGGAAGGATTTGGAGCATAATTAAAAAGCCAAAAGGAYTTCGGAAAGTTGGAAGGAAAGGTTAGGGGAATAAAAGCAAAACAATTCAAAAATATAAGTCTGGGGGAGGAAAAATGCAGTTCTGTTCTCTGTATTCTGATTTCTTTGAAATTCTAGTTTTACCAATAGCACAATTTTGCTCCTCAAACGCTCTCTGGGCATGGGTGATCCTGAGCAAGGGCTACTGGAATCAGGTGGCTGCTCCTATCCCAAGGCAGGGATTTAACAGAGTCTGGGGTGGTTTTTATGTTTTATTGGAAGAGACAAGGGGAGTTTGTGTGCTCGGTTAACACCGTGCAGGAATTCCCAATGAGGACTCTCAGCTCTCCAAGCCGGGCACCTCCTGCCTGGGAGAGCATCCCTGATTTGCCCTGGATCTGGGAAAGCTCTCTCAGCTGAACTGGACTGGAAAGCAGCACTTCTGGAAGTGCTGTTCGGTGCCTTTTAGGCCTTTTCTCTCGGTCTTTCYCGGTGTTCTGTGGTGAGGTGCAATATTCCTCCTTTCCAGCTCCGTACCTTTTCAAAGGATTATAAAATATCCTGTAGCTGGATAAGAACATTGGGATGGACATCTGACAGTGCCTGTGGTGGGAACAGAGCTTGGTGCCTTGTTGGGAATGGGCAATTATTGACAGCACCTCACCTGTGGAGAGCTGGGATYSATCAGCCTGGAGGAGAAAAGGCTCCAAGGAGAMCTCAGAGCCCCTTCCAGTGCCTAARGCAGCTCCAAGAGAGCTGGAGAGGGACTGGGGACAAGGAATGGAGGGACAGGACACAGRGAATGGCTTCCCACTGCCAGAGGGCAGGGAKAGAYGGGATATTGGGAAGGAATTGTTCCCTGGGAGGGTGGGSAGGCCCTGRCACAGGGTGCCCAGAGCAGCTGTGGCTGCCCCTGGATCCCTGGCAGTGCCCAAGGCCAGGCTGGACACTGAGGCTTGGAGCAGCCTGGGATACAGGAAGGTGTCCAGGGGTTTGGAACAAGATGGTCTTGAAGGTCTCTCCCAACCCAAACCACTCTATAATTCTATTTATYTCACCCACTTAGCAAAAAGAGCATTTCATTATTCTCCCTGTGTTCTGCTTTTAACAGCTCCGTTCTTTAACTGATACTRGAGATTGGCCACAAAAAACTTCTGGTTTTTTAGATTATTTTTTTTAGGCAGGGAAGTTGAGAGGGAGCTGCTTTTTGGTGCCATCAGCGTCAATCTGGTTGCGCCACAATCGCTCTTCRCCTTCCCCAGGAGGTGCATGGAACAAAACAAACATAAAAAACACCCCAAAATAAACCAGAAACAACCAAAAAAGCAGAAAATTGAAATCTGGATTCTAGATGTTGTTTAGGAACTGGTACAAAACTGCACGTCCCTGCTTTGGGAAGCCACAAAATGCTTGGACACCTTCGGAGAGAGCAGAGGGAAGAGCTTCTCCAAGGCCACATCCCTATGGAAGCAGCCAGCCAGGAGACAGCCAAGATCTGATTTATCTGAACCCCACCCAGTCCTGGTTTCTGCCAAAGGAATCAAGCAGGAGCAGGAGGATTGATGGCTCTGTGCAGCAAAGCCTCTCCTTGGTACCCTTGGCATCATCCCTGCACCCTTCCTTCCATCCCAGTGGGAATTCCCTGCCTCCTGCTGCATCCAAACTCCCTTGAAGCACTCGGAGATCTTCATCAGAGCCACTGTTACCTTCAGAGGGGATGAGTGAGTCTCAGGGGATGCCTTTGGAGAGAAAGTTTGGGCAGCTGTGCTCACCAAAAGCAGCATTTCCGTGACCAGGAACATGCAAAGATTTGTCGCTGAAAGCCATCACTTCTGCCAGGCTCCCACGGGTGACACTGAGTGACTTCAGAGCTGTACTCTGTCTCTAATAGAACAAATCCAGGCTGTCAGCCTCCTTTGATTCCAGCATTAACTCCAAAAAAATTCCAGCATTAACTCCAAAAAAATTTATCATCAATTACCCCTTCCATTTTTCAGGAATCTCAGGAATTGTCTGCATTTAACACAAGGTGACTTCAGTACCTCAAACTCCCATTGCACCAACTGCAAGGAATTGTGATTTTCCCTGGAAATGCTGATTGTTGAAGGCATCTTTTATTTTGGGAACTTCAGGCATCTCTCAGACATTAATTCAGGAGGGCTGGCAGCAGTTCCCCCTTGGAGAAAAGCGCTGCTGTCCCTTTTCCAGGTGAGCCACGGACACTTTAAGTGCTTTTCTTGAGGCCAGGAGTGAGTTCTGGGAGAACCAGAACATCTCTCACTCTGCTGCCAACACCAGCTCATGAAAATAGTGGGAATAACTCATGGCAACCTCAGAATTTATGGCAGAATTTAAGGAGTTCATGGTCTGAGCCCATCGGACTAAGAATCCTTCAGCTGTGATTGAYGTGGTTATTGTTCATATCCATTCTCACATGACTACTTGGGAAAGAATTCCACAAATACATTCTTTTTTATGCCAAAATAACCAGATTTCCCTAAAAGACACCACTGCTGGATTCATTAAAAACRACCCAAATGCCATGAAAAACCCACTAAGACCCAAGCCACAGTTTGGGACACCACACCAGCCACTCTCCATCCCCAAAAAGCTGCAGTTACTCACAAAAAGKAACAAGGACCACGACTTTTCCAGGGGCCTTCACCAAGCTGGGATTTGTTTTTCGTCCTCCTGAATGAAAATTTCCAACATACAGCTGTCATTTGTAGGAGAGAGCTGTTTATGGATCATTTCCTAATATTCTGTGTGTTCTCCTCTCCTTTCAGCTATAAAAAGGAAATTGTTGGTTATGATTCATTGGTCAGCCCAATGCAAATGCTGCCCTTTCAATATGGCGTGATTAATTTAATAGTTCACTTCTGCTGCAGGAAATCATCCCCTGGATAGAAACAAACAGTCCAATTCCCGAGGAATTTCACATTGTTTTTACAACCCTTCCAGCAACGGTATAAACAACTCAGAAGTCTCTCAGAAACGTTTTCAGTGGTAATTGCCATATGTCGCTATTAAAAATTATCCTAATTCTTGCTCAATTACAATAAAATGAAATATTTCCATGGAAATAACACCGGAGTGTTTACCTGGTGGTTTCCCAGCCTCTGGATGCTGTGATTCCCAGAGTGACTGGGTTTTTAAGTTGTTTTAGGAAGGGGAGGGTAAAATATGCAAATAAGTCCAAGGCACAGAAAGCAGCTCAATTAATTTTCRGGAGTTGCTGAATGGGAGGATTTTGAATAAAACTTGGTTGTAGGGGGAGAAAAAAACCCCAGCATTGCCCAAATCCGTCAATCTTCCCACAGGACCAAAACTCTCTGTTGTAGCGTTCCATATTTCCATATTCATCATCCTTTTGGGGACAAGCAACTCTTTGTTCAGTGAGAGGGATAAATACCTCGACTGCTGAGCACAGCTTTGTCACATTCCCAGGGCAAGGATGGCAATTTTTTACATGGAATTGCAATGTTGGAGACACTTGGAATGTGCAATTAGCCACGGCACTCTGCAATTTGGCTGTCAGCAGGGAGGAGGAGATTCCTCCTCCGAATCCCTCCGGATTTTCCTGCAGTGCCATGAAAATGCCCCCTGTGCTGGTGTTGCAGGTGCAAATCTTGATGTGACAAATCTTGTCCTCACCTGCAACCCCATTTTGGGGCTGGGAAAAGGCTGGAATTTTCCCAAGGTGGCTCCAACTAAACCAAATCTGCTTCAAAAACCACACTGGAGGTGACCAGCTACATCTAAAGCACTTTAGAGTCAATTTGTTTGGATAAGAAAGGGCTGGGTGGGGCTAAATCCATACCATGAGCAACCCCAAAWGTCACAGTGGGTTCTCCAAGGCCAGACCTGCAGAAGACACCACAGACACCCCAATAAAGTCACACCAGCCACCCCTTTTTGTCGAGATCCCAAATTCTGCAGGTGATCCCCTACACTGATGGAGGCAACACCAGACTCACTCTGCCCTTTGCCATGGAAAACACCAGGAAAAGCCCAAAAAAGGCTGGAGCTGTAGGTCTGCCCCTGCAATTGAAGGAATCTCTGCAGGAAGACCTGGACTGGCAACATGCCATGAGCCCACAGTCCCTGGAGGTCCAAGGAGAGGCCCAATAACACCTTCCCATTCCAGGGAGACTCAGACTGAGCACATCCATCTTTAGTGACGGAGCACACGGGAACATCCTCTTGGATTTATCAGCTTGGGCTGTTGCTTTTCATTTAAAGAGCTCAATTTAATCTTTTGAAGAGTAGGAACAGGTACAGCAGCAGCCTAAAAAAAAAAATCTGTGGGGTTTGGCTGCTCAGCTCAYGGTAGGAGGCAAAGAAACAAGCCTGACTGTCCTTGTTCACATCTCCTTGTGGAAAAGCTGAGGAAGAAACAACAGAGCAGGAAACTGCCAGACCCTGGACTTGTCTTAGTGCTGGAGGTCAAACATCTCGACATCGTCATGTTCATCCAGACCCAGCCTGAGCTTCTGGGTGTCCTCAGGGACTCCAACATATGGCTGTGCTAGAGAAAGTCCCCCGGCCTGAAAAGGAGGTCGCATTAATATTTCAGATCACTTTCAAGCACAAGTCCTTCAAGAGAGTTTCCAGCACWTCTCTGCGTACCTGGAAATCCTCTGTCCAGCTGCTTTCTTACTCAGGCACACGTGGGGATGTGTCCAGCTGTGCTCTGCAGCTGCAAACATCTGCCTGGAGCTCTGCCACCTGCCTGGGCCAGCTGTGACCACACATTCTGTCACCAGTCAGATGATGAATGACACTGAGGAAYGCTGTGTGGAGGAAATCAGTGACCRTTTGACAGCACAAGGGGACAGAGGCTCCAACTGCCCCAGGGGAGGCTCAGGGTGGACATCAGCAGGAATTTCTCCATGGAAAGGGTGGTCAGGCCTTGGCAGGGGCTGCCCAGGGAGGTTTGGAGTCCCCATCCCTGGAGGTGTCCAAGGAAGGCCTGGAGGTGGCACTCAGTGCTCTGGGCTGGAATCGGTCGCAGGTTGGACTCAATGATCTTGGAAGGCTTTTCCAACCTTAATGACTCTAATTAAGCTTAAAAATTAAACCAGCTGAATTTTCTAATGGAAATTATTTGCCCTTTCCCAATCACYAGAGCCCAAAGCCATCTCCTTTATCAGCACTACAACACAGCAGGGGAGCAAAGCTCACAGGGAGACCCTGAATCAGCTCTGCAGTTGTCTCCAACAATTATGGAAAGTGGCCATTTCCGTACATTTTAAACTTCTCAGCATTCTCTGAAGATCTTCCCAAGAAATAAACTTTTTTATATGATCAATTCATCTAGCACAAGCGAGACATACGGATCTGTATTACACACATCTCCCRGCCCAGGCAGCTTTCCAAAATACCTTTGCCATGAATTTCAACTAATTAAGTCATTTCCAAGGTACGATATTGCCTGGAAGAAGAAGTTAATGAAATAAGTATATGATCCTTTAGCTGAGCTTCATAGTTTAGGAAAGAATTTGAACCTGTCATCAGGTCAGTGTGAAATTATTCATGTTTAAGGCTAAAATGATTCTGAACTAGCCTTAAGTTAATAATATGCTTGATAAAGGTTTTCGTGGAAGGAAACCCTAGAAAAACCCTTGTGGAATTTTTAGTTTAGCTTTTTTTGAGATGGAATTTCCTAGAGGAAAGACAAGCCATGCAAACAGTGTCTTTGATCTGCTAAATTTCATCTAAAAATTCGTCATTAGAACTCACAAAAATTAATCTTTCTGCATCCAGAGTGRTTTATGCCATGCATGCTTATGAGATGTACATCTCCACACTATATATGATAAAAAGTGGATCTGATCAACTCCACTCATCCTTCAGCAGCTCTGATCACTTCTGAAGGTACTTTGCCCTCACCAGTTCGTTTTCATCTGAACTATTTCTTTTAATCCCCATTTTTGTGCTTCCAGCAGCTGCAGAAGAACAAAGACCTGCTCAAGAAACATTTCCTTGCAGGACATGTAATTATTAAATTGGGTTCTAATTACAGATCAGAAATTACAGACACTTCTTTTGCAAGAAAATACCCAGAATGCCATAGAGAAATTCAATGCCTATTTTGAAGTTAAACTAAGAGCATTTTGGTTTTTTTTTTAAAAAAAAAGGAAGCTATTTTGGGCTCAAATCATGCCTCCTGTATGAATTACATATTATTATATTTAAGCTGCTCCTGGGCATTAGTGTACACAAATATTACTTCCTATTAAAATATCTAAAAACATATGTCACTTCTGTGTGGCAGCAGCAGCCAGAAGAGCCGCGCAGTCGGCATTTTCTGCGGGAAGAGGAAGGAAAGGTGCCTCTGGACATGTTCTTTCTATAGAAAGGCAGACATCAGTGTGCAGCCAAAGCCCTCCAGGAAAGCCTGAGCTCCAACTTGAGCACTCCCAAAAAGCAGCTGCGAGCCAAGGGAAGATTGAAGAGATTAAAGCAACCAGCAAACGCTTGGTGCTGGCTCYAGCTGAACCTCAGCTCCACAGCAGGGCCCTTGCAGCACCCAAAAACCRAGGGGACAGACACCAAAATGCAAAATACAGCACTGTGTGACCCGAGCAAAGGTTGGTGGCTTAGAGCAGAGGCAACGTGGAGCTAAAAACCTGAGGTTTGGCTCCAGCCCCCCTGGCAGGGAGCCCAGTGCTCACGTGGGCTCGTTGTGCCAATAACAGGGACAGGGGACCATCCACAACCCACAGRTGGTCACCCCACGGCCACACCCACAGGGCTGGGATGGGGCAGCCAGGGAAAGTCCACTCTGAGTGACCCCAGCCAAGAGAGACCACCCAAAACACGGCTGGTCCAGCTGAGTGATGGGAACCAGAGTTAGGCCTGAACCGCTTGGCCGAAGGCATCACCCTCAGGATGGCACAGGGATGGATGGCCATGGCTGGGGTCTCCAGAGTGCAGCCCTCCCAGCTGCACCAGTTCTCCCAGTCGAGTGAGACGAGCTTCCACACGATCCCAGAATCCCAGGATGGGTCAAGCTGGAAGGGCCCACAGTGGGTCACTGGTGCCACCTCCCCGCTCCAGCAGGGCCATCCCAGAGCACGTGGCACAGGATTGTGTCCAGAGGGGTCTGGAATTTCCCCAGGGAGGGACACTCCACACCTCCTCTGGTCAATCTGTGCCAGTCACCCCCACAGTAAAGATGTTCCTCTTGTTCTGATGAAATCACCTGTGCATCCATTTCTGCCCATTGCCTCTTATCCTATAGCTGGGCCCCACAGAGCAGAGCCTGCTCCAGGCTGAGGACACCCCTGGGATCTGCTTTTCCCAGTCAGCACAAAGAGTGGCTCTGGAAGCACCTTTATAGCAGCTCTCCTGTAAAATGAAGGAAGGGAGAGGATCCAGCCCACTGCATCYGATCTATCTCACCAGGCTCTGTCCGGGGTGGCTGGAGAAGGAAACGGGGTCAAACCCGGCTCCAGCAGACCTTTCCCAGCATCCCACAGCCCCTGACGATGGAAATGTGYGAGGAGAGCCAGAGTTACAGTTCATAAGATTTTGCTGCCATCTTCTGATGAGAAGCCACCACMTGGGAAGAAATGCAGCTACTGGGCAGCACCACATCCCTCTCTGCCCTGGGATGATCCCATGGGAAACCCGGCTCCTTTGGCTCCCAGCAGCCTCCTGGGATCATTTGGATAAATTATTTAAATTCCTGCTCAAATTCCTGCTCCAAACTTCAGAAAACAACCCTGTGGGTGTACTGTAGTACCTCCATCAGTGCTCAGCAGTTAAACACCATCATATTKTGTTTAATAGCAAATATTTTGTCAATCAAAACTCCTCAGTGCTTCACTTCCCAAAAATCAAAGGTCACATTAAAATTACAGCTTTAAATCTGAGGCACGGGTGAATTTTCTTCAAATAGTTAATGGATTTTATTCAAATTTTACTTTGTTCTCTAAAAATGGGTTAAATATTTCAGTCTCTCACTTCATGGAATATTTTCGCACTGGTAGTTCTTGAAAATAAAAAAAAAAGGGACTTTATATAACATGCAGAAAAATCAACCTAGCATTAAAATAAACTTCTTCTGAGGATAATGATGGACAGCCTGCTTCTCTTTTGCATTACAGAGGCACCAGCCCTGCTCCCTTCTCAAAAGTACCACACACAACTTCAGCTAAAACACACAAAAGAGCTAAACTGGAGCAAGAACAACCCCCTTGCRGTGCCTTAAGCTGCAAAGTTTTTGCAGTAACTCAGAATTTGGGTTTTTCCATGCCACAATGAAAATCAATCCATGCATTTCTGTCCTGGTGCTGTTTATTTTAGCCTCATTCCCAGTTCCTCCTCGCAGATGAACTGAAATATTCCTCTGAAAGCAGCTCCCTTTTGCTCAGTGGAATGTCACAATGAAAACACTTCAGAATATGGAATTGAGCCATTGAGGGGCTCCTCTCCCTTCTTGGAATCCCAGAATGGTTTGGGTGGGAAGGGACCTTAAAGCCCATCCAGTGCCGTGGGCAGGGGCACCTTCCACTGTCCCAGGCTGCTCCAAGCCCCAATGTCCAGCCTGGCCTTGGGCACTGCCAGGGATCCAGGGGCAGCCACAGCTCCTCTGGGCACCCTGTGCCAGGGCCTCCCCACCCTCCCAGGGAACAATTCCTTCCCAATATCCCATCCATCCCTGCCCTCTGGCAGTGGGAAGCCATTCCCTGTGTCCTGGCATTCCAGGCCCTCACCCAAAGTCCCTCTCCCCTTCCTGCACTTCACTGCACTTGGGATAAACTTAAAATTTCCTTGCAGGTACTTCAAAATTCTTTATATTGTGTCTGAATATGTAATTAAACAGTAAAATTAAAAAATCATCTGTTTGTATTCATTTTTTCTTCACTGTCCCTGAACTTCAGTGGCCACCTACGTTTACCCCAGGAGCAAACACTGGACAGAGTTGGGAGAAGTTCCCTAACTGTGGAAGAGAGTTATTACACTTCAGTCATAAATTTGGGCAAGAGAAGAGCTCTCCCAGCCCCATTTCCTGCCCATCTCTGCAGAGGAGCAGTGCAAGGTGCATGAGTGTCAGATCGAATCAATCCACGATGTTCTCTGGAAGCTGGCACAAATTCCAGGCGTACTCGAGTCCAGCACTTTGTGCCCACCAGGAACACGTCCAGTTTGTCCTGATTTCCTCACCACAGCCTCTCTAGAATGGAYCAGGGGTTTATCCCAAGCTTGGATAACCTCTCATGGAATAAATCACCAATTTCTCTTCAGCAATGAGCTCCACAGCATCAGACTGGATTTAAACGATGGGAATAATCAGAAATCCATAACGCCCCACGATTATTGCCGAGCTTTGTTTACTTCTACAAATCTAACGCCACCTGATTAAATTTCACCGTGTTTACACATCACACCCCGGAGTTCCTCAAACAGCAGAAAATGAGATTGACTCTTCAACAGAAAGCGATAATGGAATGCAAATCCATCCATTTCCAATGTAGCAGATTGCATTGTTTGTCATGGATGTGCATCTCCAGCACTGGCACCACACACGTCCTCAACTGGCTCACAGCTCATCCAAAGTGCTCTCATTTAATATAYTTATCCTCATGCATAATTGATTGATGTTTCTTGCATAATTGCTCTTTTCTTTTTAAGGGTTTAAAGGTTTTAGTCCATCTGTGTGGAGTGGTTGGGGAATTTGGGGAGGAAAAGTCACAACCACACAGACACGGAATTCACTGCCAAAAAATCCATGTTCAGCAGAAGGGATTGGCTTTCCGTGAATTATGTTCGTTCTTAACCAACCTGCTGAGAAAGGTCACATCTAGAACATGGATTAATAATCAGAATTTAAAAAATAAAATAATTCCATGAAACGTCTCCCTTCCTGCTGCCTTTCAGGAACACAAACAATCAACAATACCAAAGTGTTCTCCTTAGGGAACGTTCCCCTTAGCCCTGATCAAATGACTCTTAAACTGAATTTTCCATCACAGGATATTTCAATCTCTGCTTGTGCTGTCCTAAAGTAGGAAAAAACTTCTGCCTAGGCTTCCAAAGAAGCCTAAATCAAGATTCAACGAAAAATACAAAGCTGAGCAAACCTCCTGCAATGAATAAATGAGAAGCAGAACTTTTTTGTTTCATTTTCTGGAATCMGGTAGGGAAAGGAGTCTGCTGGGCTGAAAAAAACCCAATCCAACAGCTCTGTCCCTAAACCATCCCTTTTCCTGTGATGCCTTCAGAGTCAGAGACCAATCCTGGTAGAAAACTCCRTGGCACCAAAATCCATCAGCATTTAGGGTTCCAGCAGTCTTAAATCATCCCAAACACATATTATGCTAAATAAGGACTCCCCCAGCTCTGATGAACTATACCCAACATAACAATATTTCTCCTAAATTCCCAGCTGGCTACTAGAGCCTTCCAGGTCCTCAAAATCCAATTAAAAAACCTATTTTCCCTTTTTATTTTCCTGAATTCAGAAATAGAGGCCTTTCCTAAAATTGCAGGGATGCCTCCACAGTGATGACACCACAGTGAAGGAAAGCAAGGGACAAAATAAACGGCAGCCAGAGGCTAAGGCAGAATTTTTCAACACCACTCAATGCTGTGCTGTAGAATTATCCCCTCATAGAGCAGATTTAAAATTTCAGGCAGAAATTCAGGTAATTATGGTTATAAAGAACACTGAGTCTATTGAAAGTTTGCAAAACCGCAGAAAAATGGCAAATCTGGGGCAAAATCACCTTGCTGACTCACAGAAATGTGTGTATTTATCTACAACACGTTCAGAGGTGCCCAAAATGTCCTTTTTTCCCCAATTTCCTCTCTATTTTACTGCTATCCATGAGGATCATCACATCCCATTCATTGAGCCAGGCAATGCCAACATTCCTGGTATGTTTAYTTCACCTGATGCTCATTTTGCTGAAGTTTTGAGCACAAAAATACCTTTTATGCCTATTTTTTACTAAAAAAATATTTATTAATGCATAGGAAATATAATGGTCTTCTAATAGCACAGTTAATTACTGATATTCTTTCCTGTTAGTGAAATGCCATTAATGCCTCTCAACAACGAGCTCAGCCAAGTGTTAGGAGACGTTTTTAGATGTCTTGTCCAGAACGTTGTGAAGATGATGATGAATAGACCTTCTCAAGGGTTTAAAACATAAAAATCTCTTAGTCCTTACTGCTCAGCCCTTAACTATAAGGAGAAAACAAACTCTTAATGGGTTTTGACAGATAATGAAGTTGCAGGGATGATGAAAAAAAAATGTGTGCTGGTTGTCTTTGATGTATTGTTTCTTGAGGTGGTACCACAGTCTAATTTCGCTGCTAAAATTCCTCCCTGATAAATCACTTGGTCGTGACATTTAAATGAAGGCAAAAAGAAGAGGCTTAAAATTAAGAAGTCTTTATGAATATGTTGTTGCAGTGGATAAATGGATTTATAGCAACGGCACGAGAATCAATAATTCTATTAAAATGGAAAAGTGRTTTTCTCCTTCACCCCACACCCAGTGGGCTGCGGGTTACTCCGAAAATACAGRAATGTAATAAATTGAAAAAACATCAGAATTAGGGCACTAAAAGTGTGAGGTTTTGGGGTTAGGACACTTTTAACAAGTGCTGCAGTTACTTCTTAGAGCATCAGCAATGCAGATAAAATGAACTTGGGGTTTTGCTGTCTGATGTTAAATCAATTCCCCAAAACAGTGCTGAAAATGAAACCAACTCCTCCACRGAGCTGCTCCCAGCCAGAGCAGCCAAAATCAATGGGATTGGGGCTTGGAACTGTGCCACAGCCCAGCTCTCCACACCACAAACGGCTTCCAAACAATCCATGGGCACAGAAAAGGTTTGTGTTTCATTCTGTGGGGAGTCACTGGAGTGACACAACCCCAAAACCACCACAGGCGCTGGGGAAAAATGGGAATTAAAGTGACAGAATTGGTCACACACTGACTTGAACTCGTGGAGTTTTCTTCTCTTGCTTTTGGCAGRGCTGTGGAGTCAACGAGGAATCAGAGGGAGACCTGGATATGAGCCCATCAGAGAGTGGGGATTCATTTCAACTYCCAAAACTGCAGGGAAGGACATTCAGCCCGCTTCCCGTGGGATGAGGGATGTGTGGGATGTTCCTACCCTCCACCCATGGTGGTTCATCCCTCTGTGAAAGGTTTGTAAGAGCCTCTCTGCTTAACTGTGGCCTCACGGGGCATGGAAATCTTTATCCCAACCTGGCTTACCATCCTCCTTCCCATCCCTATGGATAACTCCTGCATCAGAGTCCTGCAGTGGCAGCTGAACCTGAGCAGAGCAGCAAAGGACTGCAGTGGGGGCAAATCCCACCTTTCCCTGACTGAACTTCCAGAAAAATACTCATTTATTTCCCTATTCCATAGCTCTGATTGCCACAGGGCTCCTTCTCCTGGTTTTCCCTGTCTGCACATCTCCCATCTCCAAGTCTTTGCCCACTTCCTCCACCCGGAGTTTCCCAGCAAGCCCCTTCTCCCTCACACTTCCACTCCACAAGGGCCTGGAGGGCCAGGACAAGGGGAATGGCCTTAAACTGCCAGGGGGCAGSGTTAGATGGGATTTTGGGAAGGAATTCCTGCCTGGGAGGGTGATGAGGACTGGCACAGGCTGCAGCCAGCAAGGGTCACACCTGACAGCATCATCCAACTGCTTCTGCCATGAGAAAATAAACTGAAACTGGGCCTGCATTTATTTCTTATCCTTATCCACCCCACAGCTAAAAATCCTGTTCCAGGAAGGTCCATAAATGAATTTCCCCTGAGTACAAAGGAGCCCATTACTTCYCATGAGGTCACCCAGGTGTTGAATAATCATATATTTAGTCCTTGCAGAAGGGATGTGAAAGCCTCCAGGCCAAACAGGAGCTCTGAGGGAACACTGCACCCACATGAACACGATATTTATCYGTACCTGATGCCGTGAGATGCTCAGTCACACAGAAATAACCAGAGCTAGGGCAGTGTTGAGATGAGACAGCTGCTTTTAACCAGCACAGAGCTGCTAGAGAGATACTCTCAGCAACAATTCTCTTAATTTGCCCTGCTGATAAATTCTCTGGGCAGCAACTTTCTCAATTTTTCCTGCAATCGAACACAGAAGTTTCCTTTCTACTTTAAATTTTGATAATGARGAGCAGATTCCTTTTTATTATTTATGTCCCCAGACTAACCCTGGCTTTCAGAGAAGTTCGATTCAGACTCGGTGTCTGAAGCTCCCAGCCCCATCCACTTGTGCCACCAGTGGAAATCTGAAAGGGAAAGTTCAGCTGCCGCCGATGCAAATGAAAATGGTTCCCTCCATTTGAAAGGATGTGGAATTTTATCCGAGATTGGATTTGACACCGTATCGCTAAAGTGAATATAATTCACTGTGATCTCCTTGCCATTTAGAACCAATGGCCCATTCATGTGTAAATGCACAGTTAAAGGGGGGGAAAAGTACCGCAAAGACAGACCATAATGTCATCTGTATCCAAGCAATCACTTCCATTGTGTTCCTGGGATAAAAGGAGAGGTAAATATTAACCAGGAGAAGGATTGTGGGTTTACAGGCATTCAGGAATGTCCATTTTAGTACCAAATGCAGTCACTCACTGCATTTCTGTGTGTCAGTCCTTAGCCTACAGACCACGGGAACGGATTACGAAGGCAAACCCTGTTTAATACTGAACCCCACCCRCTCTGCAGACAGAAGTGAAGCATCCCTGCAGGCAATAATCCGAGATAACTGCCCACAGAAAGATCCCACGTAGATGGGAGTGTGAACAACGCAGTGAAGCAGCAGCCTCAGCTGTGGATTCCAGGGGTGTTCTGAACACCAGGGCACGGAAAAGGCCTGGTAGGAATTCCCTTATCTATTTATTAAGCCARAAGCCAAGCCTAGGGTTGAGTCCGCCGAGGCAATAAGGAGTGACTGATACAAAGAGTAATTTGAGAGTAAAAAGGTAYGGAAATATCGAAGGCCAATCCTCAAATAAAATAATCATCATGAGACAGGGCACAAATGAGCAGAGTGGGGAAAGTGCCATCCAAGAGATAAAGGCAGAAGCCTCCCCACTGCTGTAATTTTAAAGACCCTGATTTGTTTGTAGACCCAGGTCCAAAGGTTTTTAGACACCACAGTTTCAACCCTATCTCAGTGCTCCCGGGTGAGGAACCCTCAGGCTCTTCCTGCAGTCTGAAACCTTCCACAGCGGTGCCCTGGTTTGAAAAGTAAAATATAAATGAATAAACAAGCAAAGGACTCCCTAAAACAGGCTGTAAATCATCTTCTCTTTGCTTCAATGATCTTTAGGTGAGGGCCCAAGAGCTCCATCCTGCAAATCCTCCCCAAACTGGGGAACTCAGGAAGGGGCTGGGTGGGTTTTTCCATAACATTTTTCACTAGGGAAAAAAAAAAAAAATAGTCTGAGCTCATCTAGTTTCTAATCACTCCTTCCGTGTCACCATTTCTAATCCAGATCTGATTTTATGGAAAAGACTGCACTCTCTAAAGTGCCCAAATGGTGGGAATTCACTGCTGGAGGGTTTTGTTCCTGTACAGCCCTGCCTGGCTCCGACTGCTGCTCACTTTGGTACAGTTGTAGATGATTACAAGAGTCATTAAGCAGCATAAAATCATGCATGCTGGCTAATTAATGTGGAATTGATTCTCCTTTTAGTTTCATTTTTTTATGCCTGTTGAACTCCACTGAAATCAATAAAGGCAAGCTCAGTAAAGACTGCAGTAAAATTGATGTAAGTGAAGGACGTCGRGTTGGAGTTTAATGAGTTATAAAATCCAAAGAAACAGAAAGAGAAAATCAAAMTTCCAGCTCCATCCCTGTGTTTATTGGAATTGTACGTGATCAGGAGCATTTGGGAAATTTTCCTCAATATTAGAGTTCAGGTGATGTGTTGGAGGTTCAGTAGAGGAGTGGTGAAAGCTCTCAGAGTGATGTAAAAAGGGATGAAAACCCCAAAAAGCTCAAGCTGAGGCTCTRGAATTTTCCATTCTTTACTCCCACCACAAATCCACTCCAGATGAACCTTCCCAAACTTTCCTTCCATTTGCCAAAGGCTTGAATCTCCATCTCCTTTCATTACCACCCTTCAGCATCCAACTCAGCYTCCATCCTTACAGATCTCAAGTCTAAATTAGGAAGTTCTAACCCAATTTCAACCGTAGAAAGAATTTAAAAATTAAAACTTCCCCTCTGAACCCTGCTATGAAAACTTTGGTTTCCTTTCTCCCTCACCCACCACTGCCTCTCTCAGACCAGCACTTCCCAAACTTTGTTTAAATCCAACRTTTTTAGGCACCCCAGGAGTGTCACCGTGCTGTGACACGTGAAGCGGGGCTGTCATGTCACATTATGGGATGTGACACAACACAACTTGATGGGCAAACCTGATGTGACACCACAGCTCGAAGAGATCCGCGTTTCTCCAACCGCGAGCTCGTGTCACACTCTCCGCGAGASACACACACAAAAAATTTGCTATTTATCTATTTTTTTTTTTTTTTAGCTGCAGATTGAGCCCTTGACCTTTCAGGGCTGGCTGGAAATGAGCAGTGCCAGATTTGCCTGCCTTGAATGTTTTGACAACAGCTTTGCTGATGAGAGGACCGAGTTGTTGCCGTGCTCAAAACAAACCTGCTCTTTACAGAAAATGAAGAGTTGGAGTTGGCTTCAAAACTTGTTGTATTTTACAGCCTTAATGATATTAGAGCACGGCTTTCATCCCCATTCCTTCACAATTTTGGAGAACCAAATTATAAAAACGAAAGAACTTCGGAAATTGTTGATTCTTCCCAGAAAAGAAAATAAAAAAARTCAAATTTCTAAAAGCTGTGTTTAGGTTTTTGCCCTCCGAGGCATTTTCTGTGGATATATGTACTCATGGCAGCTTTAGCTACGATTCCAATCAAAAGTTAGCCCCAGCAATTAGGCAGAAATGCAGGAATATTCCTGTCAGACACATTCCATGATAACCACAGCAACGCAGCCAGCCAGCCTCTCCTCGGGGCACATCTATTTTTTAAATGGAAATCCACCCAGAATGAGCTGAATTTTCTTCAGCCTCCCAGCCCAGAGAAGGTGCACGAAGGGATTTTTTTACCCAGCCTTGCTCATCTATTAGAGTTCCATAAACTGCATTTTTCCTAAGGAGTCCTCTGGAATTTATAACAGGCCGAGAATGGAGCCTGGGTAATTGGTCTAAAGAGGTTTCTTATTTATCCTCCCCATTTTTATGTTTAATATGAATTATCCAATGCCAATCTCTCCAAATCACAGGGGAGGTGTTTAAAAATCAATTTTCCCCCTCATCCCTGGTAATCAATGCTATTATTTTACCTTCAATGGCAATTTTGTCAGGGAGGTTTGAACCAGATTCCTGCTTATTCCTTCAGACAAATTGCATGGATTCATCCCCCTGGAACATGTGCAGCATCGAGGAGTGCCTAAAACCACCCACAAGGTGTGTGCACAGCACATCGTTCCCTAAATGCTGCTGTAGGACCTTATTCCCTGGGATAGATCCACTGTCCACTTGCATCAGTGGAGAATTCCTCAGTGCAAGCAGCTGGATTTGCATCCAAGAGAACAATATCCATTCTTTCCACACATTCCTCAGATCAGATCAAGAGTTTTGCCAAAAAAACCCCGAAATYGCCTCATGCTTTAGGCTTTAGATTTATTCCATAAGGACAAATGGCCAGAATTAATTGTAATATATTTTAAAAAATCAGGATCCAATTCCGTGTTCAAAGGGAATTCTCTCAGAGGGTTTTTTTCCCTCCCCACCAGCAGTGCTGACTCACTCAGCACCGGCTCTTAGCTGCTAAAATTTATGACAACAATAAAATGTTGAAGTCAACCTTCCTTGCAGCCTGCAGCTCCAGCTGGAGAGCGTGCAATGGAAATCCAGGGAATTGACACAGGGAGAGCGACCCCGTGATGATCCCTCCCATTCATCACCAACCAAATCGTGTTTCTGCTGTCTGARCTTATTTCTCTTTGCATGCTCCAGGTGATGCCAGTCTCAGGGAGCTGAATCCCGAGGGATTTGGGTTCATCTGCAGCTCTGGCACGTGCTGAGGGGAGAACAAACTCAGCATCCACCAGAAAACTGCTCAGAAAGGGCTCCTGGAGTTACAGAATATCCTGAATTTGAAGGGATCCACGTGGGTCATCGAGTCCAGCTCCTGASGTGGGAGTGAGGGCTGGAAACCGGGATGGGCCTGCTCTTCACTGCAGTCACCAAACTCAGGAAAACCACGTTTTCCTTGGAAAAYCCTATGGAAYCTGAGTTTTGTTCAAACATCTTCAACAGAGTCCAGAGCCACTCACAACACTTGGGGGTTGATCCACTCTCTCTTCCCACCCCTGCCTGTCTCCGGCCTCCTGATGTCTAATTAAATGAATTTACACTGATTGCATTGGTTATGAGGCAARCAGGTGAGCAGACTGGGAGCTGAATAAAAACAATAATAAATCAAATAATAAATAAATAAATATAATAATAAATATAATAAAACCTCTGCACTCAACAGGTCGAGCACCAAGTACCAAGCTTATCCCTGCCAGTAAATTAAAATTAAATAGCSACCATTTGGGGAGAGATTTAGATTAAATATTGGGARGGAATTGTTCCCTGGGAGGGTGGGSAGGCCCTGGCACAGGGTRCCCAGRGAAGCTGTGGCTGCCCCTGGATCCCTGGCAGTGCCCAAGGCCAGGTTGGAGCAGCCTGGGATAGTGGAAGGGGTGGAATTTGATGAGTTTTAACGTCCCTATCAATCCAAACCRTTAGGAAATTATGGAAATAGTCCCCAGGCCTGGCAGTGGGGCTTTACCTGGCGAGCAGGGAGAGATGAACTATTTAAGGGCAGCTTGAGCAGGAGGCAAAGAGAGTTGGGATAATCTGCTGGAAGCCCCTGGACATGGAACCCTGGGTGTTTCACTGCCTTTTTGGATGGGTCAGACATCACCCAGTGACTCAGGCTCTGAGTCAGCCCCGCTGCCTCACGCTGCTGCTGTGGCCTGCAAGAGCCACCTCACATAAGCTGGAAACTTCACTTCATTAAGCAACCCACACACCCGGATTGGCCATGTTTTATTCTGTGCCTCAGCCCTCTCTCGGTCACCTGACGCTCTGCAAAGCGTCTGAAAAATCAAAGTAATTCTATCCTCCAGAAACAAACGTTGCAGGGCCGTTTTTACTGCACGTTTCTGGGGCAGTGGGACATCATTTAGGTGTTTAATTAACTCCCAGTTACTTTTCAGACTGTTTAGTTGGACTGGAAGGAGTTTCCAGTGCTGCGGAATTATCCAAAGGAGCAACAGGAGGAAAAGTGGGATTTCTGTTTTAGAAAGACAATCCCCAGTGTGCAGTCAACTGCCTAAGCTGCTCTTCCCTTAACGAAGGCACGCTGATCATCTGCAGGAGCTTTTGTGAGATAGTTTTGTGTTCTCATTGTATTACGTTGGAAAAATCTGCCTGGGAAAGTGTTGGAGCCACCATTCCTGGAGGGATGTAAAAGCCACGTGAATGTGACACTTGGGGACAGGATTTCATCAAGATGCCAGTGCTGGGTTAGWGGTTGGGCTCAGGCTGAGAGGGCTTTTCCAACCTGAAATTGCACAGTTTTATGATTCCTGAGATTGCAGGACACACCACACTGTGCAACCCTTCTGGAGGAGTTTCTGCTCCCCAATCCCAGCCCCGTGATCCCCTGGGATACTGGCAGCAGCTCCCAGCACTCCAAGGCAGCTGCAGGAACTCCCAGCATTAATCCAAACCCACAGTGCCGGCTCCTCCTCTGCCTCCCACTGTTGCTATAAGTCTAACAATCTCGTTTAGATATTTATAAACCATTAATAAATCATTAAACACTCATCATATTTCCTTTCTTTCCCCTTCCATTCGAGCTGCTCTTCTTGCTGGTCCTTATTGCCATGAATATTTCCAGCCCACGAGCACGTTCCAAGTAACTATTYCATGAAGGATGGCATTTAAATCATTTACAACCAACAAATGCTCCCAGCCATCCCAGCAGACAGCATCTGTTTATTTAAATGATCTGAGAGGACTCATTAATCCAGAGCACACAATAAAGTTGTCAGTTTGGGGCATGCCATGGGTCAGGAAATGCTGTTTCCAGCCTTGACAAGGCCCAAGGAAGATCATATCTGGTGCTATTAAGGATTTCTCCAGAGAAGCTGGATCTCCCAGCTTTTCCTGGCTTCTGGATATGTATTTTTTCAACTTTAAAAATGCCCGTGGCTGTCTYGAGCCTTCAGAAGAAGCATCAGAGCAGCCACTTCCGTTTCCAGAGGTTTTTTTGCTCCAGCCTTTGCCCAGAGCAGCCTCATTTCCCCCTGGCACTGGAGCCCTCAGGAGCACCAGGCTGCCACAATAAAATGTGGAAGAGAAAGATTTTCTTGACTCCAGAGAGATTCTCCACTGACCAAGTGTTTAAGAGAGTCACAAACCTGTGTTGGCACTGACAAAATCAGCTTTTGCCTAACAGAGGCATCAGGATGCTGTCATTTATTTTGCCTCCCTGGCTGATAAAAATGTTTCAAGGTGATTTTTTTTTGCAAGAACAGTTCCCTCTTATTTTGTAACTGAGCTCATCCTAACATTTCATAACAGAGGAATGCGAGCAGGAAAAAAAATGTTTTGTGCCGCTCCATTCTTAAAGAGCTGATAAAACTCTCAAATCTTGTGTTTCAGGTATTAAAAAATCATATTTTCTTTCAGAAAACCAGTAATCCAGAACTTTTTAACCAATTGAAATGTGTACTCACATAGCAGCTACATTGGGATTTCATGGTTAGAATGAAAACAGAGAGATTTTTTTTCCCCTCAAGCTTCCAAAACTGATCTCCCTGCTTGCCTTGTCTTACACTGAGCACAGGTACAGCTAAAATAATAAATTAAAGAGTTTAGCTCTGCTTTCAACATTCATTTCTCACAGTGATGTTTTAATAAAGCACAACTCCAAGCTGGAAATATTTTTGTCATTAAGCTTATCATAAATGCCACTGTTCTTTCTCTGCGCCTGGTTCACTCCCTCGGAGGGAAAAGTTCAAGCAAACTCACAAGAAACCTGTTGGTTTTGTCTCATTACAAACCTCTGCTTCTTCCTAAAACAGATTTTCTTGGGGTAGGATTGAGAAAAAAGGGGGGAAAAAATCAGTATTTTTACAACTCCTAAAAGGAGAACATTTTGTAAACACGACTTCAACGCCAGTGGCCGTGGGGAGGGTTCCTGTGCCAGGCCCTTGCTGTTCCTGCGCTGTCAGGAAGGAGTGGGAACAGCAATCCCGGGAAGCAGCAAGGAGAGCAGGAGAACCCATCCATCCATCCATCCACCCATCCATCCACCCATCCATCCACCCATCCACCCATCCATCCATCCACCCACCCATCCATCCACCCACCCATCCATCCATCCCTGCCACGGCTGCAGGCTGTTTTGGAGGCTCCTGCCAGGACACTGCCGGCACAAGTGACAACCCCGGGGCTGTCACACGGGTCACGGGGGCCAGCAGCCACCGCAGCCCTTCCCAGGGCCCAGGGGAAAGCTGGGGCACAAAGGTTGGACGTGCCAGGGCAGCAGCGCTGGGCCCCGGCCGTGGATCYGCCTGCGAGGGGCGGATGAGGTCAGCGGAAAGCAGAGTTTTTGTGACGCGTCGATTCCTCCCTCCAAACCTTCTTTCCCCAGATGAAAATGCAAATCTCTGATTGACAAGATGGTTAAAAACAAAAACGCTCCCTCAGCCCCAAACACATCATTTTCTGCTCGTGGAGATCCCTTCTTTAATTACTTTAATGATGTTCTCGTGATCATTAACTGTCAAATCCTGCAGGAGCACCTCCCTTATTGCCCTCAGTGTTCCAAACCCCCCCTTGCTAATTAGTAAAAATACCTGAGCCTCTCCCAGCACATCCTGGACACTTGATCTCCTGTCACATAAACGCACCAGATTTTTTATTATTAAATGGTATCAGCTCTCACAACGGTGACTGAAGTGGGAGACATTAAAAACCAAGTGTTTTTAATGAGATAAAAACATTATCAAGCATTAAAAACACAGCACAGTCACTGCTAATGATGATCACTTTTATTATCCTGGCAATCATTTTTCATCAATGTTCACTGATGCAAACCCTTCACTGGCTCAACTTGAGTTAATCTCATCAAAATAATAAACAGGATTCAATAAATTACCATGATCTCACTCAGCTTTATCTTTAGGATTATTTGTTGCAGCACTAAAATATGATTTTTTCAGTATTTATCACCACGTCACATTTAAAATTCCGGTTTTTTACAGATGTATATAAATGCACATTATTTTTCTTCGCCCCTAAAACCCTCCTGTTCTCCCAGAATACAAGGAAGGTTTGCTAATGCTTTAAGAACCTCAGTTAAGAATTTCACACCTCCAGCCCTTCAGAAGGATCTGCTCCCACCCAGGTGCTCCTATGGCCCCCAGCTCCCTTTGAAGGTGAGAAACAGAGAAACATCCAGCCTCAAAACTTGGGAATTTGCCTCAAAACCATGGGATTGCAGATGCTGGCAGCTGTCCTGACAGGTCTTTTGGAATTATATAAACCAGAGCTGCTCCTTTTGTGATGTCTGGAAAGCTTCTGATATCAGGAGATAAGGGAAGAGGGGATTCAAGCTCTGGTTGTGCAGGGTTTAGTTCATGTTTTCATTCCCACATGAGAAACCCACACTGATCTCATTCTCCTTACATCATATGCAAAAAGAGTTTGTGGAAGGAAAAAGAACCTTGAAGGGAGACAAATTTTCAGTTTCAATGTCTTGACACAAAGCTGAACTTGAGTGAGGCTTGCAAAAACTGCAATTACCCTAAACTCATCAAAAGAGAGTGGAATCGTGTGTAACACAATATATTGGAAGCCAGGAGGTTCAGAATTTGGGGTTGCAATTAGAATATAAGCATTAATATTAATACTGGCTACAGAAAAGCAGCAAACTCCTGAAAATATCATCTGTGCGAGCCCAGACGCAGAACTTTGGGCCCCAATTTTGTTTGAATTCCTCCCAAACGAGCAGGAATCCCCCAGGAATTGTCTCACACGGAGATGGCTCTGCAGAGAGACACGAAACCTTTCCCACCTCTCAGAGCCCCTGATTGCAGGACCAGAGCAGCCCCAGCTCCTGCCCTGCCCTGGGAATTCCCAGCACTTKTAACCCACCCTGAAACCCACGGCCAGCATGGAACAGAACCTGTAACTTTCAGTCCTATCCATAACTTAGAACAACCTTCAGGCGTTTGCAAGAGCTGCAATTAAATCGAAAATTCAACTATTCCCCCCAAGGTGGTGGGGTGAGGCAAGAAATGCATTTAGAAATAAGCACACAAGAAGTTCATGCTGCTTTCGTGGGGATTGCTCAGCACATCTCCTCACCAGTCCCCTGCCACGTTCTTCAGGATATCACCTGCAGCATCCTGAGTTTAAGCTGCTTTAATGCCTCCAGCACGCTCCCAGCTCCCCCTTCCAGGGGCATTCTCAGCCTGGCAAATTGTTTTTCTCCCGTTGTAAATCCATAAAAACCACACCAGGGCTTCCCAAGTGCTGAAGGCCAGGTTARAGTGTGTGCTCCCTCCTTTTTTGGGGTTTTAAATTAGCACAGAAACGAAACCTGCTGTCATTGTAGGGTGTAAATGAGGATATTCCCTTTCCATCGGGCCCTGCCTCAGGTAACCCTCAGACTTTTAAGAAAAGTGCTGATGCTCTCAAATCTCAACCCAAGCTGAGAAAACCATTTCCTTTTGCAGAGAAATAAAACCTGGAAAACGTTAAACTTGGAGTCAGGAAAGAAAGGGGCACCTGCAGAGCCTGTGGGATACTGGGAATGCCCCAGCTTTGGGCCAGCAAATTTTTCATCCCACAAAAGTGACAAAAGATGGGAATTTGAGAAGTGGAAAGAACTCACAGGCAGTTCCTGTGGAAGGTTTATGATCCTTCCCTTCCTGCTGGAATCAACTGACATTTCAGTAGTGCTGCATTTATTTAAATGCCACCCCGGCACGCAAATATTTGATTCCATAATGATTATTGGCAGTTATGATATCATAACAGCTCACAAGTTCGCCCCGTGAATTTATTTATTGCATGAAAGGATTTGCCCAGAAGCAAATTTTGGTGGTGATGAGAGCTTGTATTGACAGAGAAAAGTTAAATGGGAATTTTATTGTCATAAAATATCAGGATTAAGCTAATCACAGCCCAGCTGTCAGTGACAGAGAGAGAGATTTATCAAAATATTGCAAAATTACAAGGCCATGGAGCAGGGTTGGGTTTGAGGGGTTTTTTTCCATATCATTTTGATATTAAATTATACCAGAGTCTATCTCAACAGTGCACTCTCAGCTGCAATATTGAACAGTTAACAGGGAAAATTCAGCTTTATGAACAGGAGAATATCAGTCATTAATCATTAATTAGAAAACCTGAAGAGCCAACAGCAGCAGGCTGACATTTTATAGTGATGGAAGAGCCACGAAGCCACGGTGTGCACTAGAAGTGGACCTAATTATTGAAGAAGCTGCTTGGTGGGGTGGTTCATCTGCTCAGGCAGAGCCACAGGAACCACATTTGAGCCTGGTTTGAAGGAAAATGGGGCTCTGACAGTCAGGAGGGTGGGAAGGAGCCGGGAACAGCTGGAATGTGGGCCCAGGCCGGGAGGGCAGAGCAGGCCCTGACATCCCAAAGCCACACAATCCCAGACTGGTTTGGGTTGGAGGGACCTTAAATTCCATCCAGTGCCACCCCTGCCATGGGCAGGGACACCTTCCACTGTCCCAGGCTGCTCCAAGCCCCAATGTCCAACCTGGCCTTGGGCACTGCCAGGGATCCAGGGGCAGCCACAGCTGCTCTGGGAAATCCATTCCAGTCCCTCCCAGGGAACAATTCCTTCCCAATATCCCATCTAAATCTTCCCTCAGTCACTTCTAAGCAATTCCCCCTTGTCCCAAGCCACAACATTCCCAACTTCCCTCACTGCCAACACTTCCCTGCCCTTGTACCAAGCGTTTAGAACCCATAAAGTCCCTATTGAGGATACCTATGAAAGGTCCTGCCCCACCTCCCTCTTTAATCCTCATCCAGGACCTTCCTTTCTGCCCCACCCATGCCAAAGTCAAGACTCGTCCCCTGAAGGAGAAAAAATAAATTAAGGAAATTTAAAAAAAAACCACCCTCAGATAGGAAAATGTCTTTAATGCTCCAGAAGGATAATTCAGAGACTTCCTTTATCTGGGGTTTTTGTCCATCCCAAAATCTCCATTTGTTCTTCCCTGATTGTTTTCGAACTTTTCCAATTATCTCAGGGGGGCATCAATTTGTTTTCAAAGTCAGGCATGAATTTAAAACAACACTTTGAGCAATCCTGCTTGTTTCTTTCTGAAGGTCTTTTTAATGGCAGCAGCATCTGCATAGCCCATCAATCTTCCCTCCTGGATATCTGGAGAGCCATCTCTGTCCTTACAGAAAAGCTGCTCCAGGAGCATTTATTAATTCCAAAAGTTCCCGATAGCTCATTATGCCTTACCTGGAGAGCCTCTTGCTGGCTGGGGACACATCGGGAAAGTTTTGCTGCAATCGTCTCCAACTTGACTTTTTTCTCCCTCAAAAATTACCCCAGAAAGCCTCAGATATAATGGAAATAATTGTGAATAAYGCTGATTAAGAGTAATATCGTTTTAGTGGGCCTGAGGTGTCTTGGGARTGAATATTCCGCAGAGTTGGGCTCTTGTGTCTCCTTCAGGGATAAGGAAAATCATTTCTTTGTATCTGGAGCCTGTGAAATCCTACACTGCTCGTTTCAGATATTCATGGGGATTGTCCAGGCAATTCTCCTTAGCTGTTTGTAACTGAGTTTGTAACTGAGCAAAGATTTCCTGGGATGAGTGGGAAAATGGGATCACCAGCCTTTAACCCTCTCCAAGRCACAGACTTGGCTGCTCTCCACCCACACCATTCTCTCTGCTCAGCAAAGAATCCGGTATTTCCACACCCTTTCTATCCTTATTACCAATATTTGAGAATTGAGACTTAAAAMCAGCACCCAGAGCAACCCAAAGTTTTCCAAATGCTTCCAGGGAGACTCTCCTTTTCCCCTGAAAATATCCATTACATTTTTCTTTAATTAATCTTTTAAACAGCCACAACTTCCTAATGAAAAACATCACTGAATGCTTGGGATATTTTGGATCTGCCATGAATCTCTCCCAGAAATYACACACAACTCCTTACAATTATTGTGGCTAAGGAATCCCAGAGCTTGCTGAGCCCATCCCAACCACACCATCTCCTCAAGCCCTAAATTAAACAGCTCATTACTCACTCARTAATTAATTGCTGTATTTTTTAAGACTTACCCCTTATAGAATTAAAGAAATGAAACAGAATGAGAACGAGGAGAGGAGAAGAATTTCTACCATCCCCTTATTGAAGTTTCTACTGCAATACTCCAGGTGTTGTTAAAACACAATAAAAGTGTAAGAGGTCAGATGTGAGAAGGAAATATGGAAGGATTATACTTAAAAAAACCAAAATATTAAGCAGCTGATGCAGGAGATGAGTCAGACCCCTGAATAAACTTAAATTGTTTTTTGGAAGGCAAATACCCCCATTTTTTAGCTTAATTGAGCCTCGTGGTTATTATTTAAATGTTGGGTTTTTTCTTTATGATAAAATAAAGGAACACCCCATTTTCCAAGGGAATTCTGCAGAGCAGTGCCAGTAAGCAGTAAATCAAAGGGACATTTCCTGCTTGGTTTCTCACGTTGGGTACTCTGGTTCAGGTCAATAACTGAGCTCCAAACTGAAAATTAACACGCAAAATCTGTTTACAATTGGATTTTAATTAAAGAAAGCACCTTACAGATGATTAAATGTAGTCAATCACAGTTTGTGTTTCTAAGGAAAGCCTCATTCATGAAAAATAATGAGCTTTGGATGTTTTTATAAAAGGTTCCATATTCTTTTTTAAGCGAGGTCCAGAGTAAAACCCCGATTTTGTGACCTTGCCACGAAGGTCATTATCCCTCAAAGCAGAATTCCTGTGTTAACAAGGCACCAGATTTGGGATCTAAGGATTAATTGTGTTCCACATGGGACAGGCTGGACTGTAGAACCATTAAAACATTTAAAACATTTAAAAATKTAGAATATTTTAAAATGGCACATTTAAATAATAGTTGGAGCCATAAAGATGTTACTTAAATCAGCACTCAGCTGCTACAGCAACACATCAACATCACTCTGAGAAGGGCAGGTAAAATACACACAGCTCCCAAGTTTATCATGGAATATTCCAAAAGTGCTGGAAAATGATCGCTACTCACCCTCCTGGACCAGGCCAAAAGCTGCTATTTCTCCAAATGGAATAATCCCTTCACTTTTCCACCCAAAAACACCAGCTGAGAGCTGGGGCTGGAAGCACCAACCTCTCCCTGCCTTCACAGCAAACCCCACCTCACCTCAAAGACCAATTATTGGGCTTCCCCTTAATTTCTGGCTGCATTAAAGAAATGTAATTAGGCCCCAATTGCAGCCTCCTGAAAATGCAGAGCCTTTCCTGCCCTGCATTAATTGCCAGTTTTGTTGCACTAATGGTGAGTGATCACTGAGGAGTTGCATTTATTGGCTAAATCATCCCAGGGGCATCGGCACCAGCTTAATCTCAGCTAATTTGGGGATGAATTCTGCTTCCCATTACAGGCTGGTGGCTGCAGGAGAGCAGCACAATTTCCCTGGATTTGGCTGGGAAGCTTGCTGYTATTCCTGGGATGTGAAGTGGCACCCCTCGGGTGCTTCCTCAGCAGCTGGGAAACACAGAGCAAATTAAAGGGGCTCTGGCTTCCTCAGAAATCTCAGAGTTGTTTTCCTGCTTCAAGGAAATATTCACATTTCTGATCATGAATTTAAATCATGTCAGGAARATCATTCCTTAAATATTCAGGGGGGAGAGCAAGATGAGGTTAATCAGAGATTTGTCCTGATCGTTTGGAAAGCCGCTTTGTCTGGTTGCTTTTTGCAACTGTTACACTTCCAAAGAAAATTATTGCAGCTTCAAGGAAGAGAAATTTTTCCAATGAGAGATTGTCAGAAACAGATTTCAATTGGGTATTGGGAAGGAATTGTTCCATGTGAGGGTGGGGAGGGACTGGGATGGAATTCCCAGAGCAGCTGTGACTGCCCCTGGATCCCTGGCAGTGCCCAAGGCCAGGCTGGACAGGGTTTGGAGCAGCCTGGGACAGTGGAAGGTGTCCCTGCCCATGGCACTGGATGAGCTTTAAGGCCTCTTCCAACCCAAATCATTCCCTAMAATGCAGAAATCTTGGAGAAGATATGAACCTGCCCTTGTAGAAACCAACATAATCAGAAATCTTATTCTTATTTTGATTTATCTGAGCACATGGATGGCTCCTGACCCAAATTAGTCCTCGGAACAAAATAAACTACAAGTTCCCACAGCGTCAAGAACAACCATCGCAAAGATGAGAAGAGAAAAAGTTATTTTTTCTTGTTAAAATACAGATGCACTTTTAAATCTTCTCCTAACTGAAGCCTGAGAGCCCAT
Source organism: Parotia lawesii (assembly GCA_003713295.1). Classification (NCBI taxonomy): domain Eukaryota; kingdom Metazoa; phylum Chordata; class Aves; order Passeriformes; family Paradisaeidae; genus Parotia; species Parotia lawesii. The sequence goes on along the minus strand of RAHM01000009.1, from coordinate 498,072 downwards.
TTCCTAGGAATATTTTTTATTCCATTAAAGCTCTCCCTACGCCTGCACACCCTGATGCATGAAAGCAGAGGTTTGGGATGTTATTACATTCCACCAGCTGCTTGCTGCTTTTCATTAAAAAGGGACAGACAGTGGAAATAACATTTTTAGGGGAAAAAAAAATACTCCAAAGCTGGAATATATTTTGATAACYGTGGTTATCAGGTATTTTGCTTCTAGAAGTGAAAGGGTTTTTGACAAAGCAGCACAGGGGAATTGGGAGGGCATGGCCATGGGATGGAGCTTGSAGTCACGTCTTGGGAAATTCAGTCTTTGTCTGGGCAGGTGGGTKGGGAAAAATTTCAAATTCAAATGCTCCAGTTTTCCAGGATATTGAGAATGACCTGAAATTAGGGATTGGGAGCTTTGCAGCTTCCCAGGCACATCATGTGCCAAAGAAAATATCAYAGTCAGCAAAACTACCCTCAAACTGCAGCAGGAGCCTGAATGAAACCTCTGAAGGAGGAATTCCAGCCACTGCACCCTCCAGCTTTAGGTAGACCCAAGGATTTCAACATTCCCAGAAGTGTCCAAGGCCAGCTTGGATGGGGTTTGGAGCATCCTGGGATAGTGGAAGGTGTCCCTGCCCATGGGGGATGAGCTTTAAGGTCCCTCCCACCCCAAACCCTTCTGGGACTGATTCCGTGATTCCACGATCCTTGTTGTTTCCTTGGTCAGATCCCATTTAAACTGTAACATCAGCTATCCTGGCACAACATCCCTCTCCCACCCGGACTTGGTATTTTTAAGGGACAGCCCTGCAATCCACACGTGTGAAGTTAAATATTTTTTTTTATTTACACTGCGAATTTGAGGGTGGAATGGTAAAGTTGGAAAGAGAAGCCTGGACTGGCTCCAGGGCTGTATTTTCCTGTTACCACTATGAGCTCCTTACTCCTCATCCATAATTCCAGCAGGAGGGATAATGTAGGAAGCACAAGAAAAGTCCTGCAAAATTTCTCTCTGTGAGGAGAATCCATTTTCCCTCCTCTCACACGGAAAATGTTTCTTCCACAGAAGGCTGAAGGTATTTGCTAAGCAGAAAAAGCTCCCGTTCATCCCAGCAATTGGAGTGATGGAAAATGTCGTGTCAGGAAGAAAATTTGCTGGTGTTCTCCTAATTATGCAAAAATGCTTCCTCATCACTGTGTTCACTCTGTTCAAACTCAGTTTCCAGCTCTAATTGTTCCTTTGGGCTCCCCAGAGTTTGGGATGCTGCTCCCTCCGTGCCATCCCAGCTCGGATCCCGCTGTCTCCAGAGCCTGCAGAGGAAATTCCAGCTKGTTCTGCAGTCAGGRAAGGTGGAAAGGRGCTCCASCCTTGCTCCCCACACTCTCACACTCCTTCATTTTCCTGGGAAGAAGCAGCAGCACAAAGGGAACGATCATTTTCTACATCAGATTTGGAAGGGGGAGGTAAACAAATCCACATCTGGAATTTTTCAGCGAGGAGAAGTTATAAAAGACACTGAATTAACAGAACATCTGAGGATGGAGAGCAACAGATAAAACAGAGAGCCCAGCCCCAGCCTGATCCCCATTCCCTGCACACCAGCATGGATCAGGACACTGGATTAAAGCAGGACCCTTTTATCCATGTGCTCCTGTCATGAACCTGGAGCGGTGTGGAGGAACCTCTTGTCCATGACAAATGGAGGGAGCTGGGCTGGCTGAGGGCTGGGCGTGGGAATCAATGGATTTTTACCCTGCTGTTGGCTCGGGCTCAGGCTGTGCTGTCTGGAGCAGCAAATATTTCATGTGAAGAGGGCTCTTGACTGGGCTTGGATCATCCAGGATTAGACTGGGAAGGTTTGTGAGCAAATCTCCGTGAGGCTGCTCCCAGCCGTGACTCCAGCAGGCCTGGGGAGAAGTGATGGGGATTCAGCCCCCTGGGGCTCCCAGTCTGCCAGGGATACCTGTGGCCAGGGGGAGGGGAAAGTGCTGATATTCCAGCTAAATTTGGGGCTTTTAAATCGAGCCTGTAWTTGAAAGAACAGCCCTTTATATTCCTGATGATATCGGTGGCACCCAGCTCCGGGCTGGAATACGAGAGAGCTGCAGTTTACCCAGTGAGGGCCCTGTTTAGCATTCCCGGCTGCCAGAAATTCCCATTGTCTCCAGCAGGAGCTCTGCCGGCCTAAAACAAAAGGAATTCTGAATAGGGACAGAAATAACCCAGCACAACCCCAGACTTTCCATCACTCCCCTCTCCCGGAGCCCAGCGGGGCCTGCAGCGGGCACAACCTGCCCTGTTCCTGGGAATTCCTGCCGATATCCTGCCTGTATCCCGAGATTCCCAACACCATCACCTGCAGCTCCGTGGAAACACGCACAGGAGATGAGCTGGGAGCTCCGTTTGGGCAGGAATTGTTGTTATTTGGGGTAATACAATAATATAATGTCGTTATTAAAGTGTCCAGGGCCAGGCTGGAAGGGCTTGGAGCAACCTGGGCTAATGGAAGTGTCCCTGCCMGTGGCACTGGGTGTTTTTTGAGGCCCTTTCCAACCCAAATTATTCCATGATTCCATATAATAATGACCCATTCCAATGAGCAGAAAGGAGAAGAGGAGGAAAAGCTGGAGAGGGAAACGATGGCAGCTCCTGGGTTTGCCTTCCCCCSTGCCAGCAGCTGCAGTGTGTACCAATCCCGAGGGAATGAAAAAAAAAAGGGAAATGGACAGAAATAAATTCATAATCTGGAAACATCTCCGAGCTGGGAATAATCCACACAAATGTTGTGTTTAATCAAGCAGCCAGAGCTCCCTCTCTTGATGGAAATCATCCCCAAACGGAGGATGGGGCATCCCGGCTGCTCCACTTCTCCCAAGGAAAAACCAAGTGGTGATTTCTCATCCTTATCCGGGTGTCACACAAGCACAGGTGCATTTAGGGTTTGCTCCTGCTTCCCAAAGTCGGATGGGATTTCCTTGGAAGGTGCAGATGAGAACAGGATTCAGTTATCCTCTGGGAACAGAGGAAACAAGAAAATCCATTAAAAAACAACTCCCTGATTCCCCCAGGATTTGTCTTTCTTTTTGTTTAAGTCATTCTAAGACTGTAAAAATTCCATATTCTATAAAAAGTCACTCAATGAGTCTTTATTTTATTGTTTCGAGTMATTTTCTTTCAAATTGCCATTTTCATTAAAGCCAAATGTTCAGGTTTCAATTCAAAGGCCCAATAAAAAATGGGACTATTTTGGTTTTAAATAGGAAAGAGAGAAAGGGGGAAAGGAGGAAGGGGAGGAGGGAGGAAAAGAAGGGAGGGGAGGAGGGAAAAGGAAAAGGAAAAGGGAAAAAGGAAAAGGAAAAAGAAAAAGAGAAAGAGAAAGAAAAAGAAAAAGAAAAAGAGAAAAAGTTTTTCCCCCTTTTCCCCAATTCCCTAAATTTTATCGCTGTAAATGAATGTTTAGTTGTTACACTGAATTTCAAGGTGGGATATTATGTGGAATTAATGGAATTTGTGGTCAACTTTCTGCTTCCAGGAAAAAAACTCCCAATTCTTTGCCTATTTTTTCCTTCTCATTCATTTTCATTTTGGAATAATAAAATTGGATACTGAGATTCGTAACAATTTTGGAAATGAATTAATAGACTTGGGATTTTAATTTCTGTGGGGGTGCTGATGATTGAATTAAATTTATATATATATATATATA
>RAHM01000009.1:307403-493696 GCA_003713295.1 Parotia lawesii | reverse complement strand
TTTCCCTCTTTTTCCCCATTTTCTCCCCATTTCCCCTTTTTTTCCCTTTTTCCCCCCCTTTTTCCCCTTTTTAACCCTCTAGCACCCAGCTCTTCAACCAAACACATCACACACTCCGCTGGGCTGGCTCCCAGCTGCTTTTTCACGATCCTCCCTCAACATTTTGGGAGAAGATCCCGGATTCCACCTGCCCAGGCCTCTCTCCCAGGGATTTATGGAATGAAAGGGGATCGGAGCAGGAAAGGTTCAGGCAAGGCCGGCTCTGTCTCTTCCCATTTCTCCCCYTTCTGCTGCATGACAGAGCTGACAGAAATATTGTCTAAAAAAAATGACTCCAGGGCTCCAAAAAACACCAGGAGCCTTCTCCTGACAGACACGGAACGGGGTGGGAACATCCAGGAGAACTTTGGGACAGAAAAAACCCTCTGGAGTCCAGGAAGTCGGGATCAGTCACGGACAGAAGTTCCATCACCTTAAACGTCATCTCGAGCTCCAAAAGACTTYCAGAAAGAGATTTTTCACTGATTTTCGGATTAAAAATCTACCCTAAATTGGCTTTTTTTTAATTTCTGGAGGGTGTTTGTCCAGGAAATCCGGGTTGAACACTTCCCTTAATCATCCCCTCTGTGTTGGAGCTGCCAAAGCTCCCAGAATAGAGACCCAGCAGCTGGATGAGATTATTAAATCTTTTCCCATCTTTCCCCAAAGTTTAAAAGCAATGTGAGTGCTCCAGGTTTTCCTGGAGCTCACAGGTCACGTTTAAATCCAATTTACGGTTCCACAAAGTTTCATGAGGGAAACGCGGGAAGAAAATCTTGGGGGAGATGTGGATCTGAGTGAAGGAAGAGGTAAATTCCCTGGGTTTGCTTAGCAGAGGGAATAATTCTTGGAATAAATGCTGGGAAAGCATCAGGCAGAAAATAATCCCCCWGGGAGATGTCCCATCCCATTCCAGGGCAGGACTGAGGGCAGAAGTTGGATGCACAATAATTGGATTCATCCAGGGACACGGGTGAAAACYAAAAGTCCTCTCCAGGTGTTTCCCTCTGGAGTTCCCTGCTGCTTTCTGCTCTGGAATCACAGAATCATTGAGGTCGGAAAAAAACCCTCCAGGAAAAGTCCAGCCTTCAACCAAACCCCACATCCCCACCACACTGATCCTAAATAAAGCTCCTTAAAGAGTGAATTTTGTGACTACAAAATCCCTGCCAGCTCGTTTGCAGCCACACCTTCCAACAGCAGCTCCATTTACGCCCCCAGACTTTCACCATTCAGCCCGGCTTGCAAATCTCCAGGGAATTCAGCACATTCCAGGCACATTTTTCCTGGATTTTCAAAGGTGGTACCTCTGCCCTCCACCACCTGAGATATCTGTTCCCCCTGGGCTTGTGCTGCAGCACCCAAATCCCGATTCCCTGTTTCTCCCAGGGCAGGGCCACCCCTGCTCCACACTTTGCACATTGCCAGCTCTAATGAGCCGAGCTGGCTCCGGCTCTGCCGGGATGGACGGGATCCACCTCGGAAAAAAGCCAATTTGCCGCTCCTAAACCTTCCAGCTGGACCCTTCTGGAAAACGGCAGCACAGGGAGGCTCAGCACTACCAAGGACTTTTCCCTCCCTCCCCTTTCCCTGTTTTCCCAGCATCACTGCTGCTTCCAAAGGAGAAAAACGGATTGTTCCTGCTTTAGGGTGGATGCAGAGGAGATGGAGTTCTCCCGGGGCTGGGTGTGGCACAAGGGGAGTAAATGAATGGGTAATTCCCATAATTTGGCTCTGAACTGATTCTGGAATGAGGAATAGATGGGTCGATGGCTGGAATGAGGAGCAGAGAGGCTGATGCAATAGTTTAGAGTAAAGCAGGTTTGCAGTGACATTTTCTTTGGCCAATAAATATTCCCCAAAGGAGAGTGAGGAGTGGATTTACCTGTGCTGGTTCCCACAACCATCAGCTGGTTTTGCCCACAGATTTAATGAGGAAAACAGACTCTACCAATGTATCTGTGAACTCCAAAATTTTAATTCTGTCAGGAATTCCAGTCAGCAAAAACTCCATTACCTCCCCAACACCTTGGAGTTGTTCTGTCTGAGGATCTTGTCCTGGGAGACTGGAATTCATCTGATGAAATTCTTGTAAGGAAGCATAAAATCAAACCTGCTGGAGAGCTGGAGYTGTTAACATTTTTATTTCTTCACCTCTGGAACAACACTTATTTTTCAAACAGTGAGAAAAACAATCTTGGCTTATCATTCCTGACAGGAAAATCCCACACTGATAACTTCCCGTGGCATGCCTTAATCTCTTCCCTTGGAAACAAACCCGAACTCCCCTTACCTGTGAGTGGATCTGTGTTTTCATATCTGTCCATCTCTTGGGGATTGAACATCTACAGCAGCACGAAAGTGAGGTTTAAAATCGGCCTGTAAGTTTGGGGGAAGAACTGGATACTTTGGGATTGAATATCTACAGCAGCACAAAAGTGAGGTTAAAAATCAACCTGTAAGTTTGGGGGAAGAACTGGATACTTTGGGATTGAATATCTACAGCAGCACAAAAGTGAGGTTTAAAATCGGCCTGTAAGTTTGGGGGAAGAATTGGATACTTTGGGATTGAATATCTACAACAACACAAAAGTGAGGTTAAAAATCAACCTGTAAGTTTGGGGGAAGAACTGGATACTTTGGGATTGAATATCTACAACAACACAAAAGTGAGGTTAAAAATCAGCCTGTAAATTTGGGGGAAAAACTGGATACTTTGGGATTGAATATCTACAGCAGCACAAAAGTGAGGTTTAAAATGGGCCTGTAAGTTTGGGGGAAGAGCTGGATACTTTGGGATTGAATATCTACAGCAGCACAAAAGTGAGGTTTAAAATGGGCCTGTAAGTTTGGGGGAAGAGCTGGATACTTCAGCAATCTCCCACCTTTCCCTGTGAGGCTCCTATTTCCGAGCCATTTCTTGGGGCAATCCCATTTCTCCCCTGGGAAGATCAGAGCTTTCCCCTGCCAGGGAGTTGCTCCGGGTGCTTTGGGATGCAGGTGAGCTGTGTGGGGAAAGGATGATCGTACAACAACGACGAGTTTTGGCACTTCTGACAGCTGCAGCCTTTCACTAAAACAACATTTGTGTTCCAGGAAGCTCGACTGGGAAATTCAGAGGATTATTTACTCCCCAGCCAGAGCTGACAMGGATCGCAGCGAGCCGGGGGTTGCTGCAGCATTTTGCAATTATTTCTCCTGACAGATTCAAGGTGGCTCCGTGCATGAGAAACATTTAGGGGAGGTTTTTTTTCTCTTTTCATTTGACTACAGGATTGTTCTGCTCGATGGAGAGACTGATATCTCTGAGTCTTCGGGCTGCAGAGCAGTTTGGGGGAAGGACAGCGGCTCTCCCTGGATAAAAAGCTGCCGGAAGCATGCCCAGGATCACAAAATCCCTCCCATTTTTAAGGATATTCCAGACTTCTATAAACAGATCAATTCCTGCTTAAAACTGCTGGAAAATGAAAGATTTAATGGATGCATTCTGTGGATCTGTCCAAGGAGAAAGGAGTGGACAAAGTCTGGCCCCTCCTCAGGGATTTTATTTGGCCCAGCAGTCGCTCCTGAGCCAGAGCAGGCTCCTCCAGGTCCGTGACATTAATTAGGATCAGGACAATCATTGTTTTCTCCCGTGTGGAGAACTTTGAGGATCTCTTCCACATGTTTAAGCTTCCCCCTCCCTCATGACCCATCATTTAAAAGGCCTAATAAAAATGCAGAATTTTTTCATAATTGTTGGGAAGTTGCAGCCCAATCAAATCTCCAGCACGATCCCATCACTGAGGAGCAACAGTTGCACAGCAATTTTTGATACTGGAATTTCCATTTTTTTCCCCCATTTCCCATCATTTCCCTGTCTTTTTATTTTAATGGGCGAGCATGGTATAACTCAACGCTGATGTGAAAGCACCACCATTCCTTTTTCCTTGTTTCTTGGGAGTTAAATTTTTGTTTGATATCAAATTATTACTTTATTATTCAAAGTCTGCCACTTTAAGTGGGCAGAGGTGAATATTTGGCTATTTGCCCTGCATTTTGCAGGAAATTTTGGGGTTTTCCGTGTTAACTTCCCAGAGTTGGGGTTTGTTTTAAAGTAGAGAGATTTTGAATTTACCTTTAAAAATATATTCTGGAGCTGAATTTCCCCCTCCAAGCAGTTTCAGTTCCCAGCTCACACAAGTTCTGTGGTTTTATATTAAATCCTTCAACTCAGACAAGACGGGCCCTTGTCTTCAGATGGTTTCTCCTGCTTTTCCAAAAATAAATCTGAATAAAGTGCTGCTGTTGGGTCGGGAATGTCCCAGGCTGTCGGTCCTTGGCATCCAAGTGCCATCTTGTGTTCACACGCTGCATTTCAGGAATTTTTCCCCTCACAAATTCCTCAAAACCGCAGCTCCTGAACTGCATGGAAATGCTTGGAGAGGTGCTCGTGTCACTCAACACTGGATTATTGGCAAATTGAAACACCAGAAAAGCCATTCCATAATAAATAAAGCTGTAGATTTATAAATCTGAGCTGTTTACACAATAAATTCTTGGGGTTTACTGTAAAATCCACTTCCAGTCCCTCCAGTGGGATGCAGGTGTGGCTGTGCCATCACCATCCTCATTCTTCTCCCCAGCTGGATGATTCTCAGGGGAATTAGAGTTGCTCGAAATTTTTATTTTAACAGAAATTTTATTTGAATTTATTTTAACAGAAATCAGGAGTTGGAAATTGTAGGTTTGCAGAAAAATTACAGGGTTTTAACTCCAAACTGCTCAGGAATTCAAATCAGTTTTCCTGGAAAGGCACTGCTGAGATAAATTTAAATTTGGAGAAGCTGAGGAGCTCATATTGAGATATTTACAGAGTTTTAAGATAAAAGTTTCAATATTTAATAATGGAGCTACATTTTAGAAGGAAATGGAAAACTAAACCAGAGTTGGGAGCCCATGGAATATCTGGGAGTCAGGATGTGCCCAGGTCCTGGGCATTGCAAAATCACCCCTTAATTCACTCTCAGTTTCCATGGGGGGATCAATATCAGAGAATTCCAGACTGAAAAAAGTCCAATTTGATTGATTAATTCACCCCTAATTGAGAACAATCCACCACAGGTACACTACGGTTCTACAAAATTCTGTGTCAGGGTGAGCAGTAACAGGTTTATAACAAGTAATTTCCAGAAATAAATGAATTGCATTGAATTCGAAACCCAAATCTCTGAAAATAATCCATGTAGGATGTGCTCTGCTCAGCTGGAATTTCTCTGCTGTTTCTCCCCTCTCTACACTCTGCTTTCTCTCATTTTGCCTGTATTTAAATGTTATATCCCGAATTTTATATCTCCATAACTGAGAGACTTCCTGAACTCTCAGGCGTGGTCCTGCTGCCCCATGAGGAAGGCAAGAACAACCTGGAATGCTCAAATTCCCATTAAATCCCCACTTCCCCAGGGGCTTCCAGGAGGCCTGGGCAGTGACATTCCATCCAAGACTCTGCAGGATTAATGGAGAGCTCTCCCATCCCCTTTTCCCTTCACCTGAGTGAAATTAGACCAAAACCAAGGGAAGATTTAAAATAGAAACGAAGATAAAACTGCAAATTGTTTTCTCCCAGGCTTCATTGAGCATGCAAGGCACTGAGTAATAATCATTGGAATAATGGCTGCTCAAATTCCAAACACAAGCAGAGAGAGCTACCACACATTTTCCAAAGGAAAGAAAGTATCCGGAGTGTTTGCTTTCAAACCATTTAATCTTTTACCTCTGCAGAAAAGATGTTTTCTCCCCGTTTATACACCCAGAACAATAATAAACCTTTTTATCTGAGGGGAAAAAAAACCATTAAAAATGTCTTACAATTAATCCTTAATCCTTTTAAGAGTCCTTCTGAAGCAAATGGAATCTCTGGGGATTAAAGGAGCACTTGCTACTCACTTTGCAGGGTCGCCGAGAGGAGCTGGGTTAATGGCAATTAATCAGCAAGGAATGCACATTCCCAGAGCATTTATTCCTTTCAGGATCTGAAGGAAACTATGAGGAAGATGGAGAGGAACTGGAGAGACAGGACAAGGGGGAATGGCTTCAAACCGACAGAACGGAAATTTAGGTTCATGTGGAAGAAATTCCTCCCTCGGAGGGTGGGGAGGGACTGGAATGGAATTCCCAAAGAAGCTCTGGCTGCCCCTGGATCCCTGGCAGTGTCCAAGGCCAGGCTGGACATTGGGGCTTGGAGCAGCCTGGGACAGTGGAAGGTGTCCCTGCCCGTGGCAGGGAATGAGATGATCTTCAAGCCTCCTTCCCACCCAAACCATCCTGTGATTCCATGATTCCATTTACATGGATCTRTTCACTGGAACATGGGAATATTCCCAATGCAGCTCCCCTTCCCAGTGAAAAAACCAGGAAAAGGTCTGAGAACCCACGACCACCCTRAGCAGCTTTGCTGAGCCCTGCAGCATCCATCCTCTGCTGCCTCGGAGCAGCCCTTCGGGTTCATTTGCAGTGACACCAATCCCATCCCTCCATGTGTGGAACAGGTGCCCCAGGTTGGTTTCATTCCCTTTTCCTGCTAAATCCGGCCAAAACGCAGCTCCACGCTCCCTGCCCTGAGCTGCAGTGACAGACTGACAGGTGCTGCCAGCGAGGGGCCGGCGGCAGCGGGATGGCTTCGGCTTTCCATGGCATTCAATGAGGCACAAAAGCAACACAAAGCAGCAGCACGGGCAGCTCCAGGAGGCCTCTGGCAAAGCAGCCTTGCAAAATGCACAATTCCGGAATGTTTGATTAGGAAATAAAGAGCATTGTCTGGACAGTTGTCTTTAATTTGCTGTCACAGACCTGGATGTTCTCACTGCTTGGGAAGTGGGTGCTGGGCAGGCCCTGACCCTGTGGTTTATGTGAGCTTTGGGGTTTATCGTGAGGTTTGTGGTTTATTGTGCTCAGCAATCTGAAGCCTACAACCTCCTGGAGGTGAAAATGTGGCTGAAAAAACATAATCGAGCCACTTTAGCACAGAGCTGTGGCTTAGCATCTACTGCCACTTCATTTAAGTGTTTGCATGCTGAAAATGCTGATTAGAAAAGCAGAGCTCAGAGAAATATTGTGGGGTTGGGAGGGACCTTAAAGCTCATCCAGTGCCACTCCTGCCATGGGCAGGGACACCTTCCACTGTCCCAGGCTGCTCCAAGCCCCGTCCAGCCTGGCTTTGAGCACTTCCAGGGATCCAGGGGCAGCCACAGCTGCTCTGGGCACCAGAGCCAGGGCCTCCCCTCCCTCACAGGGAGGAATTCCTTCCTTTTTCTRTTCCAGCCCTGTCCCCTGGCAGTTTGAAGCCATTCCCCTTGTTCTGTCCCTCCATCCCTTGCCCAAAGTCCCTCTGTACCAGCCAAGCTGTAAAACACAAATGCTGGGACCCTCCCTGGCTGAATCCCTGCTGGGATTCACTGCTCCTGAGCWGGGAGGAGCTCATCCTTGAATATTATCCAGCTTTCCTCCCTCCAGGGCTTTATCCTAGGGTGCTGAACCAAGCAGAGCAGTTTATCAGCTCAGTTATTATCAAAAGCAATAAACAATGCAGTGTGCATGGTAAATAAAGGGGGAAAGCAGCAGATAACATCATCTCCTACTTGAAAATAAGAGAAAACTGAATTACAGTTGTTCCTGCCCCGTCCTAATCCTCTCAGGACTAACGAACCTCCAGCCACTCCATGTTCCTGCAGGAACAGCCCAAAAGTGCCAATGTCCAGCAGTGATTCCCGTGCCTGGAGCTCAGCCATGCAGGCAGAGGTTCAGGATAGCATTTATCAGCACATTTTCCCATTATCAGTTGCTTTTTGTGTCTTTTTTCCCACAAAATTCACACTTAAACTCCAGCCACCAGCTGCTTCCCACTGAAGGGTGGCCAGGAATCTGCGGCCTTGTGAAGGGAACCTCTTTCCTGGGAAATCAGCATATTCTCTGAGGGAAAGAATGGATGAAAAGAAGACATCCTCACAAGAAATGGCAAAGAAAAATCCTTGTTATTCCTCCTACGTTGCAGAGCTCGTTCAGTCTCTCCTGGATGAAAAGTTAAACTCGACCTTTGTGTTCCTGCCAAGGTCGGCGAGTGCTGCTCCTGCAACTCAGACTTGCCTGGGGCCTGGTTTACCTCACACAGCAAAAAAATTCATACAAAGAGCCTTAAAACTTCAGGAGAAACAGGAGAAATTTAAAAGTTCGGGCCAGTTTTCCATAACTTTCATTTTTCCCTGCTCTTCCATCCATCTCATGGGAATCCTTTGTTTGCAGGGATGGAAATGTGGGTTTGGAGAGGCTGTGGGAGGTGTTTCCCAAGGACAGGATTCTGCTCCAAACCTGCCCTGTTTGGAGCATCACCCTCCAGCATTTATCCCTCTGGATATGTTATCCTCGTTATTTTTTGTCAAAAACACAGAAAACTGTGCTACATCCCATCCTCCAAAGCAGCTTCCAATGGGTTACATCAGCCAGTCCACGCCCAAGCTGAAAAGCAAATTTCTGTAGCCAAAGCAGGACACAAAAACATTCCCATGCTGAGCTGAACACAAAAAACACAGCCCAAGGAACTTTAATGCAGAGCTGTGCTCCAAAACCATTATTTTTATATTTAACTAGGGCTTCATAATGTCATTAAAAATTTAGGTCAAGCACACGATGTCCAAAGGTTCTCAAGGAACACAAGGATAACATTATCTGCCAGGAATTGATGTCCACCGGTGGGCAGCAGCAGGGAGCAGTTAATTGAAAAGTGCCTTATCTCTAATTATTCTGCTCCATCCTCCTTAGCAGCCCCATTAGAGCGAATACACAAGAAACAGCCTTAAATACTCCCGAGCCTGATGTAAAGAGGATATTTGGGATGGTGATACTCTTATTTCAGTCCATGTTTTCCAGAGGCCGCTCTCCAAACCCCTTTTTTTAGGCTGTATCCGTGATGTTTGCTGAGCCATTCCCAGGCCTACGCATTCCACGACGTTGCTCCCACAAATATAAAATTTAGTTCAACTTCAGCGTTTTTTCTTTCCCTGCTTCCTCGGAGTTAGAGCATTTCTATTTTCCCTGGAAATCAAAATGGGTTTATGGCTGGAGGTCTTGCAGCTCGTTCCGAGGAACTCCGAGATGCTCCACAGCCTCTAAAGGTGCCCAACCATTCTGAGCCTTTCCGTGAATTCCTGTGGGGATTTCCGAGGCYGTTCTGACCCAGCAGCAGCAGACAGCCCTTGGCTACAGGAGCGATTCCGACCCAGAGTTTCCCATTTCATCATTGCAAAGTTCAGCCCTAAGAAATTGCTTTGTCCCTCGTTAGGAAGAGCTGTAACTTCTCCTTAACTACTCTCACCCCAAACCCAGTATTTCACTTCCTTACAGCTRCTCCTTCCTTCCCCAATTCTGTTTCCAGATGAAATGCCCACAAAAACGGCAGCATTTTAACGTTCCTGTGGCTTCTCCCTGCTGGTGGCACCTCCCCATGGCCTCGTTTTCCACACAAATGTGACAAGATCATGGAATTCCAGAACAATTTGGGTTGAGAGGCGACTTTAGGGATTATCCAGTGGCACCCCCTGCCATGGGGACACCTTCCACTATCCCAGATTGCTCCAAGTGCTGTCCAACCTGGACACTTCCAGGGATGGGGCAGCCACAAGAAGAGGTGTGGGAGGATGTGGGACAGCAATTAGGACAATTCCTAACGAGCAGCACACAGAGCCCCTCACCCAGCAAACACTTCAGATCAAATTCCCAGTAATTCCAGGCTGTTGCACTCGGCTGCACAGCTTTTCTTGGAAAAGGGGGAAAGAATCCCCAAAATCACCTGCAAAGCCAGAGGTCAGCTCAGAAGCCATCCCCAATGCAGCTCTGCTTTTCCCCRCAGCATTTATGGGAGAACATCTCATCCCAGGAGCCGGAGGGAAGAAACTGCTTTAATTCCTCGGAGCACATCCCTCCTCCCTTCCAGCATCCYTGGGACCTGTCCTCCAGGCAGGGCTTTCCCAGGAATCCTCCCTGAGCCCTCCCAGCTGCTCTGCCCTGCTTGGTGCCAGCTCTGGGTCCCCAGATGCACCTCCCTGGCGCTGCAGCRAAAATATCTGCCAAGGAAGAGAGATCTCCCGTCCCCTGCTGAGGGAGAGCTCCCAGGAGGAGAGAATCCCAGCTGAATGTGGCTTTCCTTGAGTGGATCAGGTTCAATGTAACCATTTCTGGCTGGAGCTTAGCTAAAATTTCTCTTCTCCAAAATGAGGGCAAAATTTCCCAGCAAACTTTGGCTCTTGCAGAGTGAAAACAAGAAACGAACTGAAAATGAATATTTATGTCCCAAATTCCTCTTTGTGGCAGCCCTGTGGTCTGGGSCTTCTCCCATCCCTGGGAATTCCACCTGGCAGCAGAAATAAACAGATTTTTCCAGGCTATCCACGTATCTATAAGTGTTTATCAGGATTTCTCTTGATTCTTGTCCTGATATGGATTTAGGGCTGAGGATAAAASAGCCCCAGCAGCTGAAAGTGAGATTCTGCTGAAATGAAACCCCACTCTGACTCAGGGATCATTCTCCCAGCTCTGCCCGAACAAAACTTTGTGGCAGTGACAGAGAGGGAAAACTTAGAGGCTGGAAAACGAGATCATGGAACGATGCTGAGTTACCAAGAGCATAAAGCAAAGCAAGATAACTGATTTTCCAATTGCATTTAATTTGGGCAGTTTAAGACTTAAATAAAGAGAAAATTGTGGAAACTTATTGGAGCTAGAAGCCATTAGCAGACTCTAACTCTATATCAGTTTAAAGAGATTCTGTCAAGTGGGTTTTGAGCCTTTTAAATTTTTTTTTCCCATGTAATTAATGTCCCTGCAACATTAGTTCCAGCGTCTTTGAAGCTGGAAAATAGCGTTTGCATCCTTATCTTCCCTGACATTGCACCTCCCCTCACGTCTCCTGTGGAGACTCATTCCAGCTCGAGTTTGATTTGTTTTTATTGGGCCCCAGTGATATTCCTGACTCCTGCTTTCCACACATCTGTGGGATGCTTTAAAGCAAAGCCTCTCCTGGGGTTTGGGACACTGAGAGGCAGCACAGAAACTCAGCCGGTGCCACTTAGAGGTGTGGAAAAACATTTTGGGCTCTGTTTGGGCCAAATCTCTTTTGGAACTGTTGGAAAAATATTAATACCGACAAATTTTATTAAATAAAAAATATGGATCGATTGATCCTCATATCCCTTTTATTAAGCTGACCATCACTGCAGCTGGTGGTGGGATACAGAGAATTAAGGAGCAGCTTTAGGTGCCTGATTTCCACAAGTTCTCAGGTGAAATTCCTTCGTCTGGGGAAATTCTGATTTACTAAATCCAGGAAAAACAGCTGAAATCCCAACTGA
Organism: Parotia lawesii; assembly: GCA_003713295.1. NCBI lineage: Eukaryota > Metazoa > Chordata > Aves > Passeriformes > Paradisaeidae > Parotia > Parotia lawesii. The sequence goes on along the minus strand of RAHM01000009.1, from coordinate 482,279 downwards.
TGGACTTAAACGTGTCCAAGCAGCAGGCCCTGGGAGATGGCAGCCACTTTTCCAGAGTTAGGGACCAAGCCTGGTAGTTAAACCTGGATATAAATAAGTTTTGCAGTAATTAGCATCCCAAATGTTCTGTGGCAATTCTGCCTGGAACGTTGTGTTATCACTCTCCCGCTTTTAGCGTGGCTTCGGGGGAAAAGAAACACCTCCAAAATGTGGAGGCTAAGTTTAAATTCCTTATTTTTGCCAYGGGTTTGGAGGTCCCTTCAGTGCAGGATTTTGCTGCCTCCATGAGAGAAGTGCAAAATTGTGTTAACAGAAGTTTTCCTTTCCTGATCTTCCCATCAGGGATATTTCAGTTCTTGTTACACACTGGGAGGCTCTGGGATCAGCGCAGATTCCAGCTGCCAGRAAACACAGGAATAACCTGTGTTTACATCACCAAATTTAATTATTCAGACAGCAAAACAGCCTGGAAAAGCCATGGAAAGCAGGAATTCCTTGGTGCTCTGGGTGTGCTTCTCCCTTTGGAAAGAGCTGGGCCCACRAAAACAGATTATCCAAACATCAAGAAATATCCAGGGAAATGATAATCCTATTTAGATTTCTGATGCTTTTATGGTACTTAAAGAAKCAGAAAATGCTGTGCCCTGAGTTACCACAGTTTATCTGCCACAGATTTCATATCACTTATTTTATAACATCAATTCTCACAGGAATCTCTCCCAAGCAAAACTGTTTTGAATAATTTTAAACCTCTTTATTTTTCTGGTAATCATTTATTATCCACAGCACATTTTTTTTTTTTTTTGAAAGCTCTCTCAATTAGAGCTCGTTTTATGTGAAATACCTGAAATATTTTTGAAGATCCAAGAGGTCTCTTCAACCAACACTGGAACAGCCCCACTGCAGCCACTTTTTCAATCCATGCAGGAACCACTGGGCTCCAGATGGGCTCTGACTTAAATCCTTCCCTTTCTGAGAGTGGCCAAACTCCCAGGGCCACTTCTGAGTCCTTCCCCAAGTCACTTTGTCAACACTGGTGCTTTAAAGAGCATTTTAAGGGACATTTTCCACGAGGTCACAGGCAGCCTGAGCCTTTGCTSGAAGCCACCACTTGGCATGTGAGATGTCTTCAGCAGAGAATCTTCTTTCCCCAGCGAAACTCCAACTCCCTCCTTCCCCTGGTGCCCAGAATCGATGTTGGCAGCTTTGTGCTCCAAGTAAGAAGCAGAGTTTATCAGCTTAAGTGACTCCAAAGAGACGGGCTGAGCATCTCTGATACCACACAAAAATTACCAGCCTGCTCAGCACTGACAGGCTCAAACTTGCAGCCACGCAGAGAAAATTCTCAGCTCTTTCTAGCTCAYGTTTTACTCCTGCCCGAGCCTGGAGCCTCCCAAACCTTGACTTCAATTCCTAGTCCACCTAAGAGCAACAAAAATCTTCCAGACCTGAGCCCAGAGCTGCATTGCCAGAAGGGATGAGAAGCTTAGGGGCAGTTTTAGCCTGGAGACAGTGAATGTGCAAGGGAGGAAAAGGCTGATTTTTCACAGATTTCCTTTGTTTTCCCTCAGAATTCAGAGATTTTAAGAAATTAAAAATAGTTGGATCTATCCAGGTGTTGCCATTGCAGCACAGCATAAATTTACCTTTCTTCAAATCCCATCTATGGCTTGCAAGTCCTTTGTCCTTCCCCTCGGGATGGTGACATGCAAATTAGGTTCTACTCCTTGATTACCACACCTTTATTACCTGACAGACAACGGGTGAGGCAACAGCACTCCGAATGTGCACGGATTTTTATGTTTATTCTATTTTGAAGGGAATTTCTCCAACGGTTTCCTGGTGGAAAACCTCTTTCTGTGGAGTCAAACAGCACCTCCCACCCAAAGGTAACAACAAACAGGAAAAGACCTCCAAGATCAGCGAGCCCAGCTGCCGTTTGTGCCTCTGGAATTCTCTCAGTTTTCCTTTTTTGCCCTTTACAAGGCCCCACTTGGAGGTGTGACACCGCTGTCAGTGACACCCAGCCCTCTCCTGCTCCTTTCTGCTCCAGGAATTCCTCAGGATGGCTCCAATCATCAGCCTTGCGGATATAAAAACCTCATTTATTGGCTTTGCAAAGCCCAGGGGCAGCYTCAGAGAGGGAACCACCCTCCCCTTTTTTAATCTCACCCCAACCAACACCACCACCGTGATAATAAAGAGAATATCAATAATAATAATAAGTGATGTGTTTATGTTATCCAGCACCTCCAGCTGCCCACAGCATCCARGAGGGTCTCGCCCCTGCTCGAAGCTCCAGCTGAGGAAAGGCTGGAGCAAAAAGGGATAAATCCACCAAAAGTAGGACCAGAAGGAGGCTTTTTATTAAATTTTAGTTTGAGAGACAGAGGAAGGAGGAGGGAGCCTGGGACTTGTCAAGCACTGCACGTGCAAAGGACAGAGCAAAACCCATTTCACCCTGAGCCCTCCATCCCCAGCACCAGAAAGGGTGGGAATTCTCCTTAATCAGGGAGCACCTCACGGAATGAAACGGGCCTGGTGTGGTATCCAACCATAAACACATAAATCCTGCATTTTCATAGGAAAATTTGGTGGTTTCAGCAGAAAAATTCCATTATTTCAGCAGAAAACTTCAATTTCAGCAGAAAACTTCCATAATTTCAGCTGAAAACCTCCATGATTTCAGCAGCAAACTTCCACGATTTCAGGTGAAAACCTACACAATTTCAGCTGAAAACCTCCATGATTTCAGCTGAAAACTTCCATGMTTTCAGCAYCTTTGCAGGAGAATAAATTCTCCAYACGATTCAAGTCCCAAGGGCAGCAACCGAGAGGGGACCAAGAGACACAAAAGGGGGGAGAAAACATGGAATTCACATGTTTGCAAATCCCCTGCCCCTGCTGCCTCCAGCCTCCCTCTCCTGCTGCACTTCCAAGGGGAATGGGGGGGCCAGGAGGGAGAGAAAATGTTCCTGAATCAGAGCTGGGCTAAAGTGTTTTTCAAATATCATTTCACAGGGGAAAAAAAAGCAGTTTGGGAGGGAATGAAGCTCCTGGAAGACTCAGCCAGAATTGGAAATGGGATCTGCTGGACTRAAGATGTAGAAAACTCTGCAGTGCTTCATTTTGATGAGGTTTTTTTCCCAAATATTTCAGTTTTTCTTTCCCAAATGATACTGCGCATCGCTTCCCAGCAGCCCATTTTCCCAAGCACCACCTCAAGATCCTAAAGATTAAATCTGGGAGTTTCCCAGTGCCCAAAGCAGATATTCCATCACCTTTATGGTCTGCCTTTAATAATAACAGTGATTTTATTGAGAAACAACTTTCCCTGCATTCCCCAAACTCTCAGCCTGGTTTAAACTGGGACCAGGGCAGGGAAGAATTGTTTAATTCTGCAATTATGAACAAACCACATCACCCCCACAGAGCCATCTCCACTGCAGTGCCCCTAAATTACATTTTAAACACAAAYCTGAGGAAAACAAAGGAATTTTCCCCATTTTTCACTCGTTTAGGGCTTTTTCTGCAATAGTTCTCCGCATTTATCTTACAGCCATACACAGGTGTGATCCCATAACTTCCAAATTATTTCTAATTCCATATTTTACTGGGAAATCCAGAAATATCTGGAGGGGAGCTGAGAGCAGCTCCATTCTCARCCGGATTCAGGACAGATTCCTGCCTCATTTACACAGTTTGTCATAAATTATCCCCTAAACAGCCCTGCTCTCATCAACTTACCTCATTAATCYTGCCTTGTTAATTAATCCCCCTGTTCCTCAGAGCACAGTTATCCAATCTATTGCCTCTGGGAGATGGTTTTTCCTTCCAGCACCAGCCTTGCTGCTGGTTTGGATCCTGGAAGTGTTCAGGGAGAGGYTGGATGGGGCTTGGAGCAACCTGGGATAGTGGAASGTGTCCCAGCCCATGGCAGGAGGTGGAACAAAATGAGCTTTAAGGTGYCTTCAACCCAAACCATTCCATGATTTTTATCATTTATCCAGAACTTAACCTCAGGCTTTAGCAAAATGGTGAGGAATGACACTGTTAAGTGTTTAAAATCCACTTTTTTCCAGTGAATCACTACCAGGAATAGTCATCATTGGAACATTTGGGATGCCGAAGTCAAAAAAACCCCAAAAAGCCTGGTAAAAGGAAGTGGRGGAAAGGCTAAAAAGTAAAGGAAAAGGGGAAATTTTCCACTCATTTGTTTGGCAAAAGTCAATAAAATATAAGCAGATACCACTGAGCATCCTGTACAAAGTGAAGCACCCCAACAAAAGCACATTTGTGCCGGGGTTTCTTTGGGAAAACCTTCAGGAAAGTTTCCCTGCGTCAGCTCAGGCGCAGCTGCTGCCCACACTGGGGACACCAGCAGGACACAACAGCCCTGGGGAGCCCAAATCCCCCAAATCCTCCCCTGGGACAGCAAAGAGCCCAGGACAGGCGATCGCTGCAATTCCCACAGCACATTCCAGGTCCTGTGGGGATTAACCAGGAATAAAACCCCAACCAGCCAACCCTGAGCTGATGCCGGTGTCAAAGCCAAGCAAGGAGCGGCTCCAAAKATAAAAAATCCCCAGAGGATAAAAAAATCAGACCTTTGGCAAAGAGAAGACACCGAGTCCCACCTATATCTAAGGGAAAGTCTGCTCCCAAGCATTTAAATTCCCTTAATGATCATCTTAATGCAAATTAACTGCTGCTGAGCTGTTCTGCACCAGGCAGCGGAGACTCATTTGTTTAAAACTCATCTGCAGTTTCTTTCTGAGAGTTACACAAAGTTCCCAAGTTGTTGGGCTGGTAAATCTTCCAATAAACAGAAAATAAAAAGCAGATTGCAATTCGTTCAGGAAGTAAATTTCAGTAAAAAGTAAAGTTTATTGCAGTAAAATTCAGCTGCATCAGCCCACGGGGGTTGTTGGGAGCCTGGCAACTCCAGGGCATCTCAAGCCTGAGTGTGCATTAAAAGAAGGGACTGGAAAAGTTGGGAAAATGCAAACAATTTTTTAAAAAGCAGCTGTTTTCTCATTTCTGTCAGTCTCTGGTAAACACAGAAGGTGCCAAACCGCAGCAGATTGCAAATACTCAAAGCTTGGCTTTTTCTGCACCATTGCCACCCGAGCTGATCATGGGAAAGAATTAATAATTAAGGGTAATTATCTGAGTGGACACTTTTTAATATGCTGAACTCAGTGTGGTTTATGAACAGCTCGTGGCTCTCCCTTTCCTGAGCATGCTGCTTCTCCATTTGACAATAAAGTCAGTCAGTATTTCAAAGGCACCTTTAAACATGTAAAATGTAATCAAAAATTATTACATTGCTATCCAAGTCACAAACACTATGACCCAGCTTTACTTTCACTTCCTTTACTTTCATACATATCATTTGTACCCTCTAGTAAATGACAAATGCTTCAGATAAAGGGGGAAAAAGCAAGAATTGAAGGAAAAACAACTCCTGCTCCTGATGCTGTTCCGCTTTGCTTCCTGCACAGAGAATTTCCAATATCCAGGCAATCATTCCAGACCAAATTGAACCAGTGGGGTCACCAATCCTCTTCAAGAGGCACCTTTCCCCAGGAGGGGGGCAGCAGGTTTTTATTTTCTGTCCCTGCCTAAGCGTTGGATAAATGATGTGCTCAAAGCAGATGGTAAAACTCTTCCTAGATATGGTTGGAAAAATTGGACTTGCTTGGAGGAGTCCCAGGGGCCTTTTCTCAGAGCGTTCCCGTACAAGGAGAAACAATTATTTTCCTTTTGGCTGCTGTTGYGTCCTGCTGAGGGAACGCTGCATGGGAATGATGAACTCTGTGAAGGGTGAAATGAGGGCTGCTGCTGTTTCGTATATTCAGTGCTGGAGACTTTGGGCTCCCACAGACCTGGCAGGACTTTTCTGGCTGCAATCACAGCCTGGCCTCGAGTTTTGCTCCAAGTGCTGCTTTCTGGGGTCACCTGGCTGGGGGGAAGCAGGGCGAGGAGCTGCTTGGGGTGAACCCTTCCAATGGGGGTGTCGAGCACGTTGCTTCCCCTCACAATTCATTCCCTACCCTTTATCAATAAACTGGTTTTACTGGTGCTGAGCTCAGTTATGAACCCTCAGGCCTCACTGACTGAGTTTAGCTTCCCAACCCCCTCATGGATTTGCCCATACATTTTCCTAAGTTTTACTGGTGCTGAGCTCAGTTATGAACCCTCAGGCCTCACTGACTGAGTTTAGCTTCCCAACCCCCTCATGGATTTGCCCATAAATTTTCCAAACTAAGCAGTAACAATCTTGTGTCCTCAACACACACGGGATGGAGGAAGAACCCAAAAAAACCACAGCACCGAAGGCATCCACCTCCCCAAAATAACTGGCTCAGCTTCCTGGGAATGAGAAAAATAAGGCTTGAATCCCTAAAAAACTGCTTAAGCTTTTGTCAGACTTGCCACAATCTCGACTGCCAGGAAAACAAATCCTTTCTGAGCTCGTAGCCCTCAGTAAAATCTCGGTGATTTAATTAAAAAGGAAAAGTTTCCTCCCACAGCCAGGAGGCACCTGGAAGTACTGGACAGTTGGAAAGAAGAGCAAAACAGCTCTGGGGTATTGTTAAAAACATGTGGGTATGAAAAAATGTTCATCATTTAACAACTTGTGCAGACCAAATGCTGAATTTCGAACTAGGCCCAAAGCAGAAACTCCTTTCTTGAGTTTAACCTGGGCTGCAGAGGCTCTTCCACAGCTGGCACCACCACCYCCAAACCAGCATTTTCAGCTTCCATGTGTGCAAAACGTGCATTATCCTGAGGAAAAAGAGCCCGTCCTTCTGGGATCTAAAGCCAGCCTTTTGGGCTCACGCAGCTAAAACTTCCCACRCTTATCAGGAGCAAACAGAAGCACCTGGAGCCTCTCACAAAGGTAAACAAAATCCAAATYATATCCCAGAGCTTTTGTCCTTCTCACTGCACCAGGGGGGAAATGGAGTTGACAGCTCTCCTGGAGAATTCCAGTGCCAGAGAAGCGTCCCGAGCCAAACTCCACCGCGGAGCCTCTCCCTGTGCCTTTGTCAAACAGGGACCTCTCCTCCTCACAAATGGGARCTAAAGAGCAGAACTCCAGCTCTGATCCAGCTGAAGGAACAAACACTTGTTTTTTCTGGAGCTGGGGGATGTTGTCCTTGTGTTGGGGGGAATTCAGAGCACCAATTAGCCTGGAGAACACTCATTACTCTTCCTGACTGCGCAAAAGGCGAGGAAAAAAAATCTGCTTTTTACCTTTGGTAGCAACGAAATTTCACCAATGATTTCTCCAAAAGCCTAAAGGAAAGCGATTTTCATGGATTCGGGAAAGAGACCAACTATTCCTTGGAAACTGCTCCATTCCTGAATTCACCCATTTCTTTTGAACCCCAAGTSCTAGAAGCAAATCATCGTTATTTCGATTTGTAGGTAGTTTTTTCTAGAAAGCACTGGAAGCCTTCCAGCTCCAGAGCAGATTCCCTAAGGAGAATGGAAGCAAAAATATTTCCTTCAAAAAGAGCTTTTACAAAGGTTTTTTTTTTGTAAAACCCCATTTTCTTAAGCACCGGCACACAGGTTTTTCTCACACTCACTTTACACCTTTTTAACTCACAGCACTTTCAGTGAGTTCATTCCTATTTTCACCTTAGATGTCCCAAGAAGCCTCTTTTTTTCCCTGCAATGGATCCTGCTTTTTCTACCCTGAGAAAAATACCTCAAGTTCGAGGATTTTTTTTTTTTTTTAATGTCATTTTTATTCCGCACTCGACAACGGCGCCAAACCCCAGAACACTGCGGAATTTTACTTTTAAAGAGGTGTTTTTATCAAGCAGCCGTTCTCATCCTCGTGTAATACCTCATTTTCCCAGCAGTTGATTAAAATCCGTCCTGTTTCACCGGGATACACCCAGTGACACTCCCCTGATGCAGAGATACACAGAGGAGATAAAAGAAAATAATATATCACTGGCAGTGCTCAGAACACTGGTAAAAGCAGATATTCAGTACCTACTTATCTTTTATGTATACAGATATCCGTGGTGACAAATAGCCTATTATGGGCTGTGATTGACTGAAAATAGGGAGCAGAAGCTGGAAAAGAATCCTGAATAACTCTTGAGGAGCAGCTCCTGCTCATATTTCACATTATGCACCTGCAGATTGCCCASAGGGAAAGGAAAATAGGAAAGAAAACAATTGGGTTTCAGTGTGGCTCCAGCACAACTGGAGCTGGCTGTGGGTTCTCCCAGTAAATAATCTGATAAACAGGATTTGGGTTTGCCATGGGATGAGGCAGATTCCAGCATCCCCAGCAGGACCAGGAGGCCTTGACCCTACGGGGCTCATCAGAAAAGAGGGTGAGAACTGCATCAGAACTCATTAAATAATTAAAAAGTCATCACTGTGCCAGGGGGTTTTCTCTCTGAGCTCAAGGACACTTGTGCACAACACCTTCAGTAAAATTCTCACGGCTGGCAGGGGAAAATCCTTGAGCTTCTTCTTGGGTTTCTATTCATTTTCCACTTGGGCAAACTCCCATTGTTTTTCAGGGAAGTACAGCCCTCAGYGGTGTCCCTGGCAGTTGTGATGTTGACTTCTAAGGATCCAAACGTCACAGTTCAGTGACAGCCTGCAGGGAAACTGAAGGTTTGGCACCCAAAATCCCTTCTGGTGCAAATCCCACCCAGGCTGTGCTTTCAGGGGGAATCCTGTGCCTACTGGAATGTTTTACAGCAAGTTCCAGCAGCTGCTATCCCGAATCGGTCAGAGCTGGACACCAAAGTCCTAAAATTCCCAGTTAGATCKGCACTCCTGATGAATTAACCAAGGATTCTGTGGCCCCACAGATTATCAGASCTTTTACAAGAGTTACTTCTGTCCTAATTACTTTCCACCTTCCCATCCATAGACAACCAACCATTTAAACTCTTCTGCTCGGACAGAGAAATCCATAATTATCCGACTGAGATTTCTTTGCCTTGTTTTTTTTTGTATCAGCTGCCAAAGAGGAGATGCTGGTCCCATCCTGCTGATCTAATCCAAAATCACTGCTCCTGCTACCCCAGCAGACAATCATTCTTTTCATCCTCTTCCTTCATTCCACCCAATCCATCACTGACTCGGGAAAGCTCCTGGAATGTTTGGCATCCATCATTTACATGGGCAAGCAATACATATTTAGCTCCCTTAACGATTCTTCACCCATCAAGTCATCAATCTCTTCAGTCCTTTAATCATTTTTGTGGCTCTTCTGGGAATGCCTCYCTGCTTTCCCAAGTGCTTCCAGAGCAGAGGGCTCAGCTGGGAAYGCAGCAGTTCACCTGCACTCCTGCAGGAGCTCCATCCATCAAAACGAGCTCCTCCTCTTTTCCCAGCTACCCAAAATCAGAATGCTTTTATTCGCCTGTTAAGGCCACTTTTTTTTTTCCATCCAAATTTCAGCACCGAAAGTCTGAGAATCCCTGAATCAGCTTTGCAGATGTTTAGGGATTATTTTCTTCTCAATTCACTTCTAAATTTTTTTCTAGGGAATTCAGGTTTGGAAAAAGCTGGAAACACCAAACTCATCGAGTTGGCTGCATTTTAGCTCAGAAAAAAGGATGACAAAAGCAATTTGATTTCYATATAAACAACAAAAATCATGATTTGCTTTCTGCTTCCTGTTCAAAATTCTTGCTGAACTCCTTGAACTTCTCATTTCACCAAAACAAATACTCCAAGGACTCCTCTCTCAGGCTGTGACCAGATCCAAAGCAGTTTTCTCACGGCAGACTGGGCACAAACTGATTTAGGCTCCTCTGAAGCCTTAAAAACCATTTTTGGGGGGAAGCTCTGGAGCTCCCCTCTGTCTTTTGGGTGCTCCTGAATCTTTCTTCTTTCCAGGCCTGAGGTTTTCCATGGGAACACTGAGTTTTGAGGTGAAAAGTCACCTTTAAATGGCTCTCGAGGGAGGTCAGGTGCAGCTTAGACGCTTTTCAAGCTGAATAAACACCAACAACCTCTAGAAAYCCAACTTTTCCCAGCATCGAGTGAGGCTCCTGAAACAACCCTTTGAACCCTGCACTCATTTCAAGCTGTTAAAAGTCACCTCATCCCTTCCACTCAATAATTTTCTGATTTATTACAAAAAGGTGAGAGGTCCTCCCTCCCCTCACCAATTACCTGAGCCCCGGGGTGCTCCCTGATGTGTCTTTGCATGAATAACTTTGTTTTCAGACTTCCTTGTCCTTCTTTAACTTGAATTATTTGTCAAACAAGAGCAATTTTCCCCTCGCAGAAGGCAGCTAATTAGCGTGGCAGGCTGTCACTTTGTCACACCGCGGTGACAAACAATGCAGGAGATTAAAGAGTTGCTAATTGGCTGATACTTTTAGTAGCAATTTCAGCCTGTTAATGCAGCAAGAAAACATTGAAAAGTTGTTTTGATCAGGCTACGGAAAAAAAATTGAACAAAATCAGCTTTTTCAAGAGGAGGAGTGTTGTCCCACAGGAGAAATCCCAAAGGCAGGAAGCCCTTCCAATGTGGGATTAAGGAACATTCCTGCTCTGTGTGTTGTAGCAATGTTCTGCCAGCAGAGGAAAGTTTCTTATAAATTTCTCTTGGATTTAGGCACCACTRAGGAAAAATGGAGGWGGGAGGGAGTAAAAYGTAATTAAAACACTAATTATGAATATATTTAAGGATATGGGGACAAAAGCTTCCTGTAAAAGCAGTAGCAAGGTCATGGAATGGTTTGGGTTGGAAGGGAGCTTAAAAATCATCCCATTCCACCCCCTGCCATGGGCAGGGACACCTCCCACTGCCCCAGGATGCTCCAACCCTGTCCAGCCTGGCCTTGGACACTGCCTGGGATCCAGGGGCAGCCACGGCTTCTCTGGGAAATCCATCCCAGGGCCTCCCCACCCTCACAATAAAGAATTTTTTCCCAATATCCCACCTAAACTTCCTTTCTGTCCGTTTGAAGCCATTCCYCCTCCTCCTGTCATTCCATGCTCTAGCAAAGAGTCTCTCTCCAAGGAATTCTAAACTACCCCATGACGAAACTGACAACAAAATTGCCCCAAAACAATTTGAAACTTCTCTGCAGCCACTGAAGATGGGTTAGGAAAGCCTGAGAGAGGACAGAGGGGCCTTTCAGCTACAAACAATTAAGCAGCACAGGACAAGATAATCRGGGTAATTAACAACATTTGGACGAAGGCAGGGTGATAAAAATGAGCAGCACGAATTTCGTGGCTCTTGGTAAATGTAGAGATTTGCAGGGCTGGGCAGCAGTGAGGTCAGTGCTCAGCGTTCATCCCCCCTCCTGGCAAGCCACTGAGCAAAATCAAACTTTAACAGCTCAAAACACAGCAGAGAATTGTTGTGAAAAACCCCAGAGTGCTCCCTTTTCCTGGGGAGAAACCTCAGAGGGACAGAAACATTTAAAAATATAAACAATACTCACAGYCTGGGGAATGCTGGGATACAAAAGYYTGGATGAGCTTTAATCCTCTTTTTCATTGCCAAGGCCTTGCTAAATCTTCGTATTTCTTAAGAAATCCTGGAACAGGAGCTGCTAAAGAACCACACCTGGGAAGATCTCCTACCCTGTCCTGATCAGTTCAGCAAACGAGTCAGAGCTGCTCTTTCACTTCAGCTGCTTTCACCTGGAATTTCCTGGTTCCTRCAGGGAAAACAAGGAAAGGAAATAAACCATGAAAGGAAATAAAACACCTCCATGCAGTCTCCACGATAAACAGCCCAGAGGCTGAGGCAGCCTCCCTGAAATGCACAACTTCAGAACTTTTTAAGATTCCCTAAAGTGCTCAGGTCTGGAGCTGCCATCCTCTGGACAGTGTTTTAATTAGGAAAACATCCTGGCAAAAATGGGCGTGGAACTGGGCAAGTGTGGATGTCAAACCTAATGGGGAATCCCCGAAATCCCAGTAATTGCTGGGGAAGAGATGTGGGAGCTCATTTTTATCAACAGAAATGCTGAAAGGCAAATAAAAGACCCAGAGGAAAGGATGGAAGTTCCTTCCCTGACTTTCTGCTCCAAGTTCTCCCCTTCAGGAGCTGAGCACTCCACAGTAAAAGAAGGGAGGAGGCTGGGATGTGGCAGATCCAGAGTCCCACCTGCCTGGCTCAGCCATTCCCTGGATAACCAGCAGGGACAGGACACCTTGGCCAGAGAAAAGTAGAAATTCATGAGGTTTCTGCTGGCAAAATATTGCTTTTTGGCATCCTCAGCTCAAGTCCAGGCCACTGCTGCTTTTTTTTCCCCCCTTAAAAGCCCAGAACTTTCTCGTGAAGGGGTCCAGGATAAAAAAATRTTTATCACTACACCCAATGTTTGTGTGTTTGGAGGAATCCAAATGTTCCCACTCTACAATTTCCCTCGATTTTCCTGATTAAGCTCAACACAGCCACTGACACGTTTTCATCACTCATTAAAGGAGGAAAAGAATCACACAAAAGAATCCCACTGAACAAATTCCAGCTCCAAGCAAAGCTCCCGACTTCTCTGCAGCTCCTCCCCAACTTAAGGCCCTGATTGAAATCAGTCTCCTCCTTGCATCAACAAACGAAGGGTAATTATGTTGTTCCCTCAGCCTTGCACTCACAGATTGCATTGATCTTCATTATATTAATAAGTCAAATTATTCCTTCCTTTCTGCTGGCTGTGCAAGCAGGGAATTATCCAGGAATGGCTAAACTGGGATGCTGGGCATTGAATTGATCCCCCTTTTTCCCCCTTGCTTGTTTACCATTAATGGTTGTGCTTCGTCTGCTGCTTAACAACATTAGTGCCTAAACGGGGGGATATTAATTAACAGGATAATTACAGGCTCTTTAAGGCAAAAACACAGGAATGGCTGCAGAATTCTGACCAAATTCCCAGAGGATAAATAATTCCTGAGGGCTGTGGGGTGCAGCTTCAGCTCCTTGGAATGCACTCGGTCCACGACTTCCAGGGGAGGAAGCCAYGGAAATGCGATAAAAACTCCTAATTCCTGGTTGAGTGGAATATCTGGGAATTACTGGAGCATCCCTACTTCTCGCTGAATCCCCCTGAGTACATGAGCTCACCCCGTGACCGATCTGTTTGGAAAAGAAGAGAATATTTCGGGAAGAACTCGCTGCCTGGATATAACTCAGTGCCTGGATTTAACTCAGTGCCCTCCTGACATTCAGTCAGGGCCTGGAATTCATCACTTTTTACCCTCCTCCATTTCCCACAGATTTTCCAGGAGACAGAGAGCAGAGAGCTCAAAAATATAACTGTGAAGAAGCAGAGGGGCGAAAAAAAAAGCATTTTAACTTTGCTCCATCCTCAGCAGCTATTTTGGATGCTGCATGTGCAAGAAATTCCTGAGAAAATTGGCTTTTCACTCATTCTGGGAATTGAGTTTTGTTTCCAAAATATCCATGTATAAAATCCTCCTTCTTTTAAGCAAATTTAAAAAGTTACCTGTGAGCCTGCAACGTTTTAGAAACACATGTTGTAACAAAGGAGGAATGAATCCAACAGGATGAGTCCTACATGAAAATAAAAATCTTGCTTTATGCATAATTTTCTTGCTGTTGTGTTCAAATCTCGTTTTTAGGGTGGTTGAATAACCAGAAAAAAGTGGAGAGAAAAAACTGCTGGTTAAATAACCAGAAAAACGAATGGGGAAAAAAGATCTTACAGAGAACAAAACAGCTTTTTAAAATACTCTACCCGTGATAACCAAACGGAATCTGCTGGAAATTTAACCTCTTCTTAATAGGAAAGAGAAATACGAGAAGAGTCCAAGAGAGCTGCTAATGAGGTTCATTTAGCACAGATTTTAATTACCCCAACACAGCCACCCCGAGCTGTTCTGCTGAGGTCTGAGCAGAGTTTATCTCACAGTGCACAACCTGAAGGGGGCAGAACGAGAAATAAAACAACGTTCCGTCCTCTTAAATGACAAACAACGCCATTGCAAGACAAATTCAACATTAAATAACAAACCTTGCAAAATATGAGATCCTTCAAGTCCCATTTGAGATCTTCAGGGCTGGGCCAACCACCCTGGGAATGTCCCTGATGGAGTGAAGTTCTGACCAGTCCATGAGACCATTAATTCTTTMTCAATGTCATTTTTGCCAGTTCAATAATGAAGTGTGATGGGGTTTTTTTTCCAGTCACACCAAATATTTCTAAGGAGCTTTACTAGAATTTAATCACAGCTTTTAGGAACCCGCCTCTGAGTTCAGAAGCAGCAAAGGAGACCCCTTAATTTTCCCAGATGCCACATCAGGCAGGATACACACACTCTGAGGGATGGGCACAGCCACACCCATTGCYCTGAACCTGTTTCCTTATTCATTTTTTAAGGGAAATGTCAAACTTTTGGTCAATCCAAGCTATCCCACTTTTCTTTTTGATCTTTTACATCATTTGGAGGAATTGCTGAGGCTGTGGGTCCAGCCGGCAGCTCTGCAGCCACGGACCACGAGCATGATTTATGCAGAATAATTCAGTCTCTGAGACTTCTGCCTTTGCATCCCAACCTGGAAAAGCCAGAAGGAACCTGGAAAAGCCAGAAGGAACCTGGAAAAGCCTAAAGGAACCTGGAAAAGCCTAAAGGAACCTGGAAAAGCCGGAACGAACCTGGAAAAGCCTAAAGGAACCTGGAAAAGCCTAAAGGAACCTGGAAAAGCCGGAACGAACCTGGAAAAGCCTGAAGGAGCCTGGAAAAGCCTGAAGGAGCCTGGAAAAGCCTGAAGGAGCCTGGAAAAGCTGGAAGGAACCTGGAAAAGCCTGAAGGAACCTCAAACTCTGCATCCCAAGAGAAAAGGAAGCTTGGGAGGAACAGGATGAACCTTCCCATCCATTTAACATTCCCAACCTGCAGAAAATGTTGGGGAAATCCTGTCTGCTCAGGGAACAAAGATCTTTAAATCCCTTCCAACCCAAACCGTCCTGGGATTCTGTGAATTGCAGTTTCTGTTAATTCATATTTCCAAGGTAGCTAAAACAAATTATTCAGGTTTCATCAGAGGGAAATCAGAGAATATCCTGGAAAAATCATTTTAACAGAAGATGGAAGCAATTAAAACCATCCTTTATTATTTTACACCAATTTACTTGCAGCTTGTACTAATTACTCCCCRCTCACTGCATCCAGCAATGTAGGAAAAAATAATATCAGAAAAATCATTATACATAATCACTTTTTTTAAACTTTTATCAACTCATTTTGCCTCTTTCTTGTCCCTCCTACAACGCTTTTTGTATTTCTTAATTGAAAACACTTTAAAATGCACTTAGCCCCGAATGAAAGAAAATAATAATGATGATGGTAAAGCAAAGAGATGTCAAGAAATGGGAAAAAACCACCCAAAACTGTCCTGAGGGCTGTCTGGTCAGGGCTGCTGTTCCTCTTTATCTCAATCCAGCAGGGAACAAACCCCTGGCACTGAGATTTTCTGCCCATTTTCCGCACGTGTTCCTTGCRGCTCAAGCAATCCTGGCTGTGAGCGACACAGGGATGCCCGGAATGGAAGGCAAACTCCTGGAAAACACCAAATWTTCCAAGGACAAGGATCCCACAGGGTTTGTTTGCTCTGCAGAATCCCCCCGGAGGTGTCCTGGACCTGAGGGCTCCAAAGGGTGTTCTGCTGCATCCAGAGCCACCCCCTGAYGGTTCTCACACCATTCCCTCTTCCCTTTCCTCCCAGAACACCCCAAATTTATGGTGAAAACACAGAAATGGTTTGAGCACATAAATGTGTAGGAGGTTTTTGAAATCTCAAAATCAAAAATTTTAAATTGAAATAATGAACTATTTCATGGGACGCTCTTTTCTCTTGCTCCTTCGTGAAATATTGGCTTGAAAAGATTAAATTTGTTTCATATCCTGCCTGTTAATTAGAAAATGATGGAGATTTTTCAAGGCACAAGTATAAATTTAAAAAGTGGTTTTGAAGTCCTGCCCACAGATAATAAATCCCAGTTCTATCCCCAATAATTGTGTTATTAATGGCTCTGGTGATAAATAGAGCCACCGAGGAAAGAACCAGCAGGGATTTCTCTTCGTTCCGAAGGCAGGGAGGGTGGAGAGAAGGGGAGAAAAGGGAACTCAGGTGTTTGGATCTCGGATTGGAAACGGGTTCCTCCCACCAGAGAGGGTGGATGGGGCCTGGGGACGTTCTCTGATGGCTCCCAGCRTTCACCTGGGGAGCAAAATAAAATATCAGAGAGGAATGAGGAGATAAAGTGACAATCCCAGGCCAGGAACAAGGGGGGTTTAGTGAATCAGGAAGTGTTTATCTGGCATGGAATATTACGGACTCATGGGATGGTTTGGGTTGGAAGGACCTTAAAAATCATCTTGTTCCACCCCCTGCCATGGCAGGGACACCTTCCACTGTCCCAGGCTGCTCCCAGCCCCAATGTCCAGCCTGGCCYTGGGCACTGCCAGGGATCCAGGGGCAGCCACAGCTTCTCTGGGAAATTCATTCCAGGGCCTCCCCACCCTCCCAGGGAACAATTCTCTCCCAAAATCCCATCTAAACCCCCTCTCTGACAGTTTGTTTCAACACATACTTTGTGATTTTTTTTTAAACCACAAATATATAAGTGTTCTTAAGTAAAAAGCAGCTGAATGCYCCCGAAGCAGATTGCAGGCCCACACTGTCGATTTGACTCCTCCAAGCAGGGCCTCAGGGAAGGCAGGCTCAGCCTGGAAACCTCAGCCTAACGAGCCACATTTAAATATCTCCAGGCTGAAACGTAATTAAAAAAGATAAAGAAGCACCCAACCATCTTTAAMAGTGCTCGCCCAGGGTTTCAAAAAGCCCTTTAGACCAATTTCCTAAGTCAGAGTTTCAGATTGTGCCAGCCCTGATTCTGAATGAATCCAGCAGGAGAGGTTGTGCTTCCCAGGGAAAGATCCAACACTGCTCAGAAACCCTTTTCCCTCTCCTCCAGAGCCCAGGATCAGGCTGGAGGTGTCATTTCCATAAATCCATAATGCATCCACCACTCTGGCTTCTCCAGGGTATCCCAATGCTAATGGAGGAATGCCAAAGCAGGAGTTTTATCTTCCAGGACCCAGCACCTCCAGCTCTGAACCACGGACACAGCCCAGGTTTCCCACTGTAGGATTTCCATAGTCCTGGCTCCTGGGAATTTGTGGGCTAARGCTGCCTGCTGAGGGCTGGAAAAACGTTTTGCTCCAGCTTAAAATGGTGGGGATGAGCCTGGTTTRTGAATGGATGTCTAAATTGATGCCATGGACAGCACTTGGAAGAGCTCATGGTGGTGGTGATGAGCACTGGAGGGTCCAAATCATTGCCAGAGCCCCCCAAATTCCATCCCATAAAGCAGAAATTGCAGGGATAACACACAGCACTGCACTGGAGAGTCCAAATCATTGCCAGAGCCCCCCAAATTCCATCCCATAAAGCAGAAATTGCAGGGATAACACACAGCACTGCTGGATCTACCCCTGCTCCAATAAAATTGTTAAGGCTCAACACC
The DNA here is from genome assembly GCA_003713295.1 of Parotia lawesii. Taxonomy (NCBI): domain Eukaryota; kingdom Metazoa; phylum Chordata; class Aves; order Passeriformes; family Paradisaeidae; genus Parotia; species Parotia lawesii. Next base: position 464,772 of record RAHM01000009.1, on the reverse strand, counting down.
CAGCCCTACACAGAAAATCTCCATTTCTTGAGGGAAAAGTGCTACAAACTTCATTTTTTCRTTGGTTTTGTCCTCTTTGCCACAGAACGCAACTCACAGGGACAACATATGGAAAAAAAGAACAACCCTCTGAGCTTTGTTGTGTCCTGATCCCTTTTATCCAACAAAACTTCTCCCAGCACCCTTCTCCACACTTCATTTCTGGAATAAAGACAGAGGGAATTTCTTGTCCTTCCTAATTTGGTACAGAATAGCCAAAATAAATCCRACAGGGTTTTTTTTCTGCTGGGAAGGGATGTGATCAGAGTCAAAAACCTGCTCAGAAATGAGCAGAGAGAGAAATTCCTTATTCCCACAGCTCCAAGGAATGCCAGAGATAGAGGGAAAGCCACAAAAATTATCAATATTCTACCACGACGTCCCTGCAAACAGAGAAATAATCATTTTCCATAACATTGAGTCTTCTCATGCCACAACATTTTAGATACAGAAAAAGCTTGGATTTWAACTCTAGGAGTACTCGGATTTACAAAACAACCACCTCACCTTCCAAATCCCTCTGGAACTGAATTGTAAGAAAGAATATCCAGGGGTTRGATGTATGGCAGCTAAAAAAAAGCTTCAAAGATGGAATTAAAGAATGGACCAACACCTGCACCAAACTCTTTGTGCAGCTAAAACACATTGCAGAATTTTTAATTGATTTTGTTCCCATTCCAGGAGGATATGAGGAAGATCCGGTCTAATTCCACCTCCAGGACTGCTCCTGTCCACTCTCATCAGCTGTAAGAGAAGTTCAGACTCCTGATTCCACTCTTTAAATTGTGTTTCAAAGTTTGCTCCATTTTTAGACGTCTCCAGGAAGCTTTTCCTCCCCTTTTTAAGAGCCTTTATTGGAACTGACCTCACAGGCACTGAACATCCTTTAGAATTTTGGCAATAACAGATCCATTTCCCAAAGTTTGGGGGTTAATGGATTTTGTTTCAGGCACACRATACAGCTGAGAGCAGTTAATCCCATTGCCTTCCCCTCCAAGGTGAGATATTCCCGAAACATTTTGGGAGATGTGGAATAATTGAGCGGTGAGCTCCACACACAACCACCATCCTCATCCCRTTACCCTTCCCTTCCCAGGAAACCACAACATCTCCTTGGAGGACTCAGGAAAAGAACAGAATTTGAGGGGTTTTTGGGATATTTACCCCAAATGTTGTTARAGGAACTGATCCCTCCTAACTGAACTACTTCAAATACCACAGTCCAACACAAAAGCTGCCTTAATTATTTTCACCACCCCCTCAGGCCGTGTCCACCTTTGGGGAGCTGCTCAGGAAAAGTGGGAGCAGGACATTTTGCACACCAGGAAGGTGCCACCTTTCCCAGCTGAAACATCAAGCTGAATTTGCCACTGGCAACTCCTGTAAATGAAATAATTTCACATCAGGACAAAAAAAAAAAACGTTGCAGCAGAACAAAATAAAACTGGAGTTTGACCCAATTTCACATTCCCTCGGTGAAGTTTAGAGGGTAAAAAAACAAAGTAACTTCTTTTCAGCCGAAAAATAATGCAGAAAGTTAACGGGAAACATTTAAATTAAAGTGGAATTAAGTGGAAGATTTGGAGCTATGCAAAAAAGCAGCTCAGCTCTTTAGGGTAATGTTGAAACATTGTCCCTCCAGGTGCTCTGAAAGGAATAAAGGCAGTAATGGAGCCATGAATCACCCACTAAAACATCCCAGCTCCAGAGCAGGAACACCAGCGATGGAAAAGCAGCCAAATCCCAAAAACTCAATCATGCACTGGGTTTATATTTATTAAAGTAAGTTAGTGGGAAACAGAGGAAACATTTCATCAGAAAAACCCCTTTAAGGGAATCTGCCAGGGATCCAGGGGCAATCTGCTCACAGGAAGCTGTTTCTGGTTTGCCCCAATCATCAGTGGAATTTAAACAAGTCCTGGACTCTCCGTGCACATATCAGCTCTCATTTTTCCCACATTATCAATCTTGGAAGTTTTCTGGAGCAGGGACAATCTCTAAATATGATCTGTCCACTTCCCAGCCCAACGGATATTTCAGATCCATCATTCAAAATACTCAACACTGATGATTGTTGAAGCAAAAAACTGCATGACAGAGCTACCAAACTGGGCCCTGAAAACAAACATTCTTCAAAGTTTCCCTGAAATCCACTCACCTGCCAGAGAAGGTGCACAAAACCTTGTTCAGCTCAGTAAGGCAAACACAGCCTCGGTTTCTTTGCCGTTCTTTGGAGTTCAAAATGTGAGAAGCTGAGTAAGCAGAACAAAAAATAAATAGTTGGTGAAATGCAGGAGGAAATGTGGTCAGCAGCTCACTAAAGCAGCATTATTCACCTGGACTTTGACTATTTAGCTCGGTTAAATTCATGATCCATAAAATAGAGAGCAATAAAATCCATTTTTGTGTTGTTGTTGCAGTGTTGAATTAAAGTATCACTAATGCTTGAGAAAACATTGCTCTCGCCCAGCCCCTGTTGTGAGTTTTTTAATCAGGAAGCTGAGCAATTGCAGGTTATTATTTCCCCTTGACAAGTTTCAACCCGAGCCTTTTTTAATGCCCTGATACCTTAAAGACTCCTGTGAGCGCGGGAGGCYGAGCTCCAGCACAAAGACACAGCTCCAAACTATTCCCCAAAGAATTCGCAGGGTTTTAGGCCGAGTTTTTTGGGTTTCAGCCCAAAAATGGGGCTGCAGCTGATGAAGGCAATCCCTGCACCATTCCTGCTCTCCAGGGTTGGGGCATGGGCAGCACTACAAGGGGGAATAGGTTCAAATTAAGAGAGAAAAGGTTTATAGTGGATATTGGGAAGGAATTGTTCCCTGGGAGGGTGGGAGGCCCTGGCACAGGGTGCCCAGAGCAGCTGTGGCTGCCCCTGGATCCCTGGCAGTGCCCAAGGCCAGGCTGGACATTGGGGCTTGGAGCAGCCTGGGATAGTGGAAGGTGTCCCTGCCCCTGGCAGGGGGTGGAAAAGAATCAGCTTTAAGGTCCCTTCCAACCCAAACCATTCAGTGATTCCACGATCCTTTTAACATGCAAAAAACCCACCCAAAAAATCCCCAAATCCTTCTAATCTTCGTGGCTTCAATGCCCATTTAGAAAGCACCAATCACTCTGTGATCTGGAAATGCAGGTCTTTAATAAGGGCACCATTCCTCCCAATAAATATCCTTCAAATCTGATTTTGGCCTCCTGCTTTCCCATCTCAAAAGCCGTGTCCTGTTGCTCCATTAATTCATCGGCCTCATTTCTGCATTAACTTGAGTGATTCTCTGAGCTGACTTCAGCCTTTCCTGAGATCCCCCCTGTGGTGCCTAAATGGAAGGAAACTCCTTATCCCTGAGTGCTGAATTGCAAATGAGGATGATTTAGGCAGAGTCAGTGCGTGTGAAGTGGGTTTGAACTACAGGTGTCTGACAAGAGTTCTTCTGCTTTTCCTCCCACAGCTTCAAAGTCAAAATTCATCCATTTTGTCTCCCAGGAAAGCTGAACTGACTGCCTCCTTCCTGGAGCTTTGGGAAGTGAGGCTCATCCCATTTGCAGGCTGGGAAGGGTTTCCAAAGCAAATAGCTGGAAAAAATATAAATAAAAATCAGTTTTTACCCAACCTCTCCAACAGAACTTTGTTACAGCAACGATTTCACCACGTCCAGGAGCAGTTCGGTGCTGATGAGGTTCTGCTGTTTGCTCTCCACGTGGTTTTTATTGGAGTTTCCCAATCCCACCTGGATGAGCTCCTGTGCAAGATGCTCTGGATGCAGAGGGGTTGGAGCAGATGATCTCCAGAGGTCACTTCCAACTCAAACTCTTCTGTGATTCCATGGYTGGAATTGGATTGAACCAACATTCTTTGCTGCCAGATCCATCAGCTGCCAGACTGGAATGGGGCTGGAATGAGATYYTTAAGGTCCCTTCCCACCCAAACCAGTCTGTGATTCCACGAAAAGCACATTTCTCATTAACAAGAGAAACACGGCTGTTCCAGATATCAAAATATGTTAATTTTAGCCCTTAAACTGCAGCTGGATTTAGAAACTTGATATTTTCCATCAGAATCTCGATGGATTCTACTGATGAAAGAAACTTTGCACCCACCAAATGAGAAACTTTAGAGGCACAGATGGTTCCATAAATATCTCACCGGTCACTGGCCAGGAACAGTCTGTTAGTTTTAATACCTACCTGGCCCTCTACAGAAAAGCACAGTAAAACAGGCAAAAATATCATTAAAATAAATACTCTCAGAATGAATAACAAATGACTCGGCCACTCCAGAATCCCAATGAGGACAAATGACCTGTAAGTGTCATCTGCTGGCTGGTAAAAGCAATTGAGCCAATGTCAACCRAGCAAAGTGAGATGGGATTTCATTTTAGCACTCCTAGAATGTCACAGCAGCAAGGAAAACACAAAAATTAGGCTGTCATAGCTCAAAAGCCAAGGAAATTAATGAATGACTCCTTAAAAGACACCTTAAGATCATTTTTTAAAAGATTTCTTATCATTAAATCCACTTAAATGGAAATGAAACAGCATAGCCATGGAAACAGATAAACTTCAAATGATTTAATCCAGATCCCATTTCAAAATGAATCAAAAACTTACCCCAAATGTCTTGAACAAATAAACCAAAAATTTGCTCCGGAAATTCTCTGTGAATCAGATTAATTCTGGGATTTCCAATAATTCCATTCCTTCTGGTGGAAGGAAAGGCTATTCCAGTCATTTCAGCCAAGCTTCCCATCCTCACCTGACCAAAATCTCAAGGGAACCCAACATTCACCATCATTTTCAGACCCCGCCTCCTTTTAACCAAAATATTTGAGGATTTTACTACAGCACAGGAGCCATCACTGCTAGGATCATATTTTAAATAGCATTTTGTCCAGAGGGATTCAGACAGAGAATTCCTGAGGAGCACATCCACAGATCCCAGGGACGCTGGATTTGGGCTGGATCAGCTCATCCCAGCAGGAACCACTGCAGGTGCTCAGCCCATCCCGAGCATCCTTACCCAGAGCTCCTCGAGTGCTGACACTTAAATAATTTACAGGATAACATTTTATCAGATGAGAGCTGCAAGAGCTCTGGAATTCCTTCCTTTTTTATTATTTTCCTCCCTGAATATTGAGGGAAATGTTAAATAAGCGAGGAACCCTGTGGGCAGTGGAGCTGCAGCCCGGCTGCTCTCTGGCCCTGCCCTGACAGATGAACCCATCAAGGGGGAAGTTGCTGTAATGAACAAGGAGAGATTTTTAGGGTAATTTTTAGGATAATTTAGGTATTTAAGAGGCAGCGCCTCTGGTGAAGCATTTTCCAAAAGTGTTTTCCAACAGGGTTCGGAAATCATGGAGTCAGAGCTCCTTTTTCTCCACACAAACACTTCAAGAAGAGGCATTTGATGTTTCCCAGCTCCCATTTAGCTCCAGCATATGCTCAGGTATTCCCTGTTGTGTTTTTACAGCCACAAACAGTAAACTACCCAAAGCCCCGAGGAGCAGCCTGTGAGTTGTGCTTCATCCCAGAAATCACAGGGAACRTAAATTAGTGAAGTCATCTGTGTCATTTATCCCCCTAATTGGGCTTCCCAAAAGGAAGCATTCTCCCTTTCCTCCTTTTAAGTTCCCAGAGCACCTCCTGGGTTTGGATGCAGACACATCATCCCCTAAAGAGGAGTAATAAACCCCATAAATCAGCCCTGCACCAAAATGTCAGCAATAAAACCTCGGTGCAAACCTCATCATTAATGGCCCGTCCTTTCAGGCTGAGGTGCCAACATCCACATTCCCATTCCCRAATTACCATTTGGATGTGCAAAATAAACACCTCTTTGCAAGTCTCTCTGGATCCTTCCCTGGCACTTTGAGTGTGGCCTAAGACAGTGATGGTGTTGTGCAAGCTTGGCTCAGCATCCCAAAAAACCAGTCAAGAGCACTTGGAATCACTTCCCTGAGCATCTGTCAATGGGAAGGAAAAGTCTTTCCCATGATCTGTCAAAATTGGCCAATTCAGCCTCTCTCAGAGCTGCTCAGGCTCCTTCAGCAGCCTGAAAATACCAGAAATTGGAAGATTCAATATTATTTTCTGTAATGTCCTGATAGATTTCCACTGGGATGGATGGGATGGAGATCAGGCCCATTTCCCACATCCCAGTTTAGTCTCCTTTTCTCCTGGCACCTGAACCAACCTCAGAATTCTCCTGCTGCTGCTCCTGCCCTGGCTCGTGCCAAGGGCCAGCACTCCTGGAAAATACTGCTCCAGATATCCTGGGAATAACATCAGGAAATTTATCCACATGGAGAAAGGCRTTTACACATTTCAGATCTAGGACTAAGGAATTCCTGCTTAATTTAAGGAAATCTGAGCATGTCGCAAGGACTTGAAAACCTCCCCAGGTTTATTTTTATTGAATTGTTTTTCTCCAAGTTCAAATATCTGAGCTACAAACCTCAGTCTTTAATGCTCTGCTTCTTCCTGTGTTTTTCAGGACCACAGCATCAGTTCTTTACTCCAATCAAGCCACTCCAAGCTGCATCCAGGAAGGATGAAGGAGGAAAATTCCCTGTAAGCAGCAGTGAAAATGACCCATTCAAAGTTTGCAARTTTAATATTTTACAAAATGTTTCAGTGCAACCTCTGTGTTAAATRGAATAATTCTGCGGCAGTGACCTGTGATGATTTTAAGGAAATCCAGCAATMATTCAGGATAAATTGACAGATTTGAAGGGCTTGGTCACATTTAAGGTGATTTCTTTTGGGTTTGACCAGGCAGAAATCCAGCAGGAACAGACACAACACTGGAGTTCCCTTTACAGGAGCAGGCCAGAGGGAAAGCACACAGATTCATTAAGAAGGAAAGCTGGATCCACATCCCGTTTCGGAAAAGGACCCCTGTAACTCATTCTGTGTGGAATAATTTTGTAATAAATGGCAAAGTAGGACTCACAACACTCAGTTCTCACCTGGGGGAAACACAGGAGAGTTTTGGACAGAAAGGGGCCCGAGATCTCCTACAAATCCCAGCAGAAGGGGCTGCAAGTCAGGGACCGGAATTTGCCACTCAGGCTGGGAGAGAAACATCAGGAACTGGGATGTTAAACAAAGAACCAAAGGAAAATGCCAAACGAGGAGGCAGAGAAGMAGCAGATGGAGATAAACTACACAGGAGAGAGAATTCCAGCTTCTTTCCCTGAGAAATGGGGCCCACACAGCCACCACAGGCTGCCTGTGCCCCTGGAAGGATTTTCCAGCAGGAGAGGAGCCAGGCCAGGTGCCAAGATCCCCACCCAGGAGTGAGGAACATCCCTGGGAACGCTGACCTGGGGCACAGCCACTCCTCTCTATCAAGGCTGGCACTTTGGTCTGACCCAACTCATGAACCTAACCTGGAAATAAATCCAGGGAATGCTGAGCCAGGGTGCCAGGAAGCCCAGCCCTGTGCCAAGCATAACAAAACTGTTTTGGAGGATGGTTGTGCTGTGTAAAGGAGCAGGGGAGGAGCTGCTGATGGAGAAACGCGAAGAGGAGACACCAGAGAAAAGTGTTCACTGAGTCCTTGTGCTTTCCAAGTTTAGCAGCAGTAAAACATTGCTGTTATAAAGAAAATAAATGTATTTTTCTTCCATTTATATGAGAGAAAAGCTCTGCTGATTTGGATGGGACCAGAGAATTCTCACAGCACCGCTGGCACCAAGCTCCTGATGATCACAGGAAAATCCCTGACTGAAACAAGGAGAGTAACAGAAAAATCTGCCTCTGGATAAATTACCTTAAATCCCCTCCAGGAAACTTGATCACATTTAACAGAGAGAAACGAAGTGRCAGAGAAGGCACTAAAGCAAAATCCTTTCCAGAAACCATGGCAAACAGGGCCTGAGGGAGGATGTGCATCCCGGTGCAGCCGAGCAGCAAGCTGGGAGTCACAGGCAGCCCCGAGGGGAGCTCTGCTCACAGCTTTGGGGGATTTACTCCTGGGAGGAGCAGAGGAGCCCAGCAGAGACCACATCCAGCTCATTCACTGGAGCAGAGCAGCTGGAAGGCCAGGAGGGAGCTGCTTGATCYTTATCCCAGGAATTCCTGCTTCCCACCTGTCCTCACCGTGGCTGAGGAAGGAGAAGAGAGGGGTGACAGGTTGTTCATAGGCCTCACTATAAAATCTCAACACAGCTCAGAAGAAATAAAAAATTTAGATTTTCTACCAAGAGCTGCCCAAGTCGAGCCCCAGGAGCCACAGGCTCCTGTTTCTAACCAGCAGCAGAAGGAAAACCGCTGGATTTCTCCCCTGGAATTCCCCTCACACCTCCTTTAGCTCAGGCACTCTCCAGCTGTAACTCAGCTGCAAACACCTCTCCTGCCCTGCGGCAGCTCTGTCCTCCCTCCCATCAGCATTTATCCACCTGGATCACACCCTCCTGGGCCTCTTCCCAGCCCAAGGAACAACCCAGAAGTGGGAATAAAGCATTTTCAACTTGTAAAAAAAACCCCACTCCCTGATTTGATGCCGTATTAGAGTTTTATTGGAGATAGTTCTGCTATCTTTGACTGAAATTTGATTTTAACAAGACAGCTATGCCAACGCAGAACCAGGCCCACAAAGGTCTGTAAATTTGTTTAAGCACCACTGCTTTTGCAATAAAGCTTTAATAGGCCCCATACCCCAACTCTGACAAGCCAGACTTCGATTATTTGGAGTTGAGTGGTTTCTTTGTTCTCTCTTAGCAAGAGATGTCACAGCCATCACAGCCTGGCTTGCATTAAACAGGAGAAAAATTTGCCCTTTTTATTCAGCCATTTACAAAGAATTTTGATGGATGGAGGATTGGGAATGAAATATAAAGAGCAGTAAAATAAATATAAGAGATAAGCCAGTAATGAAGACAGACACAAAAGAGGATTTCTTTACAGAAGTTCTTGAAGATGTATTTCTACACTAACTCTAAAGTCATTTAAAAATGACCAGGAGGAGGGATCTGAAAATGCAATTGCAGAAATTCCTTTTTCTCAATAACTAAGAATAGCCTGTAAATAATATAAATAATTAATAATAGCCTGTTCGGGTGAAATAGGATCCTGTTCTTCCCTAATTTTGAAGAAAATAAATAATGAGTAATGCCAAAGGACATCCAGAAGAAGCAAATTCACCCAAGGAGATAACACGGAACAAGCCAGAGCAGGACGAGCAGGGCTGAATATTTCATTAAACAAAAAGCTGCCACTTTGTGCTGTCTGCCCTCAAAAATCTGCAACTCCAGGCACTCCCAACCAATGCAAAATGAAGCTTTGTTCAATCCAAATTTCTAGAAATTTTTTTTTAAACTACTAAARCTGGGGTTTAGCATTGTGATACAGTCCAGGAGCTAAGGAAGAGCCCGTGGCCCTCAGAACAAAATTAGAACCAAAATGAAAAATGGCCACAGAAACTAAAAACAGCCTCAGAAACAATTTCATCCCTGGAAATGCCGTTTTCCCCYGGAATATTCAGGAAGTCACCTCATGGATGCACAGGAGCTGTATCAGATCCAGCCCAAGAGGGTGGAATCAGAACTATTTTTACAYGGAATAAGTCTCCTCTTTGATATTTTTTAAGAGCACTGATAAAGCACTTCAAAGAGGCACAGGCAGTCATGCTTATCCTCCCTCCTCAACACCAGCAGTATTCCAAGAGCTGGAGAAGGGCAGGAAATTCCRATTTTTTTGTATTTTTAGCTGTCATTTTTATTTCTATCTCTGCCTGGGATTAAGGAAGTTTCTCCTTCTTCTCAGGCAAATGAAAGTAGCAGGAATAAAACTGCAGAATCAACAAGCAACATCTGCTCAGGGAATATCCCGGAGAGAATCCAATTCCCGGGGGGATTAATAACAACTGCAAAAAGCAGGGATCAATATTGACAGAGTCAAATTAGCCAGACGCATGCAGAGACTCATTTGCTGCTCCTGGAGATAAACTTAAAACTCAATAAATATAATTCCTCATCACCAAATGTCTGGTGTGGATGGGCATCTTTCTAACTTAATAGAGAAAGGAATTTGAATGAGATTTCTCCAAGCCTTAATATTTTATTTTCAAGGATATTGTGGAAGATTTCTCCAATTATTTTGAAATTTGATTTCATGTTCCTGMATGTAGCAACAATCTTCGTGGACTGGGAAATCAAAAAAAGTCCAATTTATGAAAATCTAGCACTGCTGATTAAAAAAACAACAGATTCAAATCTCTGAGTCAAGAACCTAAATCAGAATGGGTGGATTTTTGTCACAAGTAGGCCTCTCGACTACAGGGYAGTTAATAATCCAGGACAAGCTTAATTTAAGGATTTTCCTACCACTTTTTCCCTCACAAACTACTGAAACAGTATTGTGGAATTTATGGGTTGTGGATTGCACTTCTATTTACCTGGAGGATGGTGATGCTCCCCAATTTAAAGAGCAAATGAAGTACAGTGGAACAAACCAAGTTTGGACCTAAATTAACTGAATTTTGTTCCCCAGATTTTTTTGCTCCCATTTAATTATAGCTAGATTGTATCATTACTAAATTAAAGCCAAGCCAAATTACTTCTCCAATTCTTGCTCCAGGAATTAATACGCTTTGCCTTCCAGGAGCACTAAAGTACAAAAACTGCTTGAAATTATATCTTTTTTTGAAGTGTTTTTTACCTACTTCTAATTAAAACCATTCATCACTGCAATATCATTTGGGTTTTGTTGGGTTTAGGTGTTTTTTTTTTTTTTTTTGTTATTGTTCTGATAAACATTCCAGACTAAGCCTAATACTTAATTTTTAGCAAGTTAAGGCCTTGTTTTCCTGGGATGAACCCTGAATATTTCCCAGGCCAGGGCCAATCCCAGCTCCTGGAATAAAAAACTCTGGAATCTTGAYGCAGACCTCAGCACCTCAATTTCCAGATGTGGTTTTGCTTCCTCACAGTTCAGTGTTTTCAGTGTAAATGGCTTTAAATTTAATATTTAATTGAGTTTAGTTTTGCATTTTAACTTTTCATGCAGTTGAAAGGCCGAGTCTGGGTTGCACAAAATGCTTCAGCAGCCATTTCCTGAGGGGAAAAAAGGTTTAAAACTGAGATTAAGCCTGGTGAAATAGTTCAGCACTGGGATACTTTGTYVAAAATCTATGTGATATAATCTTGAATAATTTGGGTCATCTTCCTTCATCAAGGAAACAGAGCCATGGWGGAGAAMACCACGGAACTCAGAACAGGTATTTTGGAACAGCATTTGAGAAAAATGCCTTTTATTAGGAAAGGAGAGGAACCTTGATGTGCTTGTACCACTTTTTAAMACRAATTCCATTTCTGCCTGCTGGGCCTGAGCTGGCAGTTCCCTTTTGGTCAGAAAGAGTGGGAATGTTTCGAAACACCTGGAATCAGGCCCTCAAAGRTGTCCCTGTCAGCACCCTTCCTAACCTGTCCTAAAAGGCTCTTTCCAGCTAAAACCATGGAAGCTGCTGCCTCAAAAACATCGCATTCCTTGCTAACGGCTGAGTTAGGAAAGAGGAACTGAAAAGCAGGAATGTCCAAAATAAGGGAGACTGCTAAAAACCTGAGGAGCTTTCACTTCCCTCAAAGCCTGCAGCAGCAAGGATTGCAGATGAAGGGATATCTRCAAAGGCTGGCAGAGGGGAGAAATGTTTCCACTCTCACTTTTTCTAGCAWGTAATTATCTGGGKTTTTAATTTTTWTTTWTTTTTTTTTAATCAGRCTTGYCACTTTTCCTCTGAGGAATCCATTCCTCAGGGAGGAGACAATGGAGAGTGGCCTGTCAAGCCCCACAAGGCTCAGGGATGGAATCTCAGGCAGCTGGGATGGGGTGGTGAGGATGCAGCCAGGATATCTGAGCAAGGGCCCTCTCCTGCTCCCTGTTCCCTCCTGGGAAGCAGCCACCATTCCAGAGGGAGGGATGAACCCCCAGGCAGCACATTCCCAACCCAGGGGTGACAAATGTCACCTGCAATTGAGGAGTTGCCTCAGAGAAAACTCCACCTGTGCCTGGCTTGGAGGGTCTCCATCCCTATGTGAACATGGAAAATGGATCTCAGCTATTGATCCCAAAGCTCTGATCAGCCTGAGGACTCCAGATATTGGGATTTGATGACAACCTGAGACTTGTGTCTTATGACTCCTCCCAAAGCCAAACTAAACCGGGAATTTACACCGGCTCTGCTTTGTTGAGTCTGCAGCGTTTTTGATCCCATCTTTTCTGAGGAGACTCTTTTTATTTAGACATGCAGAGAAAAAAACCAGAGCTTTAGCTTTTAATTAATTGCTGAAGCTCCTGCAGTCCTTCTTCCCCTCCTAATACCCACCACCAAACCTCAAACCACTCACAAAGGAAGCTGCTTCTTGCTGAGCCCTTGGCTTGCCCACCGAGTGTGGTATCACCATCAACACCTTCCAGAGCTGCTCCCACCTCTGGATTGACTGGAGAAGCTTTGATGGAAGTGCAAAACCCAGGAGCACTTCAAAGTTCACTGTCAGAGATGCAAAGTAGAAAAAAGAAATGAGAGAAAAGTGTGTCGTTAATGTAGTGGCTAAATAAAACTAYGGGCTCGTGTGAGGAGAAATATCTGGGATTGCCACTTTTAGTGGGATATTATATTTTTATAGAATCATGGAGTGGTTTGGGTTGGAAGGGACCTCAAAGCTCATCCAGTGCCACCCCTGCCGTGGGCAGGAACACCTTCCACTGTCCCAGGCTGCTCCAGCCTGGCCTTGGACACTGCCAGGGATCCAGGGGCAGCCACAGCTGCTCTGGGCACCCTGTGCCAGGGCCTCCCCACCCTCACAGGGAAGGATTCCTTCCATAACACAGTAATAATAATAATAATAATAATGTGTGTAATTATAACAGCCTACACAGACCCAATCCACCACAGATTACAACAATTTAGAAATTTCATACCAGGCCAGGCAGAGAGAAGAAGAAGTGCCAGGGAGAGAAACCAAACCCCACCAGGTTGGACCCTCCCATCTCCACCTCTGTTCTCCCACACCTGCAGCATTTCCATGAGGACATGGGGGTGACTGGTGAGAAATATGGATTAACTGCAAAACTTAAACCCCACAGTTTGCATCTGTGTTAAAACAGTCTCGATGACACAACCCAGTGGGGTAAAACGCCAATAAAACCTGTTAGAAGTGAGCCCACGTGGGCTGAGTGCCACTGCTGCGCCACACTGTGTGCAGAGAGAGCTCCAAGGGCAGGGAAGCCCTCCATGGAAACCCTGGATTGAAAACAAACAATATTATTCACCAAATTATAGTCAGTTTGGGAAGCTGCAGCCATTAATTGCTTCTGTGGCTTTGTGGGTTTAGGTTTTTAAACACAGCACCGGAGTGCTTAAAGATCCTCCTGATTAAATAATTCAAAATGTTTGCACTATATAACATGTTTGAAGGGGAGAGAAAACTCTGCTAAACACTTTGAATTCACAAGCAAGCACCTCATTAACATGGCCTGATATCAAATATTTATTACCTTCTCCACTGTAATGAGCTCATTTAAGACAAATGTGAGAAAACCCCATCCTGTATTAAAGTTGGCAATGTTTTATTTATGGGCACTTTAATATTCACTTTAGGCCACACCAAAATATAAACACGCAATTAATATTTCATTAATGAGAAAATAAAATCTATTTCTCCAGCTCGTGCAGGCCTGGAAGAGGACAAAGCAGGGGTTGTGCGCTGTGATGCTGCACCCACGTTGCTCTGAGCTGGGAACAATCAATAATCAATTATTAAAAAGATCTGTTTCTTTCCCTGTTCCAGTGCCTGACCACCCTCTGGGGGAAGGATCTTCTCYTGATACCCAACTTAAACCTCCCCTGGCACAGCTCCAGCCCTTCCCTCAGGTTCTGTCAGAGCAGAGATCAGTGCCTGTCCCTGCTCTTCCCCTCACGAGGAAGCTGCAGACCCCAATGATTGTCCCCTCAGTCTCCTTTCCTCCAGCTGAACATTCCAAGTGCCYTCAGCTGCTCCTCAYGACCCTTCACCAYCTTCACTGACCTCCTCTGGACACTCTCTAACAGTTTCATATCTTTCTTATATTGCAGTGCCCAAAACTGCTCACGAGATTCAAGGTGAGGTCACCCCAGTGCGGGACAACCACCTTGAGACCCCCCTGTGCACAGCTCTCCTCCAGATTAAACCTTGGATTCACCGCTTTCCACATGGATAGATGTGAGTGGGTTTGGGGCAGAGGTCTGAGCTGCCATGTTCATCAGGCAATATTTCCCAAATTGGGCAGTAGATGAGCTGAAATTTATTCCCAAAAGCAGCGCTGCTCACACATCACAAATTCCTGCGTTTTCCCTACGCTTATTTCTCCTTGCAGCAGCAATATCTGTAACTTTTGCTATGTACACCAGCTAGATAAACACTCACCACCACTTATCTACCCAGAATTGCTGGCTAATGCATTCATGAAGTGGAAACCTCATGTAAATGCAAATTTTTCACCCCTCTCCTCCCAGGGATGTTGCCAGYGGCAGAGTTTGGGGTCAAGGAGCCTCTTCCCATTATTCCACCAGTCCTGGCAGATGCATATCAAACAGAGTGAATAAAAACCTCTCAGCTGCTGGGGTCTKATCCAACAGCCTCTGGAACGAGCTGTGATCCTCGAGCTGACTCCAACAAGCTCCTGTTGGGCACCACAGCTCGCTCTGGGCCTCGGTTTGCACATCAATGAAACCCCGAGTGCTCTCAGCGGCTCCACAGGAATCACTTGACAAGAAGCAGTGCCAAGCTCTGAGATGCCCCCTCTCTCCAGGGCTGCTGGCACTCCTGGCACAGCAAAAGCTCTGCTGCAGCTCACCTTTTCTCCTCAAGTGTCTCTTCCTGCTGGGTTTTTAGGTCCTCTCTCTCAGGGCTGCCCTTTTCCGCCACACGTGGTCTCCAATAAATCTTGGAAGATTTGCCATGGGCAGGGACACSTCCCACTGTCCCAGGCTGCTCCAACCCCGTCCAGCCTGGCCTTGGGCACTGCCAGGGATCCAGGGGCAGCCACAGCTTCTCTGGGAATTCCATCCCAGCCCCTCACCCCTCTCACAGCCAGGAATTCCTTTCCAATATCCCATCCAACCCTGCCCTCTCCCCATGGGAACCCATTCCCCCTTTGATTTGATTTGATTTGCAGCAAGGAAAACTGAGTACTCCTTGCACACAAGCARGAATCTTGCTGTGATTCCCGGATTTCTCAAGAAACATGAAATGGTTGCATCTTCCACTCCTAAAATGTGAATCTGTTCCTTGATCCAACCAGGGCACAGCTTTTGAGCAACACAAAAACCTGCAGCACCATTAAAGCAAAATGTCAGAGCCCTGCCCAGGAGTCACTTARTATAGATGCAGGTAAAGGGGAAAAAATATGGGAAAAACATAATATAGACAGTTTTGACAGGGTAAAAGCCTCCTGGCTTTGGAAAGAAATGTCTCTACTTCACCTTGATGTTTATTTCTGATGAATGTCCCAGCTTTCCCTCCCCAGCACGCGGAGCAGGGCCATTATCTCGTGACAAGGTCCCATTCTGTGGGCATCATCTTGGCAGAGACAACCTGATCCATTTGAGAAAACCAAAATGCACCATTTTTCCTCAAACATGACAAACACATGACAAAACCACCACCCCCCGTGCAGCCCAGGGTACAACTGAACAATTCCAGTGTACAGGTCTCCCAAAACRGGCTGTAATTAGCTGCAGTATTTTTGATGAGGTTATTGCACACAAACGAGCGTTGCCACAATTCTTTGCAAAGGATTTTTCCCCTCAGGTTCCTCGAATCAAACCAGTGGCTTTACACCCATTATATTAACATCATGGTCTTTAATCCCAATTCTGCATAATCACAGTTTCCATTGCCTGGAAAAACATTTAGCACAGGTCTGCATCAGCTTTTGGCAAGCAGAGGAAGGAAAAAAATGCATTTAGTGAAGCAAATGCAGCTAAAAATGCGTTTTTATGCATGAATCAGTCCAACAGGATGCATGGTTTGGTGATCAGGCATGGTTCAAGCTCGAGGAAAAACCCAACATTTAGAACCCAATGAAAAATTCATTGTCCTTCAGGGTACATCTGAGCACGGAACAATCTTCCAGAGGAGAGCTGGGAATTCAAGCTCTAAGGTCCTGAGAAAATGCTGGGAAGGATCTCTCTGAGCAAGTTGTAAGCACGTTATTTATCATTCTGAACATTCCTTTTGATTCCTAACAACGAGCCACTGTCCCAAATGGAGCAAAAGTGCCCTTTTGACCTAAAAAAAAATATAAGGAGAGTGGGGAGGAAGGTAAAAATTCCATTAAGTCCTCTAGACCCTCAGATGTTGCCACAGATTTATATAGGAAGTTCATAAACAGGAAGAAATATTAAATCCTTAAACTAATTAGAGAAGTGCCCTGCAGTTCATCCCCATCTCAACACCCCCCAACGCTGCCTCTTTCATCTTCTCCTAATTCTCCTCACAAGCTCTCAAGGTCTTTCTTCAAAAGCTGATGGGATCTGTTCACTTCTTTGAGCTCGATTTTGCTCAGGAAGGTGTGAATTAAAATCAAAAGCCTCCAGGTAAGCAGGTTGCACATTGCCACTCCTGCTGGTGCTGCTGGAATAACCCTCAAACTCATTCTTGAGTCTGCCTCCAAATCCATCGGGAGCCATCAGACACCCAAATCCATCAGATACAAAGTCCAGCAGAGCTGGTGAATTCCTCTAACTGTAATTGTGGAGGTTTTTGGAAGACAAAATCCCTCTTTTCTGGCCACAGCAAACATCCCCCTCTTGAGGATGTTGAGGGTCACAGCTCAAGGGTGCCAAGTGAAGAACAGCCACAATCCCAAATGCATCTGGTCCCTGCCATGGAAAAGATCTTTAATTCAGGAGTTTTCTCCCCTAGAAACTCCCATCTCCGAAAACAAATGGGGTGGTTCCACCTCCTCCCTCGCCCCGTGGCAGGAGCCTCTTCCAACAATATTTTATTCCATTTTAATAAATTTATCAATGGGGCAGCAGAAATAAAAGCAACAGCACAAACTTCAGCCCAGGTGAAGAAGGGCCCTCACCTCTTTTGGGGCAGCCCCAGGAGATGTGATGTTCCCAGATGCCAACCCTTTATCCCAAAGGGCACAGCAAACACGGCCAAAAACTGGATGAAAACCTCCATGAAAATCAATTTATTTCATTCCCTCTGCCCTCTTCCCAAACTCATTGTCCCCAAAGAAATCGATGAAAGAACAAGGGAAAAAAAGATGAAAAATTCCATAGGAGAACAAAAGAATTAATGACAAAATTGTCCCACTTTTGCCCAAAACTGTCAAGCAGATGGAGGGTAATGCTAGAAACAAAACTCAGGTCTCAAAGTTCAGTCCAAGCCTAAATTTCTCCATTTAAAGCCTGCAAACAGTGATGACAGCCCAAAATCAGAGTCAGGAATCAGGGAGCTTTAGGGGTGTTTTATGTCACTTGTAATTTTCACATTTTTTCAGTTATCTCCTTTTTCAAATTTTGCTCAAATTTCAAGGCTTAAAACGAGAAATTTAAAAAAGAAAAAAACACAAACAAAGAAACAAACAAGCTTTAAGGGATTCTCCCTAATTCTTAGATACTTTAGGTGGACTTTTTTAGCTTGAGCTGCCAGGAGAGAAAACATCTGCTCTGAACTTAAAAATCCAGTTACAAAAATTGGAAATTCTTCTTCCTATAAACAACTGCTCCTTTCTGAATAACCACCTCATACTATTAGACTTTAAAGGTCCTTTAAAATTTTATTTATCCTTTAAATTCCCTGCTTTCGTTCCCTACTGAAGCTAAACTGTGCTTCATAAAAGTACCACAAAATCTGTCGTAGCATTCCATTAATTTAAGTAAAATATCATTTTCTTCCCTTATTGATTTAGACCAGGGTAACTCCATCAACTTGATCTTGGTTATTATTCCTGCTAATCATAAATAGAAACAGAATCATCCCTAGGGGTCCTTAATGAACTTTTTWAATGAGTTTTGCTAATATAACTCAGCTGACTGAGTTTTGATAAGCCACACTGAGAGTCCAGAGAAACTTTGCTTGTATTTCTCTCTTCTCTGGGATGAACGCAGCCAAACTGAGTCTGGACGTGCTCACAYTCCCAAGGGAAAATTTACAACCTCTGTACATGGATTCCAGTTTTTTCCAGGTGTTTTTGCTGCAGGCAAAAACCACTTCAGAGACTGAGGAGATGGAGGGGGAAACGCTGAACAGAAAACCTGGGACAAAGGTTGRGAGTCAAGGGGTGAAGAATGCTAAAGGACTAATATTGTCCTGGAAAAGGTCACTGTGGGAGTTTGGTTAAAATGAGGGGGCACAGAAGAGCCCTGGGATCCTTCGAGGGAGGGTTATTCACACCGGGCACACAATTCCTGGGAATTCTCACACCTCCTAYGAGACTTCTTTGGGAAACACAGATTCAGTGGTTTAATGTAAATACTGAGATTAGGAGAGGCCTAGAAAAATGCTGAGAGCTTCAGGCAGCGCTTCTGGAACCGCCTTCTGAGGCAAAACCTTTCCTGCCCCTCCAAAAATCATCATCAGAACCAAAGCAGGGCAGGCTCCACGTCCAAAAGCACCACCTGCACTGATTTTCCTCAGGAAAGAGCGAGGAATTCGACAGCAAACACTGGGATTGGGAATACCCCAGGCCCATAAAGCACTTGGCACTGCAGAGCACCCAAATCACGAGGCTCCCACGTGCAAAGAGCTGACAAAGGACCCTGTAATTCAAACTGAGCAGGAGCAGCACCTTGAATCCCTTAAAAATCCCCTTTTATTTCCCTCAGAAACCTTCCTGAGACCCGCACGGGGACATCTTTCAGCCTTGAACAAGGGACCTCAATCTGTGGCTCTTCTGCTGAGCAATATTTGCTCATGTAAGAGGCACAGTCACATTCCAATTTAATCAGAGCGAGAGCAAATCAAGCAACAAACCAAATAAAGTCTGCAGCTTCCGTGGAAATAGCACATCCTGCCCATTTCTGACTGTAGCAGTGTAAAGAGTTATTTCAAGTTAATTCCATTTGCTCTTCTGTGACTGCAAATCACAAACTCTCTCCCCATTTTTGTACTTTATCATCGTTTTGCTGCTCTTAAAATGACAACAGTAATCCTTTCAACATAATTAGTTACTGTTCAGAAAGAGCAGCCACAAAAACACCGCTTTGCAAGAATTTCAATCAGAACACCAAAATAATATGAAATATTTTAGAAGAGTTGCTTTGGATGTCAGGCCTCATTCAAATATGGCTTTGAAAAATTCTGTTTGCTYACGTAGATTCAATAAAATCTCTCTGTTTATCACTTCAGCATAATGTCTGTGAAAGAAAAGTGGAATTTAACATTCAAATACCACAAAGGAGAACCCAACCAGCTCCTCTTTTCGAGGTGAGTTTAGCTCTCCCACCAGAACATTTTCAGGTCAAGCAAAATAAAACCAACTCTTCCTTTAGGATCTTTCCCTGATCCAATCCCTTTAAAAAGTTCTGTTTATCAATCTCTGACCRTAACTGTCCAGAGAAGCTGTGGCTGCCCCATCCCTGGAAGTGTCCAAGGCCAGGCTGGATTGGCATTGGAGCCACCTGGGATAGCCGAGGTGGAACTTGATGAGCTTTAGGGTCCCTTCCAACCCAAACCATTCCATGGTTTCTCCAGCATTTTGCTGGATTATTTGTTGCTGGAGGTGTGGCTGTCAGGCATCCCACTACTAACTCCTGGATTCTAAGACCACATCTGGAATCACAGCCCACATCTGGAAGGGAACGAACCACTCGTGGGATAAAGATGAGTCTCTCCACCCCCCTTCCATCCTGAAGGCACATTCCCACTTTGTGCTCCCTCGGAGGAAGCCCTGGAAGAAGCAACACGAAGGATTTTGCCAGATGTGACTATTTTTGCTTTCAGGGAGGCTCGAGTTTTCTCAGTGTGAAACCTGCAGGCTGAGCTCCTTTCCCTGCTGTCCAGTTCCTGTAATTCCACATTTGCAGTGCAATCCCTCTGAGAATGGAAAACCATCAGGTAGGACAGAGAGAACCCCACCTTTATTAGCAGGGGGTTTGTCCATGCCCAGGGGAGCCAAAAAAGCATCACTAAATAAGGATTCAGACAAGATTCGTTGCAAGAGATATCCCAACCCTGCACTAAATAAATAAATACATAATTTTAAAATAAAACTACAAAAGCATTAGCAATTTCATGTTTCAAGATGGAAAATATTTGGATTTTTGGGCTGGTTTGGGGGGCTTTGTGTCATTTGTCAGCAGTTCTGCCACATCCTTGGGCAGACAAAAGGGTCTTCTCCCACAGGGAGCCCGGGACCATCCCAGGCCCCACCACGGGCATCCCCAGGAATAACAAAGCACAGAACAAGTCCTATTCACTACGAGTTTATTCCATTTTTCACTGACTTTGGTTTCCACTTTTTAAAATCTTTTTAAGCTTGTTAGCTAATTAGCACCTCCTGCAGCCTCATGGTTTAGAACTTTCAAAGCTAAATTAAGTTAAATTGTAAAGGGCATTGGGTTGCATTTTTCCCCTTTTTTTTTGAGGGAAATATTTCTCTGTAAGTCGGTCCAGTGCCTGTTCCTGCAGCTTTTGTCAGAAAACAGGAGCTGAACAAACAAAGGCCAAAATTCGTTCACTTTTAAACAATATTTGGCAGTAGGAAACCCCAAAGAATGATAAAATAGAAATATTTACSAACCACAGCCCAGGTTTCCAAGTATTTTACTCTCTGATCAGCTGAATTTCCAGTCTCTTGGAGAGTCAGATCTGCCACCAAAATTTGGATTTTAGAAATTCAGGTTTGCCAGGAAAACTCACCCGTTTCCAGGAGCTCTGCAGGGAACAGGAGAGCCAGAGCTCCCCACAGGCACAGATCCGTAACAGTCCGGGGGAAAACTGGGAGATTTCAGGAGTAAGCCTGAAAAATCCTGGAGAGTGAAAACATGAATCAAATCACAATTTGTTTTGACGAGTGAGTGCTTTTCAAAAGATCATCCCATCAAAAAATTTCAAACCCAATCTATGCCTAAAACCCTCCATTAATTAMGAGTCAATCAACTCTCAGTCTTAAAACACATAATGTCTGCAAAATCTGGGTTTATTCTAACCTAAATAAAAAGGTTTTGGTTTATACATTATGGTGCATAATCACAGAATGTGGGTTAAAAAATTCAACAGTTATTGACAGAAGAGTAAATTTTACCCTTAAGCTACATCAGCCACGACTCAAGTGCAGAGGAAACCAAACTGAGCCTCTGAGGAGAACCATTTTTTCCATTGCTGAATTTTCACTTTGTGCCTGGATTCCTTTTTCCCTGAGTCCCTGTTTTCCTTCCCTTGGAAGGGAACATTCCCACTTGGAGCAGGCAGAGATGCTCATTGCCAACACCCTCTCTCCCAAGTTTACAACCTTTAGCAGAGACGCAACCATCGGAATAAATGTCCCCATTGTCACTGGCAAGAAGTGATGAGCTACAAAATTGTGCTTCAAAAGCACTTCCAACCTTGGCCATATGTTTACAAATTTGTTTTTGCAAAATCTCCTCAAGTAGCACAAAAAAAGATGCAGAATTTAAGAGCTGTTTCAGCTGGAAAGGTGTCTCAGCACTCAGAACCTGCTTACACGCAGCTCTGGTTTTGTGTTTATTTAGGCAAAAATCTGATTTTCTAATTAGCACTGGGAGGAATGAAGAGCAAACTGGATGCTGCCTGGCCAGTACTTAGATTATTGCAAGTTYACAGGATTAATTTGGGAATTTTTTCCCTCAGGAAAGGCTCTTGAAGAAATGAAACCTTCCACTTGCCACACGGTTCATCACAATGCCTTCATAATGAAAAGCTCCTTGTATTGTTCTGCTTAATTAAATCCAACTATGAAATATATCATTCCACCAAACTTGTATTAAGTATTAATTAGCTAGTGGACAAAATGCATAGAAAAAAATAAAAAACACTTGAAGAAATAAATAATAATTCCTAATCCAAAAGGCTTCAGTAAAATAAGAGCCACTGAGATTTTAAATTCAGTGTTAATTCAGATATTACCACAGCACATTTCTGTCAACATAAGTTCAGTAGTTAATATTTTTCTCATTACAAGTGGCCAGCTGACAATTTCCAAAGAAGCATCTGGATGCTGGGGCTATTTAAAAAGGGATGGAGGCAGACTGGAAGTTGTGGTGGTAGATAATGGACACACACAGAACACAACATTTCAAATAATCACACAGCTTCCTTATTTCTCCACTCTGGTGGAATTTCCTTTGCTATTTATTTTCTACTCCCTCTACTAAAACCCTTTTTTGCCAGGCTACAAATGAATTTTTAACAGTTACTTTTCCTTAACTGTCAAGCCTTTCTGTAAAAGACTTTAAAAAGTCTTTTTTTGGTGTCAAACCATCAGAATATTTTGTGTTCGCCCCTGCACAGGAAAGAAACCAGATCAGAAGTGCTCAAGGAAATCAAGAGCACATGGACAGAGAAGTGCTCATTGTCCACCTGTGTCCCAAACACYAGAATTTGGAAAACTGCGACATTTAGAACACACTCAGCAGCATCTTCCATGACCAGAAATTTTGGTGGAGGAAAAGTTTATCAGCTCCAAGTGATGACACAACTGCAGGGACTCTGTGTCACATTCAGGAGATGCAGTGGAATAAAGAGGCGCAGATTTCCACCAAATCCATCAACTGAGAGAGGAGTGGATTCTCTAATGTCATTTCAGAACCTAAAACACCTCAAAATTAAGATTTGAACACTGGAACAAAACCTTCCCCCTCTGAGCTGCTCCTTGCAGGGTCATTAAATGGATTATCAYAGGTGACATTAAAGTGCTAAACTTGATTAGAGCCTGTAAAAGAAGACGTGGCAAGGCCTGGAGAAGTCAGGTGGATTAATAACCTTGAAGAAGCAGGAACCTCCAAAAGGTGACAGAATTCGAAAATAAAGTGAATTGGGAAAATTAAATCTTATTCTTAAAAAAAAAAATATCAAAACACCCACCAAGGCACGTGTTTTCTCCCTGAAGTTCAGAGTCTGAAAGGGGAAAAGCAGCTTTATTTGGAGTAACAACTCCACAAAATCCCACTTCTGTCCAGGGAATGGTGGGAATGCAGCAGCTCCAGCGGAGCACGGCACAAACAGGCACAGAGGGAAGAGGGAAAGCAGAGAACTGCACCACAGTCGCTGTCACCAGCACCATCTTTTACCTTTCATTATGCCCAATTTCCCTTCTCTGGTTTGGAGTCTGACATTTGAAGTGGCACCAGCCCAGAGGTGGCAGTGCCTCGTCAGGCCGCACGTCGCTTGTTTTCCCTCCCCTCACACAAACACCCTCATTGCAGCACGGCTCAAAATTTAAATATCATTCATTCCTCCTTGTGCATCAGTATTATTTTTATTTCCACGTGCCTCTTGCGGCAGGGAGAGGCTGGATGTGGGCTGGCTCTTTGTTTGGGACAGCCATCAGCTGCCTGCTGGTATTTTGGGCTGACAGAGCCCCACACGTCCGTTTCCATGTGTCTCCACGGGTTATTCGGGAAGCRCGAGGGCTCGGCAGACACGTCAATCACTCCTTGGCCACAGGCTCCAGACGGATCCAGGGGATAAATTTCCTGGACACAGAGTTCCAGGCATCTGTCCTGGTGTCAGGGTGTGGGGTTTCATCCCCCCAGAGGAAACTCATTCTTCTGTAGCAAACGCCACCGTAATGACAATGAGCGCTGGAGCCATCTGGAACTGGGAGATGCTTTCCTCAAGAGGGTTTTTAAACTGCTTTGGAACAGCSTTTGTTGTTGCAGACTTAAAAACCTGCATCGCTTGTCTTCTGAAATATGAACAGGCAGCAGGAAGTGGGAAGAATCTTAGTGGGAAAAAAAAAAAAATCAAAGGAACTTTTGTAAAAAAAAAAAAACAAAGTAAAGAGTATCTTCATTAAAAATGGCAGCACCTGTAATTCCTGCTCCCTGTTAGAAAAAAGCCAATATCCAGCTTTAAAAATAAATTTATATCAGCTCCTGGGGGTTGCACAGGGCAATGGGGGATGAGTAAAATGGAATTGGAGCACATGGGTTAGGAATAATATCCTTTCATGAAGGAATTAAAGATGTTACGGCTCATCCAGTGGCACAGGGTGCCCAGAGCAGCTGTGGCCRCCCCTGGATCCCTGGCAGTGTCCGAGGCCAGGCTGGACAYTGGGGCTTGGAGCAGCCTGGGACAGTGGAAGGTGTCCCTGCCCATGGACAGAGGGAAGTGGAATGAGATYTKCAAGRTCTCTTCCAACCCAGCCCATCCTAGGATTCTGTGGTTGCCTCTGGAATCTGTTGCGTGCAGGGTGGCTCTTCCCACACCAGCAGGAGAGGTTTTCATGGATWAAAATTCCAAAAATTCCAACTCACCCCACAGCACATGGAGATGAAGAGGACACACACAGAATTTTGGGGCAGGGCGGCCAGGGCTGTGTGGTCCCGGCACCTTGTCCCCATCCTGGCTGGCTCCAGGAGGCTCCTACAGCTTCTCCCTCCCAGCCTGAGTCATGGGATGCTTGGTGCTTTTAGCAAATGCTGCAGGGATGGGTTTGGAAGGAACAGCAGCATCCTCAGAGCTCTCTGTGAGAGCTGTCTCAGAGCTGCCAGAGCCTCTGCCCTCCAAACCGACACAAACTCCTCGAGTTCCAGCCCGGCGCTTCCCGGGAATTCACTCTGCTTTGAAGGGCAGGAGAAAGCAAGGAAAGGTCAGCGCAGACAATGACATTTTTAAACTGAAAATGTAATTGCAGTTTCCCTCTGAGGCTGGTAAATACGCTCTCAACTATAAATAGGCCGTTTCCATCGCTTTTAAAAGAAGCTTAATTAACTTATCAGCGATCACAGTAAATGCAGCTTCAGAACTTTGTGACACCCTCAGCAGTGTCTCCTTGAGGTGTCCAGGGCCACATCTCACCTGCCAAATGGGAGAGGGGGAAGGCAAAGCCTCTTTTCAACCAAATCTCATTTTCCCCTGCAATTTAATAACCACTATTAAGCTGCTTAATATGCACAGGTGGCTCTCCACATCCCCAGAAAAGATATTCCGTGTGCAGCCACAGGATGCATTTTTTGCTGTTGGCTGACACAGCAGCAGTAAAGGCTCTTGGCATTCCAAGGATGCACTGGAGCCACTGGAGAAAAGACGGATACTGGGCAGAGCRGGCAGTGCTGGTTATGCAAAAGTAATTTCATGGGTGAGGAAAAGCTGAAGGTGCTTTAAGAATATCCTTAGGAATGCAATGAGCCGAGGAGTTTGAGCTCAGAGCTGCTTTCTCAGCCCCTTGGTCCTTTCCTGGGATCTGTTTTCCCCAGTGGAATGCAGCGTGGGGAATATGGGATGTGGACGGTGCCATTCCCAAGGGACCAGCGAGAGATGCTGTGCCTTGAAATAGGGTGAGGCTGTCAAACACCTTGGGTTGTGCCTAAAATCTCCTGATTGTGCCATGTTAGTGCAGCGATTCCACAGAAACTCTTAGAAAAGAGAAAAAAAAATTCACTGTCTCAAAATTCTGCATTTGAGTTGTTAAATCCCCATTACCACCTTTAAGCATTTTCCCTTTTAAAGAAGCAGCACTTGTATTAAAAAAATCCACTGATTATTTTGGTTATTATTTTGATTGTTGTGAATCTCTCTTGGTTTTCCATGGAATACAAGAGCAATTAGGGATACAATGAGCTGGGTGTGAAGAATTGGTAAAAACACAAAATGGCATTTCCAAAGAGTGCAGTAAACAACGCTTGATTAATAACAGCTAATAAACCCATTAATTGGTGAAGAGTCTCAGTGTTATGATTAATAATTCCCTCAAATTCTGGACAGGAAGACTGGCAAATTAATCTTAGGAAAGATTGAATGGAATAGATGAGTTGCTGAAAAACAAGTGGCAAAGCAGCTTTGGGAAGCTTTACCTGGGAGAAGCTGGGAGGTCACAGGGGACAAGCCCAGAGCCAAAAGGGGCCAAAGACCTCGAGAGCTTCCAGAGTGGCTGAGACTGCCTCAGCCCAAGGGTAATTCACCTTTTGGCCTTTCTCATTCCTCCCCTCTCCTGCTTTTCCCCTCCTSCTTGCTCATTTATTTTTGTATTTGCCAAGTTTTCAGTAAAACTGGGATCAGGAAGCCCCGTTGGATGTGGCCTCCCCAGCCCCACTGTGAGGCGCAATCAAGCCCAGTTTGACCAGCCTATTTTCACTAAATCACCAGAGAAATCTGCTCAGCCACTGCCCCAGCCCTCTYCAGGACAATGAAATCCCTGCTGAGGCACTGAAGGATGGATTTGAGTCCCGATTTGTACACCTGGGTAAGGGATCCTTGTTTACATCCTGACTAAACATTGCATTTTCCAGTTTAAACAGCTTCTTTCCCAAAAATAAGCAGCCAGGGTGAAGTTTACCTGCAGGCTCCATTCACTTGAGCTTGACTTAAGCCTGACTTTGATGGTCTAACAGGAATTTCCACGGCACACACGGCTCCGTGGAGCTCCTGACACAGGGAAGATTTCACCCTCCTCGCACTTCAAAGCCGCGGCTCTCCCGCCCCGCTTTGCAGAGCGCGCATCCCATTGTGCTCCCAACACTTCTCATCCCTCCAAATCCCACCGTGGAGTCTCCCAGAGCTCTAACATCGTCAGCCCATGACCAGCAGGGATCTGGGAGGCAGCTGGAAACGTGGGATAGCTCCAAGCACCGACATCAAGGGAACGTCCTGCACAGCCTCCAGCACCATTCCCCCCTCCAGGGCTGCACCTTCCCAATTTTAGTTGTTTCGAAGGAAAAAGAGAGGAAAACTTTGGAGGCTGAGTCCTTGCTCTCGCTGCTGGCAGAGAGGGGCTGCAGGAACTGCTGGATTCACACCAAGCAAAGCTTTCACCACATCCAAGACAATCGGGAATTTTGCAGCTGATCGCACCCACTAAAGGCAGCTCTGCAATCCCAGCTCACCGAGAATTCCAGGCAGCGGCTGCCTCCTGCTCCTGCCCGTCCCAAAAGCTGGGCTCAGGTAGTCCAAATCCAGGGAAAACAGCTCCTGGTTACAGCCCTCGAAATGCCAGGCTGGGGGAAAAAAAAAAAAAAGAAAAAAAAAAGCATCTGGTGCCACGTGTTTTAGGCGGGAAGCAAAGTAAGGCAGGAAAAATTGGGAAGGGGAAATGAAGGACTGGATGGAAGGAATTGGGTGGTGTTTTTTAAAAAGAGAGGGTAAAGAGCAATAATAAATAGGGAGGGGAGAAAGGGGAAGGAAAAAGGAGGATGGAAAAAAGGGGGAAGGAAAAAAGGGGGAAGGAGGAAAAAAGGGGGAAGGAGGAAAAAAGGGGGAAGGAGGAAAAAAGGGGGAAGGAGGAAAAAAGGGGGAAGGAGGAAAAAAGGGGGAAGGAGGAAAAAAGGGGGAAGGAGGAAAAAAGGGGGAAGGAGGAAAAAAGGGGGAAGGAGGAAAAAAGGGGGAAGGAGGAAAAAAGGGGGAAGGGAAGTCAGGAGCCAGAAGACGATGAAAAGCCAGATATGCCCAGCTCTCCCCAACTCCAAGTCAGACATTCCTGAAAACAAAATCCCCATTTCTCTCTGAAACAAGGAAAAAAGACTTGGATCTTCTCAGTAACCCCTCATGAGAAAATCCCTGGCCACCTCTCAGCACTCTCCCCTTCTGAGCTCCATGGCATTCCACATCAGCCAGCTCCAGGCAGAACCACTGGCTCCAAAAATCCCTCTGGAATATCACGGTGTCCACATAAAACCACGTCCCACACCGGACAGAGGAGGAGGAGCACAGTGTTAGTTGGTTCTCTCTGAGTTTTTGATTTAATCATTTATTTTGCACACATTTACCTGTGCAAACAAGTCACCCTTGTGCCAGCCAGGGAATGGCTGCGTTTTCCTGGGATCTTGCTGTACCAGGAAGTAATGGATGGGTTTCCACAGCCCCAAATACAGGTGATAGACAAATACTTTGCCATCTTTCAGGAATATTTTAACAGTTTCTCACATATCCACTGGCTGAGTGGCAAATTATTTATTCAATCATTTGCCTGGATAGCATTACATACCTCTAATATATGTTTTAGTCAAAGATTGAGAGACAAAAAACCTCTTCTGGAGCAGCAGAGCTGTCCAGAGCATTGGAAGCTTTTTCCAGACCAAGTGATGGGGTTGGGCAGCGGAATATTGGTTTGGGGCTTTTTCCTCCTGCTAGAAAGAGCCCAGGCAATCAAACCCAAAATAAGTCAAGTAGCTCATGGCGTGAATCAATCTTAATTGCTTCCTACATTTTCTAGGAGCAAGGAAAAGAGCCTTGACCCTGGCAGGCAAAAGTGGCAGGGAAATAAAACTCCTCCTCAGAGCGAGCTGACCTTCAGCACTGCCCTTCCAGCAAGCTCCCCCAGCCCAGGCTGAGACACTTCTCAATCACAGAGGGGGAAAGAAAATGAATCTGTCAGAACAGCGACAGTGCTCAAATCAGAGCCAGCAGGGTCGTTTGTTCATTTGCCCTGAGCCTCTCCCTTTCAGGKTTGGAGGATTTATCAAATGCATATTTCACCCCAGAGACACAATATTTAACCCTTGCCCAAAACGCCACTTTTCTAACCAAGATTTAAGCTGGAATTTCTCCTCTGCCCGAGACACTTCTGGGAGAGCCTTTCCAGGGGACCTGAGCGTCCCAAGACCTTTGGGGACTTCAATTTACCTTTCCATAAAGCAAGGCCAATATCTCATTTCAGGGAGATGGTGCCACTTCAGCTTTCAAACTGCAGAAAAACTTCATACACAAGCTGGAGAAATGCTTTTAAAGTATATTTTGGAGTGCTGGCCCTTTASTTTTGCCATTTAGCCCCGTTTAAGGAACGTGTACATTGAATTTAAAAGGAACAAACAGCGAAGGAGAGGTTTTGTTATCGCTTTCCTCCATTTTCACTGCTCACAGAGCATTTTGCCACTCTGAAGGATGGGCAATTACTCCAAAAAAGTGAAAAATCCCAACAATAACAAGCCCAAAGCAAATAAATTCCAGGTGGGAAGTGGCACGCCCTTCCTGCTGGATAAATTGTGCATTGCACAGGAACATCCAAGACTCCCCTCCTGACAYTCAGCTGGAACAGAAAGTTTCTGTTCAAAGTACCCAGAAGCACAATCCTGACAAAAACGAGTCTCCAGCCTTCCACATCTTGCAGAGGAATTAATGCATTATTCAAAGTGTGAGGCTTAGGCTTGGCTCCATCACTCAGAGCAGCAGCGCAGGAGGAGCAGGGATGCAGGAGGAAACATTTAAAGGTTTCATTGCTTCATTTAAAAGCGAAAAATTCAAAATCTAAATAAAATATGATTCCACCAGAAGAAGGGAAAAAAAAAAAGAAAAAAAAGAAAAGAAAAGAAAAAAGCCAATTCTGCCACTGACAGGTTTTGAAACAAATCTTTTAACTGCTGAATTCACCTTCACCTGGATAAGTTAATTATTGGTCAGGTAATGATGCTCGTGGTTGTTTAGGAAYATGGGAAATATTAGTAGCAAAACAAAAAACCCCTCCAACATCAGGTCCTGACCTTCTTCTTCTGTTCTCATCATGAAATCCTTCAAGCACAGACAGATTTTTCTCCTTTTCTAACAGGAATGGGACTCATTTTCATGCCAGGCAGGGCTAATTCCTGAGCAAACACCTAAAAACTTTCAGAACAAAAATGTTCATGCATAAAACCCAAATTCTTTGCACTCCTGTTTTGCATGTGTTAGAATTAAATCCACGTTAATGGATGCTTACCTGAATACGAATATCTCAAGGAAAAAAAAACAAAATCCCTTTGCAGTTTCATCCTCTGGAATACATTGGCAAAAATATAGACAGTAATTTACTTTAGTGGGCAGATATTTTGGCATCTTCACATTCAGTAGCAAGTCATAGCTGAGGTAATTATTTTTCCTTATATAAACTGCACATTTAATCAATAAAAGGCCCTTTTTTTTAATCCAAGATTCAGCACCAGTTCTCAGAACTCCTTTGTATCATGCAGGTATTTTTCTTTACACAGTGTCAGCAGCTCCTGCAGATTCATGGGGTTTTAATTTATCCAACGGGAGAAATTTCAAAATTAATTTCACTCTGACCTAAGAAAGTTTCATTCTTATCTTTGACAGTAATAGAGAAGAACTCAGAGGGCCAAAATACGAAAGGGCAAGAAGGGTGGACTCCACAAGAATTTTAATCGTCTCACCCTTCTAGCTGATGACTTTAGGGATTATTCATAATTTTTAACAGTTTTATGTTTGTAGACAAAGACAGATGATTCAGGTAATCAAGCTAACCCCGGGTCCAGCCTTACATTAAAAAAAAAATAAAATAAAAATTAACTCTATTCAGCCTCTGATGCTCAATAAACGCACCGGAGCATTACAGGCATTGAACTCCCTGATTTTTAAATATCAAACATTTCAAAGCACTAAAACAAGTCAGCAAAATTGCAGCCAGTTATTTGCAACTGTAAAATTGGCGCCCTCTTTTCATTATTAGAGACCTCGAAAAGAGCATCACGTTCCACGTCTCCACAGCAAGAACTGAAAGCAGCAGACAAAAATGGCTTTTTAAAGMAAGGGAGAGAAGCAGAGTCCGAGCTCTCAGTAGGACCACAGTGGTCTGCAAGGGATCCAACCCCATAAATTACACTGCRGGATGAGGCCAGCTAAGAAAGGCCATTTTTACCACATTTTCTTAAGGTTACTAAAAAAATAAATAAAGGGAAAAAATYCCTTTTTTCTCACTGCTAATGGAAAAATATCACAACCTTTAAATGCCCTTAAGGAGGGATAATGTAATTACGCCATAACTCCATTAAATGATGTTTTAATCACTAAAATATTGAGTTGGAGTCTTTAAAAAGCAAAGAGCTYGTGAAGTTGTGAGCAGCTGCTCCAAGCAGCTGCAGCCACCCAGGCTTTGGTCACCGCTCTGTTCTCTACATATTTTCTTCTGCTCCTTCTGTAAATGGTTTTGAGCACAGACTCCTTAACACATTCCAGGAGAGTTTGCACTTTTGCATAAAACATGAAATTGTCAGGCACAGGGGCCTGCACAGTTCAGTGCAGCCGGCAGAAGCCATTGATTCCTGCATTTATTTCCTCCCTACCCCAAATCTATTCCTCATGCTGCTTGTCACCGAGGGCTGACACGTGTCACAGGCTGCCATCATCCACCGTGGCAACTCAAATGCCACCTGAAAGAGAGGAAAATATTTAAAATACTCCTGTGCACAGCTTGTTTTGTTTGCTGCGGCCTCCTCGCGGCCCAGAGTCAACAGCGGTGGAAACAACTCTGGGAATACAAAATCACTCTTCTATTAAAGATAAGGAAAACGGAGCTAAGGTCAACAAGCACCAGCAGAATGATAAATCTCCACAGCTTGTTTTACACATCACTGCATTTAATACATAATTTGCAGTTTGCTGCAATTTTTAGGGGGGAAAAAGCAGCAGAACTGCCTCAGTGAGAGTTGGTGTTGTGGCCTGGGATAGAAATCCTGCATAGAAATCCTGGGTCCTCTGCTTTTGTCTTGGTGCTGCCATCACAGAAAAAATTGGAGCAGGTTTCACCCACCCTGTCTTGGGTGGAAAGAGCAAAACAATTGTATTTTTACTCTGCTTGGAGCAATGCTCTAAACTGCCCCCATGGGCTCAGGTATCCTCAGGTTGCCAAAAACCTCCAGTGCCATAAACAGCAGCAGCTTGGGGGTGCACAGTGACAAAAACTGGGGGTGTGGCAGCACCAGAAAACCGGGATTTTCCACAGAAAACTCTGGAATGTTACAGACAGGACACGAGGTCTGAGAGAAGCACCCCATGCACATCAAGACCACACAGAGTTACGTTTCTTACCAGCTCTGTCAAGCATTAAAAATCGTAAATTAATCCCACTCTCATGTGGGGAGAGAATTCAGACTTCACATAAATGCAGGAATGATGTGGGATTATTTCCTACCAAGTGATTTCCTGCAGTGTCCAATATCACTAATTACTAACACAAGGTGCCAGATTCAAGGGAAAGGAAAGGAAAGGCCAGAAAATCTCTGAAACAAATTGCCCAAAACCCACACATTTCAAATGCGTCAGGATGATATCCAGAAAAATTCAGAGAAATCACCAAGTTTTTCTTGTTCAGCAGATCCTGCATCCAGCAATCCTTCACCATGTCCTCAGGAACAGGTCACTCAAATGAGGTGCTCTTTTAGGGGGAATTTCGGGATTCTTTAGTGATAATTTTGTTATAAAATTGTACTTCCTTAATTATTTTGAAGGCTTGTACTAAAACACTAACCTGTCATCTTTGGAATAACCACACAATCATGGAGAAAGGTCTTTTCTGCAACTCCTCACGCCTTATATTTTCGCAAGGGGGAGGAAAACACTGTAAAATTCCTCTGTTCTCTGTAATTAAAACAGTTCTGCTTTCTTTACTCAGCRGGGAGAGAGGCTCTGGAGCAGATTGCCCAGAAAGCTGAGGATGGCCCATCCCTGGAAGTGTTCCAGGCCAGGCTGGAAGGAGCTTGGAGCAACCTGGGATAGGGGAAGGTGTCCCTGCCCATGGCAGGGCATGGAATAAGATGGGCTTTAAGGTCCCTTTTAATCCAAGCCTTTTTAAGATTCCTACAGAGCCCACGAATCCCCCCAGGTTTGTGTCCTCTGTGGGGACTCCAAGGCTCTGTAGTGACTTCAGTTCTTGGTTGCAAACATCCCCCCCAACAGAAAGAGACACTTCTAGAAATTTTAGAAATAAATTCTCATTATTTGAAGCCCTGTCCATGAGAAGGTTGGTTTTGTCTGTTCCCAACACCATCCAAAGGACCRGGAACAAGCAGCAAACCTAAAATGATCCTTAATCAGATGCATTTAAGCATCGTGGGTGCCTCTGTCACACAGTTTGGAGCCCCTTCCTTTGCAGCTGAAAGCTTGGACAAAAGCCTTGCTGACCTCGGGAAGGTTTCAAAGCTGAGAAATAACCCAGAAATTCCTTTTATCGGCTTTGTTCTTCTGATCCCACCACTCTTTAAAGTTTTTATACACCTATCAACTGAAATGATGGCTGTAAGTTTTGACCCGAGTTTGCTCCCTCCTTTTAGTATACAATTAAGATGATAATAATACGAGACTTAGTACCCAGACTTTTTAAAATCCATCTTTTTTTTTTCTTCCTTGATGGGGTTTTTTATCTCCAACACTGTCTGGGGCATAAAACTCCTGGCACAGCTACTCTGAAATGTGTTGGCTGGTCAGCATCCCACAGGTATTTTTCCACCATTTCCACACACTCTTTCTAGCTCATGTCTTATTTAAACTTCATTTAATGCAGTCCCTCATTCCTTACCAAGGGCTTCCATGGAAATGTTAACGTGTGGAATGCCAGGCTTGTTTAGCAAATTGTCTTGTATTTCTTAGAAGGTGCTGTAGMGCTCAGAGTAATTACATAAACTGAGCTTAAAATGTCTCCAATGTAAGGAGGAATGTTCTCCTGTCGGGAATGTGCTGTTTGCACAGATTAGGAACCACTCCCAGGAATCCCTACACCCGTGTTAACAACGTTAGGAAAAGTGGCTTTCAGCAGGTCACACCTTCCTGGAGCTGCACAACCCCCAGACAGCGTTTCAGTGCACGAGCTTTATTCAGCACAGCCCAGAGCTGCCTCCTTAATGGATTTCTTGACCATGTGCCCCCACAGCCGTGCCCAGGAGCCGACCTCATTTCCCTACATGGATCCCAGAAATCCCACAGGACATTAACAGCTGCCAGAAAAGTTGTTGTTCTCCCAAAATGATTCAGCCGCAACAGCAGCGAGTTCACAGAGCTCTGCCCCACCAGGAYGAAAACTCTGAACGCTCCAGGGCAAAGGCAGCTCTGGATCCCAGACTGGTTTGGGATGGAAGGGAGCTTAAAGCCCATCCAGTTCCACCCCCTGCCCGGTGCCATATAACACAATTTGTCCAGAGACTCCCAGCCCCTTTCTCCTCACTGCATCAAGGAGCTTTTACCCAATCATGGCTGATAAAGAATTAAATCATCATTCTCCAGAGAATTAATAATCTGATTGGATTAGTCTGAGCAGTTACTGAGTTCTCAGTGCTGCCACTGAGACAACAAGAATCATTTGATAAGATTCAATATGAGCTGAACATGGCTTTTACCCCAAAATGATTATTAACTATCAGAATATTTATTAACCATCAGAACAGTTCATGTGCCCAGAATATTAAATCTGCCAGAGGTAAGGAAAGGCTGCAGGAGTCACTCTGTGAATGAAAGCAACACATTTTCCGGCGGGTTTTTTTTTTAATTCAGTGTCTGCCTGAATGTCACAAGTCTCCATGACGTCCCTGACTCTTGGGCTTTGCATTTGAATAGCCAAAAAAAAAATAAATAAAGTGCAAACTCATCCAGCTCCGACAGCTCCGTATTGAGCATCCATCAGAGCTGAGCTGTGTGTGCTGCTTATTCCAGCATGTGTTTGGAATATATTTTGTTCCTGATAAACCAGTGACAGCACTGCRTGGAAAACAAGTGCAAGGAAAGTGAAACTTCTTCCCTTTAGTTAAACAATTTTGCTTCTCTTTGTCTTCCAGCACAGGCCTGTAACCTTGGGAAGGACAGCAACGTCCCAGCACAGCTATCAGAGCACAGGAGTCCCTCTTTAATGTGACACAGAGCTGGATCCAAGATGAAAATCAAAAGTAAAAAGGCATTGCATTATCATGCCTGCCCTGATATCCCAAACATTCCATCTTGTGATCTCGGCTGCRTGGCTCTGATATTCCCAGAATACAGATCACAAGACTGAAAAGACTGAAAAACAGTGGAAAAACGATATCAGCTTCATCTTCCAGGGCTGGTTAAAAACTATACTCCTTTAGGAAAATGGATGTCATTTAAATAAATTTGGGAATAGATATTTTTTTCTTTCTTTCTTTCCTATCCTCTCCTTACCTCTTAAGAGAATCCAGCAGCTCATCCTTGAGGACGGAGTGGTGCCAAGCAGTGCTGCTCGGCCATCCAGGGCTTGGTCTGCCCTTCAATGCCTTCTACATCCAGAGAAACCTCTTTCCCTCAGGCTCCCAAAATCATCACATTCGAACAGAAGAGCAGAACATCACCTCAATCCCAGCTCCATCATTTTCTCAGGACAGCCAAGCCCAAGAGCACAGAAGCCACATTCTTCTATAAACCTGATGAAATATCCACAGAATCCCCTAAAAGCAGAAAATTCATGTCCCTATATTTACATTAATTTACTGGGAGGGTGGGGAAGCCCTGGCTCAGGGTGCCCAGAGAAGCTGTGGCTGTYCCTGCATCCCTGGAAGTGTCCAAGGCCAGGCTGGACAGGGCTTGGAGCAGCCTGGGATAGGGGAAGGTGTCCCTGCAAAGGGACGCTCCAGACTCACCCTCCCTTCTCCTCCTCCTGGAGGTTTTGTCGCACAGCTCAGTGCCAGACACAACAAGACTGAAACTGTCTCTGTTCTGTGGCTTTTCCTCCTTTGTCTTTCAGCACAGCCCACAGTGACCTTGCACAACCACCTCGCCASTGCTGCTCAGCTTATCTGACAATTAAAACCAGGTCTCCTGAAGAGAAGCCACAAAAGAACTTCCCAAAGAAAGTCAATCATATCCCATAAAATCACTCAAACTGTAGCTCATCCTAGCCCAATATTATCCTGCTGCRTCTGTCCATTAAGGACATTTCACTCTGTGACTTCAGATAATAAAGGAATATTTCTCATCTCTTCTCCCCTACTCAGGGTTACCTCTGCAGTCGTGTTAAGGGGGATTTATTTCCACACATGGGGTTTGCTGCTGACCGGGCACCAGATGGCCCAGCCAGACTTCTGGGGTGGTTTATATGATAATGACACTTTCAGAGGCTTCCTGCAAAGGAAACCTCCAGGAACAGGCAAGGTTGGGATGTGGGGAGCAGGTCCCCTGCACTGCATCTTCTGCTGGGACACCATCAAATCAGCCGGGAGATGAGAAAATTTGGGGTGACCTAATTGTGACCTTCTTGAAGGAGTTACAGGAAAGATGGAGAGAGACTGTTTACAAGGGATGGAGTGCCAGGACAGGGGGAATGGCTCCAAACTGACAGAGAAGAGGTTTAGATGGGATATTGGGGAGGAATTCCTCCCTGGGAGGGTGGGGAGGCCCTGGCACAGAGAAGCTGTGGCTGCCCCTGGATCCCTGGCAGTGTCCAAGGCCAGGCTGGATGAGGTTTGGAGCAGCCTGGGACAGTGGAAGGTGTCCCTGCCCATGGCAGGGGTGGCACTGGCTGATCCTTCCAACCCAAACCATTCCATAACGCTACGATTCTATCCCTGGTCCCATTTGCTGTGCCCAGGCCAAGGATGTGGTGGTGGTTGTGACTTTATCCAAAGGTAAGACCCTGGTTGACAATCCCAGTTCTTTCAYGTAAAAAGTAGAAAAGACCCAGGTTTGATCAAAAGGGTTTCCTYGGGCTTGAGAAACAGAAACCACACGGGAAGAGTGGATCAAAGAGCAGGACAGAGCCCTGCAAACGGGATATTCAAAGGAATTAGGAGCCAGCCCCCAAAACACACACAGAGATAGTTCCTACCACACWGAAATTAATCTATGGACAACTGGCAATTCGATTTTAGTCATAAAGCTGAATCCACTAATCTGAGGTTTAGGAAGAGAAACAGGGTCCATGTTATCACTACTGGAAAATAAACAGGACAGGGATGTTCCCTGGAAGCTGTTGAACTATGGCAAGTGTGAGGCCATGATATTTTTTGCCAGAAGGAAGTTCCAAATGTTTGGCAAAACCATTGACTTCCCAGTTTGTTCCCTGAAACCCTCCCTGAGTAACAGTCCCACAGAGCACTGTCCACAGATKGAGCACTTTGGGAAAAATCCTGTGGAATCGGCTCTCACAGGGGTACTTTGTGATGTGGTTTAGGKGGAATTGTGGTATTTGGTCAAAGGTTGGACTTGATTGTCTTGGAGGTCTTCTCCAACCAAAATGACTCCGTGATCCTATGGCTGCCGCATTCCCAGCTCCCGGGCACAATCCTGCACCTCACTCTGGAAGGGTTTTCCCATCCTCAGTCTGTTTAGTAACTGTGCTGGGAAATTCGGGGCTGCAAGCAGAAATCAGCCATATATTCCTATACATTACCCTTCTACAACCTGAAAAATCCCATTCTCCAGGGAAAAAAAAAGGAACTGGAGCAGCACCTCTGCCTCCCTGCTCCAGGCTTTAGCAGGGAACACACTTTAACTCCAGATTATGTCAGTGACAGACGCAGGCAGCAGCAGAAATCACTTCAGTAGTTATCAGGAGAGCTCCCTGCACTTCTTATCGTCCCCAGGCTCTGCAGAAATGCCAGGGCCCCAAATGGAYTCCAGCCAGCACATGCAACATCTGCACGGGGAAAGGCAGCATCCGAAATTCCAATTTATCTCCCACATCAGCACAAAAAGGGAGGCTGCTTGTGCAGCTAGGACTGGCTCTAAAGGCTGACCAAGAATGCCATCTGCAGGCCTTTAGTACACATTTGTCCCAGCTAAATCAGTCCCAGCAGTAGAAACAAACCTAAAGTGAGTGCTCAGCACAGTGGATGTTAATATGACTTTCATATGCTAATAGGAAGTTCATTAAAAATAAACAAATACAAAAGGAAAATCCTTGGAACTCCTTTCAAAAAAAAAAAAACCCACTCAAAATCAAAGCCTGCAGACCCTAAAATGCTGAATCTTTTATGGAATAACCTAGAGAGGATCATTATCATTACAGCTCTGTGTTCTGCATGCATATTTTATGAAGAAACTTTGTGCACAGACTTTGGAGGTTAGMAGTGCATTGCATTTTGTCTGCTGCTTGATTGAACCAAATGCAATGCCCTGAGGCACTGATTAAAACCAGGGAAGAGAGAAAAGCTACTACAGTTAACCTCAGACTGCAACACTCCCAGGCTTTCCTAAAGAGGAGCTGTCAGGATTTTAGTCCTACTCACTGAATTGTTTGGATGCCAACACCAAAATAGTCAAGAGTGAAATAATTCTACCTTTAGGCCTGGTGATATTTTAAATCTTCATGTCCATGGTTAATAAAAAACTTGAGGAAAATGTTGAGTCATGCCAGTTTTAAGCACAGCAAATGGAAAAAAAAAACTACAAAATGAAAGAAACAAGAAGTAAAAACACTGATGGTAAGAAATTCCCAAGTTTTCAACCAAAGATTCTAAAGCAATTCCTCATCAAAAAGCTCTGGAGGGTGTGGCTGATGTTGGCCCACACAGTCACTCCTGGAAAACTGGGAAGAGAAGCTCTAATGCCTCCCTTCCTAAGCCTGAATAAGAATAAAATTCCAGATAGTTGTATTTATTAGAAGGAAGATGATGTAGAAAATCAGCCACACAGAGAATACTTCACTAAAACCTCAGCGTGTGCAGYGTCCTGACTTTTCAGGGAGCTCACGACTCCCACCCCTCACCAAAATACACAGAAATAAACGTGTTTTATAACAAAGCTTTACCAACCTGCCCAATTTCTACTTGTTCACCTCAAAATGGGGAGGAACCCAAAACCTTCTCAGAGTTCCAGGGGTGCAGCTCATCCCTTACTGCTCCCCTCTGCCAAGGAACACCAGAAATGCAAAACACAAAGTCCAGATCTCACACAGAAGAAAAACCCTTCATCGACACATTCTGCCTAAAACTAAGAGATGATGGAAAGGATGAGCTGGGAACCACTGCAAAAATTAAAAAAAACCCACACCTGTAACCTCATGCAGTTCATCCTGTAGGAATGCACCAATTTAAGCTGCAATTTAATTTAAAATACTGGTTTTTTCCTTTYCTCTTCCTCCCCCCACCTTCTGTCTCCCTTTCTCAAATTATTCCCAGCCAAATAACACCAAACTCGGGTTTTTTCCACTTTATTATTCAGTTTGTATAGCTGTCAAACAAATGAATTCCCTCTGATTTGTATTGGGGGTTTGTTTTGGAGTGTGTGGATATATTAATTCTTTGAATTGCACTGCTGTTGGTTTAATTTTGTAAATAGTGTTCTGTGATTACTCAGTGTTGTTTCCATACTTCTATCCCTGGGAACTGGGCTTAAAGATGGCAGAAATCTTTTACTATACAGAAAAAAAATCAATTTATTGTTTTTATATATGCCATGTTTTCCGGAAAATGGGCCAGGAGAACATTTCCTACACAAAATGCCCATCCCAGACTCCACTTGGCTTCCTAAAAATCAAAAACAAGACCGACTAACAAATGATTTTTGCTGGTTACCCTGAAAAATTTGTCCTCTGGATGAATGTTTAGCGCTTCAAATTTGGCTGTTTTGTCCTCTCACATCTTGACTGCAATCTTGGAGCTGTCTCCRGTGGGAACATCCAGCCAAGGACAAAAAGAGATTCCAGATTAAACATAAAAAGCCCCAAGACTGAGCCTCCTTCTGAAGGGATTAACAAAGCAGGGAACTGTGAAGGGATTTCTCACCCCCCAGAAAAGAGGGAGGAAGGAGAGGCACCTCTGCCCTCAGCCAACTTCTCTGCCACCAATCCATAAATTCAGGAGATCCCTGCTCACCCCCCAGATCCAGGCCACTTTCCCCCATGGAATTTAGCCAACGCCTTTTCTCCCAGAATTGCTAATCCCACTGCCTATGGCAGAGATTTAATGGTGCAGATCGAGCTACTGGACACAARGCATCAAAGCCAAAGAGGAGCTCACTCCAGGCTGGGGAACGCTGAGCTTTCCCAGGAAAGGGAACCAGAGCTGAACAAGGCCCCGCAGGGGGATGCCCAGGTYGGCCATGAAGTTGTTGGAAGCATCCATGAGGATTCCCAGGCTGGTCTTGGCTTGCACCACCCCAATTTTCCCGGTTTCAAGGCAGAGAAGATGCCGGTGCAGGAGGTGAATCTCAAGGTGCACAACACAACTGTGATTTACTGTTAGGCCACAAATAACGTTGGGATCATTCCTAAACTTTGTCCTGAGAGTGTTTCATTCCCACTTTTGTCTCCCCCACAACAGATGGTGGCACTTTGGGGGCTTCTACTGTCACACGTATCACAAGCCAAGAGAAAACCTGTGTTAATCAATATGAGGTAAGCACAGGAGCAGCAAACTCACTGCAGGTGAGATCCCTCTTAACAGGACTGTGACCATTAAGAGCTGATGTGATCCTTTGCTCCTCACCTATTCCCAGTTTCCATGGTCTAATCCCAGTTCACACTCTCACCCAGAGCCCAGGGGAGGAGGATTCTGTTCCAGCAGAAGAGCCCAAGCGCTCCTCGTTTCACAGTGCTCCCTGAGGGTGACTGAATAATTTGTTTTAAATAATCTGCAGGAATAAATTTACCATTTTTTAATGTATAATTAAGCAAGGAATCATTCCCTCCTCTTCTAAAGTTATTCTCCTGACAAGTTTTTTTTTCTGGGTGGTAAACACAAGTTCTGATAGTTGCCAGCACATTCCTACTTAAAAAGTTAATCCATTCCTCTTTGAAGGTTAAGGAAATGCTAAGGAAAACAAGATATGAGGGCTTAGGTAAAGTGGGAGGTTCCAAATCACTGGAGCTCTGCTTATCACAGAGCTGGGCTGCTCCTGCAGCAGGAGAACACATGGATTTACCTCGGAGAGACCATCCTGGTTCCTGACCTCCACCCACCTCCCTGCTGGGGATGTTCCCTGCGGAGTGGGAGGTGTTTGTCCTGCTGCTGTTCCACCTTAACGCTTTGGAGAAGCAATTTTTCCATCTGCTGTTGCAATAAACTATAAATAATATTACATATAATAAATTATAAATAATAGTGGCACAGCACTGGTACAGGGTGGGGAGGACCCTGGGGTGAGGGAGGGCAGGGAATACTCGGCTGGGTAAACAATCCCAGGATCCCTGAGGTTGGAAAAGCCCTCAAGGACCATCAAGTCCAAGCTGTGCCCGATCCCCACCTTGTCCCCAGCCCAGAGCACTGAGTGCCACCTCCAGCCCTGCCTTGGGCACCTCCAGGGATGGGCACTCCAAACCTCCCTGGGCAGCCCCTGACAAGGCCTGAGCACCCTTTCCATGGGGAAATTCCTCCTGATGTCCACCCTGAGCCTCCCCTGGCCCAGCCTGAGGCTGTTCCCTCTCCTCCTGTCCCTGTTCCCTGGGAGCAGAGCCCGACCGCCCCCGGCTGCCCCCTCCTGTCAGGGAGTTGTGCAGAGCCACAAGGTCCCCCCTGAGCCTCCTTTTCTCCAGCCTGAGCCCCTTTCCAGCTCCCTCAGCCTCTCCTGGTGCTCCAGCCCCTTCCCAGCTCCATTCCTTTCCCTGGACATGCTCCAACACCACAATTGCAAAGCTCTCACTGCAGAGGTGAACAACCCAACTAATTCAGCACAAAGAAAAGATCCAGGAGTGCCAGATCCAAGATTTACAACCCTCATCCTACATTTATGAGCTGCTCTGCAGCCCTTGACCCTTTCCATCCTGGCAGTGGGAACATGCTCCCCTCACTGCTCTCCTGCAGTCAGKCAGGACATGGGGATAACAAATTCCAACGGCATCCCCAGAGGACGGGGCAGCACCAGGAGGACATTCCTCTTCTCCAGAGCTTCACAATTAAGGTACAAGGGCAGGCAAGACAGTGGAGACATGAATTCCAAAAGTTCTGCCAACTGATCCACGTTTCTGTTCACGGGGGCACAGCAGAAACACAGAYTCTGTTTAAATTTTTAACTGTACAYGTAATTTATCTCCAGCTGCCCCTTTGGTCACTTGAAGAGTAGGTAGCTAATTTCTTATTTCCTGATGTGTCTAGATAGAGAATAAAACCCTAAAGAAAAACATTTAAATGCACTCAAACAATTACAGGCTTCAAAACAGAGATCATGGCAGAAGAGGTGAAATATTCCATTCCTCTGAGGTGTTTGACTCAATTCCTACCAAATTTTCTCTCTTTGCAGAACTCAGTTCCACCCATTATCCCTCTTTTTTGAAAAGTCTTATTTTTTGGAACACCCTCCCAAATTAGAGCTTAATATTAGCGAGATGCTCTCAGCTGCAGGCTGAGATAACTCTGTCATTTCTTGCAAAATGCACAAATTCTGAGCACGCCAGGAAGCAAAAGCAGTGAGGGCATTGCTGCCCTTGGATATAAAATCAGCACAAACTGGAGCCTTACTTCACACTGAAGGATCTGAAGACGTTCTACTTCATTTGTGATGGTGGCACCACGTCAAGGGAAGGAAAGGGCTGAATATGTCCAAAAAATTCAAGGTTTTAGTCCCCTAAGCAGGTCCTGAACTTTGAGAGAAGGAAATGGAACAAAATACTCCTTGAGGAAGAGGCCACACTAAGCAAACACCTCAGACAACTTTCTCCTGGATCTGAACACCTCAAGAGTGTCTCTTGTAGGAGTCGTTACAGCTAAATTTTTAGACCAGTAGTGGCCACCTCACCACAAAATACCAAGAAAGAGCTTAATTACCACATTATTTTATTAGACTGCGRTAAAACCACACAAAAAGGATGTCTGCTCTTGAGGTTTTCTGTGCCACACTTCCCCAAGTTATTTATTCTGCACTACCCTGGAAATCTATGAGGAAGAACAACCCTATTCCTTATTTTTATCCTTTTCTTGCAGAAGTTATATTTTATTTCCTAGCATCCATCAGTCAAACCAGTCAAAATCCTCGCTTGCTCTTTTCCACCTGACTGAAATACACTGGAGTTATGGGAACTAATAATAATTATTTTATTTCCACAGGACCAGAATTAGACATGCTGGGGAATGAAGAGCCAAGCTCCAGTTCCTGAGTCCCCGAGTTAACGACACCAAGGACTTGGCAGCGATCAATTTTCTTTCCTTCTGCAGCTGAGATGCTCAAATCTGCCCAAGCGCTCCACGTGCCCAGATCCYCTTCATTCCAGCACACGTTTCCCAAATCCTACTTTGGGCTGAACTGAAAGACAAGCTCTGAAAAATCTCTTCAATTCTATCTGAAGAACCATTTCTTCCATTCCTGAAAAAAAAAAAGCCATGGATGGCAAGGACAGAATTCCACCTGGCCAGACCCTTCACTGGTCAAATCCTGGTGCAGGGAGGGGGATCTTCCCTGAAAACCAAGCCACACCTTTCTCTACTCTCGCTCAATGCTATTTTTTCTGGGAAAAAGGAGCCATCAGCACCAGCTGTAAGCCCAAAGATAACTAATTGTCCACATATAAACCATGGAAAGGTGGGAGAGTCTCCATGACGCCACGGGGATTTAGGGAAGAGCTTTTTGTACCTCCGAAGTACAGAAACCCATTCCAAATATCCCCTCAAATGCATGGCCACAGGAAAGGTTTCACTCCAACTCACCAGGACCTGGCCTGCAGGATCCCTGCCCTTCCCCAGCAGGTTTGCATGGATAATTTTGGATGGGATGAGGGCAGAGTGGATGGAGGCTGATACAACCTCACCTCCCCACAGCCTTGGCCCACCTGCTCGTTTGGAAGTGCTCTTGTAACAAATTAATTGCCAGAACAATTAAGCAGAGCCCAGAGTGCTCGTTCTTGGAGTGGAACRGATATTTAGGCTCTGCTATTAAGGAGCTCTTGGAAAATTTCCCATAAGATTTCTTCGGGCAGGGATACAAGATCTGTTCCCTCCCTAAAACACAATAGCTGCAGCTGTGTTAGCACGCTCAGAGGCACATTAATGACACTCCATTATTAAACAAGTTCACAAAAACCAGCAAACTATGCCAAAACCACTTGGATTTCAGACTCCTTACAGAATCCCAGCCTCCTGCTGGCTGGTGGCATCAYCTCTGAACCTCCCTGCCCTTTCCCRCAGCCTGATTTCCATCAGGAACTCATTCTGGTTTTGGAGGG
Organism: Parotia lawesii; assembly: GCA_003713295.1. Classification (NCBI taxonomy): domain Eukaryota; kingdom Metazoa; phylum Chordata; class Aves; order Passeriformes; family Paradisaeidae; genus Parotia; species Parotia lawesii. The sequence continues at coordinate 420,825 of RAHM01000009.1, read as the reverse complement.
AACCCATCGTGAAGGTCCCACAACCACTTGGTTTCACAACCAAACCCCAGAACACCTTCAACCCTGCTCAGGGTAGAATCCACACCCTGCCCTGAAAATAGTCATGAAAGGTGGTGAGGATGCTGGAAAAACAAGAGGAATCCAAAAGGCAGCAGAGAGGCCACCATGGGGGGTGCCGTGAGCTGGACGGACAAGTTTGGGAATTTTAGTCTCTCCAGRGAAAGGGATGAGATGCAGGGAGTGGGATAATGAGATCAGGTAGCACCGAGRCGCACCCAGATTTGAATGTCGTCCCTGGAAAAGCACAAAAATTCCAGCAGGACCAAAAGCCCTTTCTAAAATCTCCCATTACCACGGAATCACTGAGGTTGGAAAAGTCCTCAGATCACCAAGTCCAACCATTCCCCAGCACTGCCAAGGCCACCACTGAGCCATGYCCCCAAGTGCCACATCTGCACATTTTTTTAACTCTTCTGAGGACAGTGATTCCATCACTTCCCTGGACAGCCTCTTCCAAGGTTTTATTATTATTTATTTACTGTCAGCAGGAAACTCTGGGGCACATCCCACAGGAGTGATCCTGAATCATGGGAGAGTTCCATCAGTTTTAAAACAGAGACATTAAACCCCAAGAATTTTTTGTCTCACACTCCCATGAGCTGATTTTTACCAGAATTATCTCAATACAAAAAGCCACATCAAGGAATGAAGCAGGTTGGCAATGACCAACCATAAAACTCCACGTGGGAAGTGGGATGCCTCATCAACACCAGGTTCACAACCAAATAAATCAAAACAAACCCTAAACCATCTTATTTATAGCCCAGGAGAACAAACCCATTGACAGATGGTCATCCCCAGCACCAGGATTTATCTCCATCTATAATGAAAAATATATGAACCTTCTGCTGCACAGCAGAGGAGAGGCCCGAACACCTGCTCCAAATTAGGAGGAGACTGTAACCATTCCTGGAAATTGGAAAGGCCTGTGTTTTGAGGAAGGGAGAGGTGCCATTGGCAGCTGAAGTAAATCGAGCAGGCTCAGGTGCAGTGAGAGAGAGAATTATGTGATAGGCACTGGCACAGAGCTGATAAGGAGACTGAGTGGGCATAAAGCTACAGCCCAGCCCTGCAAAAATCCCGTCAGGTTGTGCAGGACAGACATAAATTAGCCATGCAAATTGTGTTTCCCAGTGTTCTTCCAGGATTTTCCATTCGGGCTCGGCATTTTTCACAGCAAAATGGATCATTGGAACAGCCAAATTAGGAGAAACATTGGGAAGCTTTGGCTAAAAATGCTCATCCAAGATGTAGCAAAGGCTCCCTGATTTTGATTTTAACCTCAGGGCTGTGTTGTTGCAATTCCATCATCCTTCCAAACCCRTTCCAGGGATGGATCCAAGTTCACRTCAGCAGCAATAAAGTTGTCAGTGCCTTTTGCTGATTCCTTCCAGAAAAACATCTGGAGCTCCTCAGAGCTCTCCTAATAAAGTGCTGACAAACACTCTGTGATCCCATGTCCAAGAGTTATCCAAGAAAAATATATTCCAGTGGCAATTACATAAAATATACCCACACCGCCACCAGGCCCCTCTCACTCTTGTGCAATCCAAATTATTAAATCGGTGTCCCAGCAAATTGGAACGGGGAAATCCAGGGAATTCTATGGGTTTGTGCACTTTTCTCATTACCCAAAGGGGAAAATAAAATATTCTAAAGGAGAGCTCTGGTTGAAGGCCCAGCTCCAACTCTCAGTGGTGGAAACTGCAATAGGAAAGGGTGAGGGAAGTTCTGRGTGTGTTGAAAACAAGGATGGGGAGAGCTGAGCATCCCTCGGGAAGGGTCCATAGGGGGATAATCAGGAGAGAAGGAGCGATCCCAGTGCCCAGGAGAGGCTGCTGCATCCTCACTCCCTCAGAAAATACCCACAYACACTTTCCAAGCTTCTTAGGTCTTTTTTTTTTTGTGACCCCCACCCCAAAATTGCAGGAAATAATGAATAAATCTTTAAATCTTGAGCTGGTTTTCTCCAAACAGCCATAATTCCATCTCGAGCACACATTTTGCCTTACAACACACACACATTTTATCGTGTATTTATATTATTAGGTTTGTGTTTGCTTTCATATTTCCACTACTACCCAAGCTCTCCTCAAACAGCTCCAGGAACAGCAACTCGATCCCTGCTTGTGATTAAACCCAGGAATAATGACAGGAAAAAAGCAAACTCTTGAGCTAAGATAAAACCAATCACTTATAAATTCTCTGCAGTGTTTGCTTGGGTAGAAAGAAAAAAAAAGATAATTTGAAGACACCCAAATGCCACTTTGAGTGGTGCATCTTATTATTCCACTCCACTAAAAATAAAGGAGTTATTTATAATTGGCTCCATTTCCTCTGGCTGAACAAAATTCCACGAGTTTTATTCTAAAGACGAGCAGAAAGTGCTGCTGCTTTTCAAACTCCTCTCTCAAAGCCACACTCTGCAACCACAAAGCTCACACCCACTTCTTGTTATTTTTTATATATATATTTTTTTTTTTTTTTAATTTGAGTACAATATAAACAATATACAAACACATTTCAGCTGTGCTGAACCTTTAATCAAAGGTTTTAATCAGTTTAAAAACTATTTCAGCAGAACTTCAGTGCCCAGAGCAGATAAAGGTATCCTGGAGGGTAAGCCKGGTTCTAATTTTTATTAATGTTCTGGGGGAAATAAAGAAGTTTTAACTTTGAATTTCAGGTTTCACCAACCTGAGTTGAGGCCACCAGTGTGAGTGAAAAATAAAACATCTCCAACACAAACCTGCAGCTTCTTGGCTCAATTCACCAGCCTGGCTCTTCCAGTCATTTAAAAATCCCTGGCTTTCTACTTTATGAAAAAAAATTAATCTGAAAGACCTACTTTTCCAGCAGGAACATCAATATTTTATATTCTCCCTTTTGCTGTAAAGATCCCAGGCTGATTTAGATGTTGTTTAAGAAAAAGTACCGAGGCCATATTATGTAATATAAAATACCACCTTTGTCTCCAAGGGAACATCACAGCTTAATCCAGAGCTCCAGAAAGAGTCTGAGAATTAAAACTCCAACAAAACCCACCGTGGACAAAGCACTAAGATAAAGAAAACTCTCATAATTCCTTAAAAAACGAGCTTGTTTTGCCACAGAGCATTCCCAGAAGGACTGGGGAAAAATTATTATTTTATATCTGTGGCATATTTGGCACGTCAGGGTGACAATGGATGTTTAGGAGTGTCCTAAACTGTCCCCACTGATCTATTTTAAGTGGCTGAACACAGAGGCATTAAAAGCAGGGCTGCTCCTGAGCAGCTCAGCCCAGCAATCCRTCTCTGCCAGCAGCACTTGTTATTCCACCTCCTTTCCATCCCTTTATTATCCATTTGGAGACTGACCCGCTTCTTGGGAATAATGGCAGCTTCCTCATTTTTGTTTTTACGATGTTTTTGCAGGCAGCAAAGCCTAAAGCCCTCGTGGAAGCTGGTGAGCACCTAAAACGTTCCTTCAYATTTTGCATTTCCATGATTTCCCAGGCAACTCGAGCAGAGCTCACACACAACCGCTGAGACAAAAGCCACACCAGGGAGCTGCTGCGATAAATGCAGGATTCCTGAGCTTCTAATGGAGCTGGGAAAGCGTTTCTGCTCACCCAGGCACTGAGAGGTGATTCCCACCACGGGTTTTTCCTGAGGAATCCTCTGCTGACGTCACCGGGAAGTTCTGAGCATGGAGTTTTCACTCTAGTTTTGCACACCTAATTTTGCAATCTTGCCTATTTCAATATAGATTATAAAACATCCTGCCACAAAATATAATAACACAGAAACATCTCAAAAATCCAGACTGAATGACTAGAGATGTTGCCCAGTAACACTGACCAGCACTTTTGAGTGTTTCCTTTTTCATTTTTTTCCTTCTTTTTTTAATAATCCAACAGTCTAAACCAAATTGTCCAACAAAATAACCCCACTTCCTTTTTATCTAATTTATAATGTGTAAAATTAGAACTGTGCTATCCTTGCATTTGTATTTAGGCTCAAGAAGGCATCTGAGTCCCTCACAGGTCAAAAAAAAAATTGAGTTTTTTCTAAAATAGGGTGGTTTCGACACCTGGCTGGTGGCCCTGCTACTGCCAAGGAATTCTGTTCCTCTGCTTTTCATTTAACCACAAATTTTGGTGCTTCCTGCACCCCACAYGCCCTCAAGGGGCCCAAGAGAAGCCTTGAGACAGGAAAAGTTCCTTCAATAAAGGAGAAAGGACAAGTCCTTTGGGAATGGCACAAGAGAAAGGGGCTTAAACACAAGCAGAGGAGATTTAACCAGGAAATGTGATTTTTTTTTTTTTTCTCTATGACTGAGAAGAGCTGATCAGAGGAAGAGATTATTCAGGGATCTCCATGAGGAGAGGTTTGAGGACAGGTTAGACAGACACCAGGAAATCCCTCATGAAGGAAACTCAAGGAAATTCCTTGTAGGGAGGAGGGCTAAAGCTCACCTGGAGAGTTTCAGCTGCTTAATACCATAACTTAATTCAGTAACTTGCATATTGTCACTATTTTAGCCCCAAATTAAAGAGGCCAAGCCCCCCTCCCTGCTGTAGAGAACAAAGAGGTAAAAATAGGATTATAAACTCAGGAATCTGGGATTCCAGGCCTCCTAGGCCTTTGCAGCAGCCCCACTGGACGTATTCCCATGCACACACAAAATATCCCCCTCAGCAGCACAAAAACTTCCCCTGAATTCCAAAGGAACAGAGGAATTTCCCTCCTGGCCATGCCAGTGCTTTCTCCTCCATCTCCGAGTGACTGCTACACRATATTTTCTACATTGTATTTTTATCCACGTTTAATCTCCCCTTCTTTTTGAGTTTTATTTAATAGCAAACAGCTTGTCTCCTTAACAGTAAAGAGCAAAGTGACAGAAAGCAAATTAGTTTCTAAATTTAAAACTGTGTCCCGTTGCCATGGCAACCGAAGCTGTACAATTACATAAAGCAAATAATACCTACTTGTGAGAGCAGAGCCAAAACTCCTTCTGGAAAGTGCTAGGCTTGGAATGTAATTACACTGAAATAATAAACTAATAATTTTAAAGCACTCCAAAGCAGGGCCGTGAGTGGTTTTATTTGGGGAAGGCCAAGACTCACAGGTTTTCCTCAGGAAATGGCTGCCAAGCAGGGAAATCTGTGTTTGCCTTGTTACACTCGCTCCTGACACCGCCTCAGCAGCACAGAAATTCATTTTCTGAGGCAAACAARCAATGGTTGGGAGCCCAGGTGCTCCCAGCGACTCGTTCAGCACCCAGCACYGGGCAGGAACAGAGGATGTGCTGCTCCTGCCTGTCCCTCTCTATTTATGTTCCATCCCAAGGGACAACTTAAAGGCCAAAGAATTTTCCAAAGCTTTCAAGACAGGCAGCCCAGGAGGGTTAACAAAAAAAAAAGATGATTTGAAGACACCCCAGTGCCACATGGAGTGGTGCCTCTTATTATTCCACTCCACTGAAAACAAAGGAGATCTTTATAATTGGCAGTTTCCCACTCCCACTCTGGAGCTACTCCAAACCCACCTGGGTGCATCAACTGCTCCAGGTGACCCTGCCTCAGAAAGGGGATTGAAATAGATGATTTCCAGAGGTCCCTTCCAACCCCAAATTCTGGGATTCTGGGAATTCTGTTCCTGTACCTTGCTGTTGTTGAGACAGATGAGTGTGGACAAGACARAAAACGCAGCTTTCAGCTGCGGGATGGATGAGACTGGCGAGCTGGCAACACATTCCTAATTGGATTTGTCTCTCATCATTTTAATTTGGGGATTTGGGCTCTCCGAGTGTGCCAGAGCAGGGCTGGGAGCCCCAGAGCACCGGGACAGCAGTCACTGCCACTCAGCCAGACCCAGCACATTGTGACACCTAGGGACGGACAGCCACGCTTGGCAAGGGCAGACAGGGATGAACCTGGCTCCAGATGTGTCCAGTAAAACCACTTGGCATTTCTTTGGAATGTGCCATAATCCTGCAGTGTGCTTGACCAGCCCAAAAACTCCCTGCTGGTTGCCTATTTTCTTTGGAGCTATAACCACAAAATCTACCTGTCTCCTCCCTAAAACAACCACTGCCCTCGAGATGAACCTTCCCCATCCACCTCCCCTCCCTGTGTGCCCCAAAAATGAGAACTCTACAGCAAACCATCTGGTAAAGAAGTTATAAAATAAATATCTGCCCCACAGGTGCCAGCCAGGCATCGATTCAGAATCCCAGCCCTCCAAAGGTCATTCCATGTGAATTTGGTCTCTGCAAGGGGCCCACAAGGCTCTGRATGCACAAATTCAGCCGTGGTCTCTCCCCACACTGGTGTCAGACCTCTGTGGGCACCAGYAGCTCCTCAGACTGGTTGTCTAGACACGGCTGTAAGTTATTTTTAAGGCAAACATGGAATGCAGATGGATACCAGTGAGCTGAGCTCTGCACTGTTGGGAAGAGAGCACTGGAAGTGCTCCTGGGCATCCCCACCAGCCCTCTCCCCACTGACAGCCAGAACCTTCATCATTTATCAGSCCTGGCCCTCACAAAATTTTCAAGTTTCTTGCCCAGTATTCCCAGTCCACCTGCAGCTCYAAACTTTTCATTAATTTCCAGCCTTAATTTATTCAAACCTGGCTTACACCCCCTTGTCCAGCCCACAAAAACATCATCTGAACAGCTTGCCCTCCTTATTTATCCCCCAATGCCCTCATCACAGAGAGCAACCCCATCCCTTCCCCACTCTCATTTTGCTCAGCTCAACAAGCAGAGCTGCTCCAGCCTCCAGAGGGACCGGCCCTGCCACCCCCAGCAGCCAGAAGCTTTTCCAGGCATCTGTTCCAGCCCCAGCTGGGGTTTCCCTGAGCACAGGTAACCACAATCCCAGACAGATTTTGGCTGGGAACTCGACAGCCCCTTTCACCGCRTGCTGCATCCCATTAAAGCTTCCTRTGATCCAGGAAAAGCCCCAAAGGTCCCACTCCTCCTGTTGCTGCTGATGGAATTCAGCTCATTATTCTTCAGGACACAACCCTGAGCTTGCACTACTCAATTTTCCCCTAATTCTATTATTCTAGGCTTGGAGGTCATCTGATCCTGCCTAATTAATCCCRTCCTCCTCAGCGTTGACACTGTCTCCCAGTTTTATGTCATCAGCAAATTCCATGAGCACGTTTTGGCTCTTGGTGCCAAAGTCATTAAGGAAAATATGAACTAATATTGGTCCAGCACCAATCCCTGAGAGCTCCACTGGCAGCTGCCCTCTTTCCACACAGCCCATTGTTCTCGGGTCTGTGCTCTGCTTCTGAGGCCCTGCACAGTGCTCCTATTAAATCCAATTATCCCCTGTTTAACTAATAATTGGCTCCTCGGAAACCCTGCTCCAGGATTCAGTCTGGGGAGACTAAATTAGGTTTGTCTGTTTCTGCAGGCAGGAGGGATCTGCACTGCCCAGATCCATGGGAAAGGATCACAGGGGAAAAAGCTGCCGCGGCCTCTTTTAGGTGAGCAGGGACCACGGTCTGAGGTGAAAATTCCTGATTTACACCATCCAGAGGGGGAAAAATGGCTGGGGGGGGGATACTGACACATTGATACTTAAATTTCTTGGGTGTTTTAGCTCCAAAGGTGGTCTAAAATCTSCAACTCTCTGATAAAGGAACACATTGCTCAGTTATTGGGCTTTTTTAATCAAATAATGGTTTGGGTTGGAAGGAAGCAATCTTAAAGATCATCCAGTGCCACCYCTGCCATGGCAGGGACACCTTCCACTGTCCCAGGCTGCTCCAAGCCCCAATGTCCAGCCTGGCCTTGGGCACTGCCAGGGATCCAGGGGCAGCCACAGCTGCTCTGRGAATTCCATCCCAGGGCCTCCCCACCCTCACAGCCAGGAATTCCTTCCTAACATCCAATCTAAATCRACTAAATCCATTTTATTTAAAGAAATTAAAAGCATTTTTAGTAAAAACACCAACCAAAAAAAAAATCAACAATATTCCTACAGCAAAATTCCCACTAGTAAAATATGATTATGAGACATTTTCCAGCAGAGTCCCCTGGGCAAAATAGGCATTCCCAAATGGATATTCCCAGTATTTCCTTTTCCAGGAGTGGCTCTGACTTCACTGAGGCAACACCAGGCAAGAATTTGCCCCACTCTCTTCRATACACTCCAAGCAAATCAATCTTTCCTGGCTCTCAAGCTGTGAATACCTGCTCCAATAATTAAAACACTCAGCAGGGAGCCTATTCCAAAGGTCATCTTTTAACAAAGATTAATTCAATTTTATCTCATGCCCATAAATTTGAGGCAAAATAACAAAGAAATGGATTACCCAGTGGTTCTGTCCCCTTAGCACTAGAAAATGCTATTTATTTTTCCAAGGAAATTACACAAGCACCTTCAGCTCGTATTTCATGTAAAATTAATGCAGGATATCACAGTGCTGCTCCCTGGGTGAAGGGAAAAGAAGGGTATTTCCCTTATTTATTTGTAACCAAATCTATAGGAATGACAGTGGGTTTATGTTGCAGCAAATGTAAATTCTGCATATCCCCTGGTGCAGACAGAGGATTATGTGGCCTTTCTTGTGCAGAGGTTTTTGGAGGAATCCAGCTTTTAAAGCAAGGGAAATCTCTTTTCACACAGTTCCGCACTGTGCAGCGGTAAAATATCCTTTATTTCTCTTTCCCCGAACGTTTCCTGGGCAAGCAGGGCATGGATGATACCTCAAAATTAATTCAGGAAGAGGGAAAATCATCAATGAACACAACTGGAATGAGAGMCAGCCCTCAACCCAAATGGAAGTGTCCAAGCCTGGGTGCTGTTCCTTGGGCATTCAGGAGTGCAGGAAAACAGCAGAATTCCGTTTGCCAGGTTTATTTATGATCAGTACCTCAATCACTGCCTGCCATCCTTCAGAAGGGAGACATCTCCCAATTACACAGCCCAGATAAACTGATTTATTTGGACTGAGCCTTGGGATTTGTCATCGTGGTCTCTTCATTTCATCACAGCGCAGGCAGAAACCGATGGCCTGAAAAAATCACTGCCAGGAAAAAGTGCAGAATTCCGGAGCAGATTTTTTTCTAGGACCTCAAGTGCAAAGATATTTTTTTCCTCCTTTCTCTGAAGAGGCAAACCCATGGTTCTGCTTGGAAAAGCTGGTAAGATTTGGCAACATCTGGACTTTCATTCAAATATATTTAATTCCTAAGAATGTAAAAAACCCCMAAAAGTCTTTAAAAGAGTGGCAATCACATCTCRAATGKGRCATTCACCATTTTCTTATRAATACACTAAAAMCCCAATTCCARAACAATTTWAAGTTGTATTTTGCYTCATTTCTCACAGAAAAGACATTTCCACCCCCAGGAAAYCTCYTAAGTGGTTCTAATTGGGATSTCACACCACCATTTAGCTTTAAAGGGTCTGAGGATGTGAAACAGAAATTAATCTTTTTTTTCCCAGTATTTGAGTATTTTGTGAGAGTAAGATCCCAGGAGATCAGATTTTTGTTCCCCACCTGGCCTTCAAAAAGAAAAAGAGAAGAAGAAAAACTTTCTGCATCTAAACTTAATTAAACTCTTCAGAAAGAGTTCCTGCAGAAAAGAAAAATGCCCTGAAAATGAAGGAAGTGAAATAGGTATGAACAGGTTCATCTCCCAGAGGAAAAGCAAACACRAGTTTGGATAAAGACAAAATGCTCAGATTTTAGCACTGCATTTCAGTAATAATCAAATAGGATATTCCCTTAAAACATTCCAATGGAATGTTCACCTAAAAGGTTACAAAACACCACAATTTATGACCCATCCCAGTGTAAAATTCAAAATGCAACAGGGCCCTCATAAAATTCATTAAGCCACGATCATAGAGTTTCAGAATCATTAAGATTGGAACAAATCCCCAAATTCCTCCAGCTCAACCATTAACCAAGCAGAAAATTTCAGGAGATCCAGGTTTTGTTGCAACTAACTCCCTAAAACCAAGCAAATTATTTCAGCAAATTGTTTCCTGTCTCTGGGCTGTTCCCTGAAATAATGGAAAAGGTCTTTGCTCTGAGGCAACACTTGAAGGAAAACGCCAAATTTCCAACAGATTTTAGCACCTCCACCTTAAAAAGGTGAGAATTTCCTTTGGAATCCATAAAAGTACAAACTGCTCCTAATGAAAGGAAAGATCTGAGATCACCAATGATTTTTTAAAAATAACCATAAGGTAATTCAAGAGAAAAAAGAAAAGGGTGATGAATCAGAATAATTCAAGAGGCCACTGCAATGACTAAACACTAACATTCAGTACTGATCCAGTATTAAAATTCTTTTTTATTTATCAAATAATTGGGTCTTGGCACTCAATAAACAAGCAGCAAACCTTATTCTTTTCTCTAAAGTAAACATACACAGCCCATTTYCCAGCCATTATTATTTGTAAGGGTTTTCTTTATGATGATTTAAAATCTTATCAGGAAAACAAGTCACTTTTTCCTTCTAAAAGTTACTCATTTTCTTAGGTGCACTTCACAGGTCATGCGTGTCACCTCTCTTTGGAAGAAATTCAGCTCTAAGAGGGAACATTCCTGGAACAGCACTTCCCTTGCTCAGCCTGTAACGAGCTTTGTCCCTCGTAATTACAAAAAAAAAAATTTCTTTTAAGCAGGAGAAGAGAGAGGTGATGGAGGAAAAGCTGCTGGGTCAAGATTAATGAGCAGGGGCAGAGGGAAAGCACTGTCTGAGGTGTTTGTTAAACCCAAATGTTCCCTCYGTGGGGAATGTTTCAGTGTCTGGGATCCAAACCTCCCCTCGCTTCACCTGCAACAAATTCCTGGGGCTTGTAAGGTCACAGCTCCTGYTGAGCATCTTCAGCTCCTGCCCTACTGAGGGCTGATGGAGAAGAAAACTAAACAGCTCCTCTGAGAAGGGTAAATTCTACTCTTCCTACGATAGATGAGAACAYTTTCCCATTTTCACCTTTATTATCACACAAAAACTCCAGGTGGGAAACTCAACTCGGTATTTCCCAGTGCCCTCCCCTCACAGCAGCTTTGATGTGCCTTTGGAGAAACCCCAGTTGTTCTAAAATTTAACATTTCTGGTCATTGAGTGAATTTTTCATATTTCACAATAAAAAATGAAGCGTTTCTAGAGTTTGTGCTACAGAAACTCAAAAATATAATAGCAGGGCTTTGTGTAACACAACTGAGTGTCCCTTTGGGATCAACCGTCCCAGTCCAGCTCAGACTAAACCCAATTAGACTCTTATTGTTARTTGCCCCTTTATAGATGCAAATAGCATGAAAACAAATTATCTAAAGCAGATTTTTTGGCTCTGCTGGCACGAATCACTCCCAGAGATGTCCTTTTGAGGATTAACTCATCTTCCTCCTTCCCTTCCAAGTCTTCCCCGTAAAACRGGGCAGGAAGGAAAGCAGCAACACCTCTTGTTCCAGGATTAACTGAGCACACCATCACTGTTCTCTTCCTTTAGTTGCCTATTCTTATCTTTTATTTCTCATTTTAAAATATCCATTCTCATTTTCACTTTACTTTTCCTTCAGCTTTTTCCTTTTGGACTGGCCATTCCTGCTTTCCCATCAGTCRCAGGCCTGGTTTTGCCAGCATAGGCCGCATCTCACTCAAATCTMAATAAAAGTTACAACTCTTAATCCCTTTTTCCCCCAACAAAATCCAAGATTATTAAGATTTTACCCTCTTTGTCATTGTACTGATATCATTCAAAGAAGTAGTAAAGAAGTAAATAAATAATTTATATTTTTTCCTGCTTTCCCATCTATCAGAGACCTGGTTTTGCCAGCGTAGGCCGTATCCTACTCAAATCTAAATAAAAGTGAAAACTCATAATCCTTCCCCCCCAAAAAAAACCTCAAGATAATTAAGATTTTACCCTCTTTGTCATTGTATTGCTATAATTTGAAGAACTAGTAAAGAAGCAAATAATTTATTTTTTTCCTGTGGGACTTCCTTTTAGAAGGCCTTACTGGGAATTTTTCATGAGGTAAAATTCATCCGAGTTCGTTTAGCACCAAAAAAACCCAATTTGCAAGCCTGGGGAGTTAAACATTCTCTTTTTCTGCCCAGGACATACAGCAGGACAATGTGTGATAAATCCAGTCACACCCTTATCTGGCAAAGAGAAARCTCTCATTTAACTAGGCATCAAACACCAAGCCACCAAAACCTCTAAAAACCCTGTTGCCAAATATTTATTACCCCAATCCCAGATCTAAGAGGCATAAAATAATAGCAGGGTGCTTTATTTGAGGAGAACTTTTATTTTATGGCATTTAYTCTCATTTTTAATGGAAAGCTGTCCCCAAACTGTGCAGCAGCACCACGAGGAGTTCAGATCATGAGTCAACAAGAGTAAACTTTTTAGCCTTTGTTTAATCCATGTGGAATATTTTTCCTGTGAATTCTACGTGGAAATAAATTATGCAGAATTTAATTCTGACGTGGAAAAGCTGCTCTGAAGTCTCCAGAAAGCCTGGGTGCTGTGGGTTATGCAAAGGAAGCATAAAATGCTGAGGAAGTCACCGCTGTGTCACTGTGATGATGGATAAAAACGCGTTTGGGGCTGACAGGCAATCTGAAAATTACCTTTACAGCTCATTTTGGGGTTTGTTCTCCCCAAGTGAGAAGGAGCTGCAACGCCCTGAGCAAACAGCAGAAATTGGCTGCCACCTTCTGACACTCCACAGATAATGGGCTGTGATTGTGCTCCAGTAATTATCCTGATTCTCCTGGAGAAAAGCCCTTCCTGACCTCCATGGGAGGGATGGAAGATCGGGCAGGACATGGGATATGATTGGGAATGGCCTCAAGGAAATGACAGCACAAAACCCTCCAGCAGAAACAAAATCACCTCAGGTGCTCAAAGGGAGAGCCCCACTAAAACCAAAGTAAAACAAGGAAAACATTGAAAACTCAAGAGCACAAGATTTTGAGGCATTTTGTGGTTATATTACAATTTTCCAATAAAAAAATAAGTCTATATCCAATCTATTCCACAATAAATGTTCTGCTGTCTTGTTCCAACTCTTCTTGTACAGTTTGTATTAGTAATATAAAAAATAATTTAAATAGGAAATTTAAAGGAAAAGAATTCAAATACTCTGGGCAGGAATTTGCCAGTGGAGATACAAGGTTAAGGGGGCTCTCTTGTGTCAGAATGAAAGTAGAACTACAAAAGCAGGATAAATTTAAGCCTGGAGATTTGCTTTGCTTAATTCCACACTGGGGAAAATTAGGCAGCACACATGGATTGAGTAATAGCGTCCCTGTGGATGGGAGGAAAGACTCACTTCAATATTAAGCAGGGGAAAATCTGTATTATTATGGCAAAGCCTAATCCTGCAGTTCCAGGACAACAGCTTTGAGTGGCCTCTCCTGGCATGGAGTTCCACCAGCAAAAGATTTGTTATGCATGGGCCAGATATTTAATCATGATTTTAGAAGTATTTTTATCTCACTGGCTTCAATTTTTTATGTTCGGTTTTTAAATTAAGGTCAAAAAGAGCATAGTTACAACCTTCTATAACCATGCATAAGATAAAAAGCAGATTATTTAACTGCAAATATTGGTTCAACCACACAAGTCAGGTAAAAATCCCATCCTGCATCAGCTGCTTTCACTCATCACATTAACTCAGCTGCAGCAGCAACTGCTGAGAAACCCTGAAATCTTTTTATTTACCATCATTTCCCTGATCACAGAGCAAACTCTTTTACTCACTGTCTTCTCCTTTGCTCATCCACAACCTGTTGCACATGGACTGAGAAACAGAGCTCCTGTTCCAGACAGGAATCCAAACCAAACAGAAACAGGGTTAGAAAATAGAAGTTGAAAAAGAAGATTTTTTTTTATGGTAATGGAGGAATAATTTTTATTGTTGCAGTGGAACTTCCAGCRTTTTTATATTCTGAGGAAGGGGCTAAACGATAGAAAATATTAATTGCAAAATCAATCAAGATTAAGCTCCCAATAACCTAAGTCCACTAATTCTGACTTTTACTTCTGTGGATGAAAAAGAAAAGAGAAGAGGAGAATGGGAAGGTTTATGCAGGAGCCACACTGAGCCCAGTCAGGCTCTTGTACGCRCAGAAATGAGCACCTGGCAGCAAGRAAAACACTGATTTAAGGAAAAACAAAAAGATCCAAGAAGAATAGAAAGAAAGTGAGCATATAGTGGAAAAAAAATGAAATTAAGCACCCTGGAATCCATCTTTATGCACATGGAAACATATTTAAATATTTTAGGCGATGATGAGAGGTGAATGTTGCACCTCAACCGGCAGTTGTTTTACTTTGGAAACATTGATTTTGGCTCTGTTATTTCTTTAGGCTTCTGGGAAAGCACAGACACAAACCAAGCTCCTCACAGAGGACTTGTCCTTCTCCAAAAACTTCCCTGGCACCAGGGCTGCTCCTCTCCCAGAATCCCAAAGCAGCTTAGAGGGATTGATGGTGATGAAGCTGAGGGAGATATTTTGAATTTTTCCAGAAAATGAACAGTTTTTACACAGAGAAGAGGAACAGAAAGAGAAATATAACAASAGATTATTTTTATAAATCTCTGGTGAGGCTCTGGGCAGCTTGGTCTGTGGAAGGTGTGGAACAAACACCCTGCTCTTGGGCAGGGGTGGAACTGGATGAGCTTTAAGGTCCCTCCCAACCCAAACCACTCCGGGATTCTGGGATTAAGAGCAGGGCCGAGCTCAATTTGCATTCTCTGCCTGAAGCTGCAGGGAAAACACATCAATTGTCTTGTTTACCAGCCTGCTCCTCTTGCTCCAGCTCGGCTCTTTTGCTGCCTGGTGTTACAGGCAGAGCCTTGAATTGATGCTGGGATAAAGGTGCCCTGTTGTAAATTCCACCAAGTGGCTCCAAAATTCCCACCAACTCACACGAGGGAATTCATTTCTTTTGCCATTACACCAGGAATTCTTGGGCATACCCAGAGCATGACTTGGTCACCCACTTTGGGGTCCAGAGGCTGCCACACTGTGCTAAATAAACTTTCCTAAAGAGCTGCCTCCTCTTGATTTCCACCTTTAGTGGCATCATTAAGCCTAGATCTAAAAATGCATTAATTAAAGTTAATTTCATTAGCATGCAGCTGATGTTAAAGCACACAAGCACTGCCTCCAAAACTCCTGGAGCTCAGCACAGCTCTGCTGCTGCCCCAGTGGAATTTCAAACCTGTCAGGGCTGTGACCCCCAGCTGCAGCCAAGTCCTGCCCTGCAAATCAAGACTACACCATTTAATTAATATATTTATTACAGCCTTGATTAAGGTCAGAATCAAGGTCATTCAAGGTCAGGTTGTCAGGGGTCTTACAAAATCCCTACTCATTGCAGGGGGCCTCAGCAGGATGACCTTTAAGTGTCCCTTTCAACCTAAACTACTCCATAATTAAAGAATTTATTTAATTCTTGCTCCTCTTAAGCTTCAATACACAGAAAAAAAAATAGAAACAAAAATATATAAACACCAACATCCAATAGCTGAAAGTATTAAGCCCATATATCCACTGCCTGCCATATTTATTCACACACTTCAAGTCCAACAAACAGAATTATGGGGCTATTTTATGGCCTCATCAAAAATATATTTTAAAATATATCTTGGTTACAACTCGCACTGACACAGTGTGGAAAGCTCCAACACACTTTAAATAATTTAAACCCCGGGTCTTATGGAGCATTAGGTTGGATGTAGAGACACAAATAAAAAAAATCAGAGTGATGCCTTTAATCAGCTCCAGGGAGGTGGGAAGTGAAGATTTCCATAATTAACCCACAGGAAGGAGATGAAGTAGAGACAAAGAAAGCATTAAAGTTCAAAACCAGAGAAATGCAACGAGGGCTTTTCAGTGAATTCATCCCCCATGACAAAGTCAAAGAAGAAAARGATGTGTAGGAGATGTTAACTCACACCAGAGGGTCATGAAGGCTTTTTTTAAAGCCTTCCAGATGTTTTAGAAGCCAATATTTCCTTTACCAAAAAAAAAAAATTTAAAATAAATAACCCACTGTTTCCAAGAGAGTGAACTGCTCTTGCAGAATCGGCTGGGTGCAGAGCACATCATTGCTGCCTGAGTTTAAATCCAAGTTAACTGCAAAAGTTGGTTCTTTGCCACACCAGGAATCTGCCTGCACAGGAAAACCTGGATGGAAACGTTCCCCACAGCAGCTGGCGGGAAGGGGACAGAGGAGCAGGTGGAAATTTTTAGGAAAAAAAATACACTGGAAACTTCAGGAACCTCTTCATGAACCTGACTGAAACAACAGAAAACTTCTGAGTCACCAGGAAGGCACTTCAAGCCTCTGCTAGGTCTGGTTTTGATGCTTTTTATTTTTTAAATATCCATTTTTAGGGTGGATGGACTGATCCTTGAACTGAAATATCGCCAAATAMCTGGGAATATCCGCAAGAACTCCCAACACTGGCAGACCCAGARTGATGAGACCAATTAATTTTGAAAGTTTTCCATCAAAACCCGCCTCGTGTTCCTCACCCAAGCAGCCCCAAAGGGCTCCTGACACAAAGCAAGGGAGGGGGTGAGAAAGTTCCTGCTATTTTTGCCTTTGAGGACACAAAATTCAGGCTGATTTGGCAGAATTTGGCTTTGAGCTGATGGAAACTGGAAGAGCAGAGCCTGARTGTTGCTCTTTTCTGCTCCAAAGCTTCCCTCAGCTGAGCACACAGAATTTGAGGATGAAAATAACATTGATTTAGAATTCCAGAGAATGTAATTCCAGGAACAGCTGATTTTTCTGTGTCATGCACCTCCCCCCAGCTGCTTTCTTGTTGTTTGGTTGGGTTTGTGGGTTGGGTTTTTTTGGCAACATCAGCTTCCTCTGAAGGCCAATGCAAATACCCTAAATGTATGCTCAGGTATTGTCCTATTTCTGCAACCTATTTTTGGCATTAAGCAATCCCAAACAGGCTGATTCACCTCAGGTTATTATGGAGAATGAGCTGGAAACAAGAAAAACATTATCTCTAACATCTGATTCAATTTTTATAACTAATTCTTTTCTATATGCAATAAATTGTTACGACTGTGACAGTTCTGAAAACAATCACTCCCTATTTAGTATTTATTCGGATCTCCCCAAAAGCACGTAATTTTAACGCCATATGATGCTTAAGATGGGATTTTGGATTTATTTCCTCAAGTCTGAGTGTCCTCTCTTTGTGGAAAGTACCAGGACTAGTCAGGATTGTCCTTTTTAGATCATTTTTCCAAAAAAAAAAACCCCTTCCTACAATGGCATTCAAGTCTCACCTGGGGTTTTGCAGCAGCCTAAACAGGCCTTAACTTTAGGATTCTTTCCCTATTATTCTTTATATTCTSTTAAATATCTTTATTAACACTCCASACAAGGGAATTCTAGGCACAGACACCCAAAATGTGCCTATACCTGCTGCCCCAAATCCTCCTGCCCAGCCAGGGGCAGAACACACCAGGGAAAAAAAAAAAAAACAAAAAACATTTATTCCCAAGAAATCCAGCTACCAAATCTTTTCTTCAGGCGGTAAAAAAGTGCTGCTGGTGGACAATTCATGTTTCCTCAGAAACGGTGGCTTCCCAAAAGGGATGAGCACCCTCAGAATCCTCTGATGCTACGGAAAAAATCACCCACATCCATCCTTATTTTGCCTCCTGACGTTCCAGCAGCCCCTCCTGCCGAGGGAAATTGCTCCTGGGTGGAAAAACCACCAGAGAAAGGGCCAGAGGTTCCACTCCACCTCCTTTCCAGGGGTTTGCCTGAGGAGATCCATCAATTAAAGAGGGAGAACATCCAAATCTCTCCTCAGTTGTTGTGATGAAGGAAAATGAGCTCACTTGAGCCGCTGAAGGATGAGTAATTCCTTGCTCCCTCTAAATGATCCCAAGGGATGCCCTCAACCACGGAGCAGCGCTTCCAGAGAGTTGGTTGCCAATTAAAGATTCATTTCATCCTCAAAAACTGCATCCAAGTAAACAAGGCCTCTCTAAACTCTTYCTGCTCCTTTCTTGGGGCTGCTTTTCCCTGGCTGTTTGGAATTCCCAAAGATTTTCATGGAAATTGAACCAGACACTGAAATTTAGGCCCATTAACAACAAGAAATTAAGTGGGAGAAACTCAGAGATGCCCAAATTAAACTCTTGAGTGCTCTTGACTCACTTTTCCTTTCCAGCTGCCTCCACATTAATTGAAATCCCTGTTTTCAAGACAGTTGGAAGAAAGGGAGAAGGCTTTGATCTCTGAAAACATTGAAGGTAACATGTTACAGTGGCAGAGGGAAGAAAGGAAAAGGGGAAGGAGACCTGGCAGAACTGAGGAGAAATCAAGCATAAAACAGCATCAAAAAAGAATTAAATGCCAGAGAAAGTTGGCAGAGGGAAACCTCGAGAAGAACTCTGTGTAACTCCTTTTCATCTTGGAAAAATTCAACACCTGTGAGAGAAAATCTGAGGCATCAAAACAGCCCCRGAGACAAAAATAAAAAAATTCCCAAGCTTGGAGGAAAAAAAAAAAAAAGCACCAAGCTGGCTGTGCCAGAGTTTATCCACTGAGAGTTTTCCTGTGGAAAATGTGCATTTTCAGCAATTAAGTTATTCCAAACTCGGCCAACTCCAGCCAGAGCATTCAGCTCCTGCTTTTAATAAAATACAGCCTCTGTCTGTATCCACTTGGACACTTTGCAAGTTAAAAACCAAACAGATAAATAAAAACATCCATGACCCTGTGGACAAGAAATCTTTCCAGAAATAGAATTTTCTGCCCATTAATTATAATTGCTGCTTCTTAATGCAGTGGCATCAGCTCTTATTTATAGCCATGTTTTCGTCAGGCAGAATTAGGTTTTATTCACCCATGAAAAGCCAGTGTTTTCCTGAAAATAGACTCATTTAAGCACCTTAATGGAAATCACTTCTGAAGCATCCAGCAAGATGTAAAGCCAAGCTCTGCTGCTCTTTTAAGCTTCAGGAGCTGGGAAAGTGATATTGCAGCAAAAGCTGGAATGTTATGAAAATGAGTTTGAGGAAAAAACGGATTCAAAGAATCCCAAAAGGAACATTTTGGGAATTTTCATGGCAGCCCTGGGTTGGGGGAGCTGGCAAAGAAGGGAATATTTGTCTAAATGGGATAAATGACAGAAAAAYGGGACAAATCACTGGTTTGGGCAACCTGGGGCAAGGGCAGGTGAGGAGAGATCAGCCCCAGGCAAGATTTTGGCAGCAGAAAAAGGAATTTATTGGTCTTGGGTTTGTGGTTTAATTGCAGCAGTTTCTATAAAGCACCGGGGCAGCTGAGCAAGGGAGGGGATTTTTGGCTGTTTGGGAAAAACTGATCACTTAAAAACTCCAAAACAGTTCAAACAACATCTTTGTGATTTACACACGAAATCTCTGCCTCAATTCATTCAAAAATACCCCCAAACTCTCAACTAATATTAGCTAAGATGGGCTCTGCTGCTCCAACTTCTCAGCTTCTCTGGGCAGCCTGAGCCAGGCCCTCACCAGCCTCCCAGGGCAATTTATATAAAGCAATTGATATAAAGCATTTCTATTTATCACAACCAACTTCTCTGGTTTTAATTTAATCAATTTACAATAAAACTTCGTTTCTTTTTTATTTTTTTTTTAATTTATTTATTCCTCATCAGACAAGGTCTCCAGCAGGAGCCACTGACACCATGGCTGAGATGCAAAGAAAGTTGATTTAAGTGCTACATTTTTTTTTATACCTGAAGCACCACAAATAAATCTYAACTTCTGAGCTTCTCACAGAGTTCATATTTTCAGTGCTAACATTGAAAAGAAAAGARAAAGCCAATCTTTTCCCTCATGAAGGTTTTGATGAGGTGTCAAACAGCACRACGGGATTTTCATGGACGAGGTGTTACCAACTCCCAGTTCATCCCCAGTGATAAACTGCAGGAATAACCTCAACAGAGCCTGAAAAGCTTTGTGTTCATCAGAATTTTCACTCTGCTCTGTCCATCAAAAGAAAAGGTTTTGAAGGGAATCCTCTTCCCTTTTTATCTACTAGGATGAAGGCAGCAATAACTGGGACCAGGCCCAGGCTCTCCAGTCCAAGACATTCAATCCCTGCCACCAGACAGTCCCCAAATACCTCAGAATGTGTCACAAAAGCAGTTTTTATTCCATATTTTTAGTCATTCTTGCTGTAAATGATCCCTTATCTGTCAAACAGCATCCTTCTGAACAGGATATTCAGAGATGTGGCTAAAATTAAAGCCACATCCCTGAGTTCAGGTGGCTGGTGAAGCAATTGACATCCAGAAAAAAAAAAAAATCCCTTGTTCCCATCTCAAGAGAGCAGCAGCCAAAAGCACTCWCCACAGTAAAAATGAAGCAAATCACTGTTTCATGAGACTAAATCACGTTATGAGAGAAAAAAMTCTTTTCCATTATTAGTTGCCACATAAATAAGGAAAGTACAATTATTCCTCCCAGCTCCCTGCGTGTTCTGAAGTATTATTTTTGTCAGAAGTAGAATTGAAATGACTCTCCCTGACACTCGAGCGCCATTAACTGGGAATTCATGGCTTTTACTAAAAGATATCTAAAAGTATTCCACATTTTGCATGTTATCTTTCCACATCCAGGGACACAGATGAGGATGGAGATGAGTTGGAGACACAAACTGAAGGAATGTCATCCTGCCCAGCCAGGTTGTTATGGATAACAAGATTATTCCAGAATAGTTGACCCAAATTAAAGATAAAAGATTAAAATAACATCTCTCTGGATGGTGGTAGCCTCTAAATTTTCCCTTCTTGCAGCTGTTCTGAAATACTGACTTTGTAAGGGCAACATCATCACTTTTTCAAGCCAAATTTATTAGATTTGAACCCACATAAAGCAGAGAAGAGAGACATCCACAAGCAAATATCAATTATTTCTTGGAAAGGCAAAGCAGGGTTAGGTAGTTACTCCTATCCAGAGAGAGGCAGCACCTGAGCTACAACATTTCACAGGATATAAAACAAGATAAAGAGGAATCGGTGCCTTGGGTGGCCCCAGGAGGGGTCAGGTCACACCTGGATCCTGGAGGACTTTGATTCCCAGGCTTCTTGGCTCCTTTTTGCAAGGGGAAAGCCAACAAAAACCAAAGTTTTCAGCCTGTCAGGTTTCATTCCTTATTCCTTTCTTACCTCCTGCCTAACAAGGGACCAGCAGAAATTCTTGGATAAAAGGCTGAGGAAGGGCATGAAGGAAATACGGAGTTTTCCAAGCCTTTTGAACCAGGTCTGGATTGCTGCAGCTTCTCCAGCCTGGCCTCCAAAGCRGGAGGGAAATGAAGGAACACAGCTGGACATGGGGCTGCCAGAAGCTCCCCAATCCAGTGGGTGTCTCCAGCCAGGATTGGCCCTGGATCAAAGGCAAAACACCCGAGGTACACAGCCGATCTCCAGGTCTGTGCTGGTCAGCCCTAASCCAGAGCATCAGCTGCAGGATGCCCAGCAGGATATCCAGGTTATCCCAAAGGAACAGCTTCAGAGCACCCTGAAACTGGTGGGAGCCAAAAGCTGCCAGCTTGAGTGTGGATCTCCAGCAGAAAAGTCAATAAAAAACAAGCATCAAGTCTGTCCTATGAACCTCAGCCCCCAAAACCCCGGTGAGGGGGGAGACCAGACAGAAAATAACAGGTTTGATCCCACAGCATGGATCTGATCCAGTGTCAAGCTCTGCATCCACCAGCCCAGAACAGAGGACACAAGGAATTCCCTCATTTCCACTCCCAGATTCCCTGTGGGCCTCTCCTACAGGAGCAGCTCCATTCCCCAGCTTGCACATGAGCTGAGGGACCAAGGACCCATCAAGCACCTTCTTAATTGTCTCCAAAATTGCTTTGCTGCAATCTGGATCAAATTCCAACAAGAGTTTTGTCACTGAGTGAAGGGGAAGCAGAACTTCCCCCATCCCTTGGCTTTGATCAGACAAGTGGCCAAGGAGAAGGGAATAACAGGTTAATTCCTCTTGGAACAGGAGATAAAGCAGGTTCAAACCTCCTCTCAAGGTCACCATTTAATTGCATGAAACCCTATTAGAAACCTACCCCAGGATATTTAAATTAATATAGTCACAGTCCACCTTTGGCCCAAAAACAAATCCAAATCTAAACTACCAGGAAAACTCCAAAAGTTAAGAGAAGATAACTACAAGATCATACAGATGCAAGGTTTTAATTATTTATGTTGAAACAAATTCTAGCGGTACAAGTTTTCAGGAGAGTTTAAAGGAAACTGCCTTCAAAGTTGCTTTAAAATCTTTTAAAATCCAGGATCTTTTGAAAGTCTCGCCATCATTAATATCAGGAACTCCTGCTGGCCAGAAACAGTCTGGAAATCAATGTGTGCATGGTAAGGACTGAAGGGGAAATAGGAAAGGGGGAGAAATGGGGAGGGAGGGGGAAAAAAAGGCAAAACCCCCTCAGTTTTAGGTGATTTCTGTTTGAGGTTGGGCATCAAGCACAGGGTTCCCTAATGGTCCAGCACAGAGGGGACACAAGAACTGAAGGTCCCCAGGAAGATCTGCAGCGTTTACCAGATTCCTGCTGTTTTCTCTTTCCCTACTAAATGTTAACTTGTTTTATATTTAGACTCCAAAATAATGGATATTTTGTGAGGGTGCTCCACGGGTCCTGCCCCAAAGGCCAAATCACCACAGCCCAGGCCCCTCCTGACCTCAGAGGTGACCCCCAGGCCCCGCTCCCTGTAACACATTGGGTGCAGCTGCAGAGCCAGGACCTTTCCAAACCCTTGTGCCATAAAAATGCATCATCAAAACTTATGAATAAGTCCAATTTCTTCTAAAATTAGAGTTGCTTTAGCAGGGAGAAGTATTAATATGAATAAAGGCCTCCTGCCCTGGTTTTAAGGCCAGGATCAAAGCAGTCACATCATTCCAGGTCACAGCCTGGCTGCCACTGTCACCTCCTGCTCGGCCACAAAAGGCAAATTACTCCCAGCAAACAGAGCAATTAAGAGAGTATTAATAACCCAGCCATGTCTTCTTGGCCATGAATAAATTACAGCAGAAAAAATAAATTAAAATATGCAGTGGTTGTTGAATCCGAGGTGTCTGCAAAGTCTGAGGGCTGGGAAAATAGGACACAATATTGCACAACAGAAGGGCACCTGAAATCCCTTGGCAACGCTTCCTGAGCCTGTCCTTGAACTAAATCAGTGCTAAATAGATGTGGGATATTGGGAAAATTCCTCCATGGAAGGGGCTGCCCAGGGCACGGGTGGAGTTCCCGTCCCTGCAGGGATTGACCAGCCCTGTGGATGTGGCACTTGGGGACACGGTCAGTGGTGGCTGTGGCAGTGCTGGGGAATGGTTGGAATGGTTGATCTCAGAGGGCTTTTCCAACCCCAGCAATTCCATGATTTTACAAGTCAGGCCACAGACACTTTCTGCATGATATCAAAAATCTCTCCCCTGAGCACTGTCCACACATTTCCCATTTTGAGCAAATTCCACGTGGAACACGAGCTTTAAAAAGGCGTTCCAGCAATCCGGCATTCCCGGCGTGATCCCACCTAAGTGGCACCTGGGAGCAGAGGATGGAGAGCCAGGGAGCAGGGCAGGAGCAGGGGGTGCCCAGCAAACATTCCCAGGCACACACAGGAGAAAGAAGGGCTTGGATCAGGAGATAAAAACAGGAGSAACACGGACACAGAAGAAAATCCTCCCTAAGAGAAAAAGAAAAGTAAAAGGAAGAAGTGGGAATGAGAACGTGCCCTGAGGATCCTGCCTGCTTAAAGCAGTGCCACGGGAGAGTTCTGGGTGGAAATTCCAATGGTTCTGTGCTCCCAGAAAACTCATCCTGCCCTCCCAGGCAGCTCCAGCACAGGAATCATTGGCACTAAGATCCAGCAGCCTTTTGGGGGTCATTTATCCTGCACTGATCCTCACTAGCAGGGCCTTAAGGGGGTAAAACTCATCCAGGGAGAGAAGTCTCATCCTTTAGGTCAGGCTCTGCTGCTCCCAGGCTCAGACTGAGGCTGTTCTTAGAGGAAGATCACATTTAAACCTCTGTGGGGTTCCTCAGCCTTCCCAAATACTCAGACCCCTACACCTGGTGTAGCTAATAGGTTAAATTTACTACAGGGGCAACCTCAGCTCCTGAGTCCTCCCATTCTTACTCTGCCTCTCCCCAGTATCACTTTGAAGTCATTCTAATGTCAAGCCCAAACCCAACTCAATATTTGGTAAAACATTCAGAGGAATAACAGCTTGGAACAGCACATTTACACCACGGATTAAATCACACATTGCAGTCATTTTTATATTAAATATTCTCAGAGGAAACACTGACAGATTCCACTACTTAAAAACTGTTAATTTTTTTTTTCCCCCAGAATAATTCATCTGCCTTGAGTCTGACTGTAAAGGAACATTGTCCCTAAAGCACTTTGCTCAAGAGGGTGGTGGTTTTGAGCCTGAATTCCCTTGGAATTCCAGCCCAGTGAAAAGGAGGGACATCCCTTTGCTTTCCTTGCTCCACACAAACCATCCCTGACCCTACTCCAGGGTCTGCACACAAAGCAGGGACCCCTCAAGCCAGCGGGCTGGGGTGAACAACTCATTCCCATTTCCTGGCTGAAACAGCTCCCACTTCCCTGGCACATTCCAAAGGCACCATCCCAGTGCTGTTTAATGCCAGAGCAGCTAYAAGGGTGCAAAGAGCTGAGTTAACACTACAATATTTGGGGTTTTTAATACCTATCAGAATTCATGTCAGTGATTCATCCCTATCCATACCTTGTGCCTAAAGCTGTTTATGAGGATGAGAAGTCCCATCTGTTGGTGATTTAGGGGCACAGATTTAATAAGTGGTTCTCAAACTTTTTCAATTCTGCTTTTAATGTGACATGGACAGAAATTTAAGAGTCCTGTTGATGAACTGGATGTGAGGGACAGAATGGGATTTCTTTTTCCAAGCGCTTGTGAAATCCCTTGTAAATGTTGATAGGCAAAATGAGGAGAATTTATGACAGCATAAAATAAAACCAGCCTTCCTATAAAACTTGATTAGATTTATTGATTATCTAATAAAAACCTAGAGCTGGGCTTTAATAAGCTACAAATGATGAGTCCAAAGCAAGAAGCATTTTAAGTTCCTCTTTCTGAAGGCTTTGAAATCCTGTTCAAACCAGTGGGATTGAAAAGCAAAAATCAAGTCAGATCTTTTACATTCCTCAGTTTTCCAGGGATTCATGGATTGTTGGATGAACCCTCACCAGCTACAGCTGGCTTTGGGTGATGCCCCAAGCAGAGCTCAGGGATAAATCCATCCTGGAGGTTAAAGGAGGAGCATTCCCTGGATTCCAAACACAAATTGTCCACAAGAAACCCACAGGCAAGGATGCATTTGCAGAATGTTTTCCAAGCTGACACTGACTTCCAAATGAGCTCCAGAAAAATCTGGTTCTGGAACCCTGTCTCTCATTTCTCTGAAGTTTTGAGGCACTGAATGCCAATTACAGCATTTCCAGCAGGAACAAAACCTGGGGGCAATAAGGGATTGGAGGACAGGGCACATGAATATCCCAGGGAGAGTAAAGTACCCGGCAGAAGAGTCTGCAGTTGTTAAACTGGCAGATCTTAAAGGAGGGAATTTGGGCAACAAGTGGGGAGAAGAGGTAGCAAAAGCAAAGCAAGAAAATGGGAATTCTAGAAAAAATGAGGGRAAAAAAAAAGAAGGAAAATGACATTTGAATACTGAAATGTGAAGCATTTACATCCCTTAAAAAACAAATAGAGCAATAGGAGATGTTCTGGCTTTAGGCTGAGTTTACAGAGAGCTGGATTTTTACTACTTTTTAATCCCTTTTTGGCATGGGATGAGTGACCAAAAGTTTTATTGGCTGGTGGCCCCAGCTGGAGTTCTGGGAGGCCTCCTCAGGAGTGTAAGGAAATTAATCATTGCAGCATCCCAGCCCTGCCATTCCACTGAATGGGACAAGTGACACCATGGAAATCTTCCCCTCATCACAAATGTCATTCTCTGCATTCTGTTTCCCCTCAGACTGTGCTGGTATTAAAAACCTGACTGTGCTTGAGAGGAAGCAAATGGCACAAAGACACCTCCATTCACAGCCCCTTCAAGGGCTGTCAGGGCTGGGAAGCAAAATAATCAGGAGGAGCAGGAAAACATGGAAAGTTCCCGCTGCAAAGCAATAAAAGGTCCCTGAGAGAGAACACTGAGAGCTCAGGAAGAAGAGTGGCAGGTTGAGAAAGGCTTTGACAGAGATAAAGCACAAATAAAAGGTGGAATATTTGGGGAGAGGCAGCACTGGAAAGGGAAAACAAAAACAGTTTCTACACAGCAGAGGCTTCGCTCAGTGCTCAGAATGTGAAGGAGGGCAGGTAAGGCTTGGGAACTGCTGCTGGAAGGATAAACACAACCTGGCAGGTTTGGGCTAAAGTTAATACCAGATCTAAATCCCCTTTCCTTTGTTCTAAGCTCCATTCCACTGCAGTTGCCACTTCTGAGAAAAAACCAACACACACGCCCCAAAAATAAAAAGAGAAACTCAACCACTCTCACTTTTGTATTGCTTCCCCCAAGAGCAAGAAATTAATTTCTTGGTAACTTTGTCTGTGTCCCAGGGCAGATACCCCAGGCCTGAGGGCAGCTCTGAGTAAATAATGCAGGGCTTGACCCCCAACACYGACTCAGTCCAGAGAAAGTCACCACGGACAATATTTGTTGTTTCACGCAGTTTCTGGGATCACCAGCTACCTCAAAAGGAACAATAAACTGCCTTAAACCAAATCCGTGGAAGCACGGGATGGTTTGGGGTGGGAGGGATCTCAGAGCTCATCCAGCTCCACCCCCTGCCACCCAAAGACAAATCCGGTTTTCCTTCTACATCCCAACTTCCTTCCCAGCTCCCAAGGCTTCAGCATTACACRTGTGGAGAGGCTCTAAAAAACAAGCTCAGTTCGGCTGCAAAGAACTGATTATCCAAGGTGTGGAGCTGCAGATTCCTGCCTTACCACACGCTGCCAGGATTTCCAGAGCCTGTCTGCTGCAGAGCAAAAATGCCTTTATTTATTGGGATTAATAGAGACCTGCTCAGATAATGGCATTTCTAGCATTTGCAAATTTGAAAACACTGCAAATCCCCAAAGCCCCCCTGCTTGGAGGCTGTGAAATCTCAGGCAGATTTGAACTCAAATCCGGAGGAAAAGCGATTCCCATAAATCCCAGCACATCCTGACTGATAAGAATCCCTTGGGAATGCCCAGAGGTGGCTCCAGCACCCCAATTCCGCTCACATCTCCCCCAGGCTCCAGGAAAGCAGCACAGAAATAAAAAAACCCCTCATTTTCCCAAAGTATAAATTCTTCCAGCCCCACTCAAGCTCCGAATGTTTTCAGCAGTGCTGATTTATTAGGATTGCTCTGGGAGACAGCTCTGGGAAGCATCTTCAGCTGGAAAATCCCACTGGCAGGGGACCACCCCCGACCAATGGGAAAGAGCTTTTCCTTCAGGATGGAAGTGGTTTGGGATTTTTCAGTGATGGCCCCTCTGAGAGCAGGCCTGGGAGCCCCCAGAGCGCTCCTGGGAGGATGAGCTACTCCGAGGAGCAAATATYCCTCTGTTTAAATTAACCATGGAGTAGTGAACAGCTCCTGCCCACAGCAGCTCACTGGGTAAAGCCCTCCAGGGTTTTTGTTTTCCTTGGCACTTGGGGACATGGATTAGGGATGGCCTTGGCTGTGCTGGGGGAATTCGGTGCCTTTAGAGGGCTTCTCCAGCCTAAACAATTCCAGGATTCCACCCTGCCCCAGCACTGAGCAGATCCTCCTGTACACACAGAATATTTCACACCACGTTTTGCCTGATGCATATTTGGCTTTTCTCTAAAAAGCAGCCCAAAAATCACTGTTTTCCCGTGCACACAGAACAGAGCAGGACACTTCCTCAGCCAATGTTCCTGTATCCATTGCAGGTTCTATTAAAGCAGAAATGGCACCACAGAAAATATTTCCTCTGGTCCTCACAGCCCTCCCAGGGGCATTAACCAACTCCCCAGCCAAGGAAGGCTCTGCCAGGATCCCAGCCAGGGGGGCACATCTGGAGCAGCACAGCTGGCACCTCTCACCCCAGGAACTCAATAATCAGGTGATTAACTGGGAACAAAGTTAAAACTCGAAAACCTTCCTTTATAAACAAGAGGGGGCACATGGAGCTGGAATCCAGTTCATAGAATTCCAGCTATTGCTGCCCGTGGGGTCACTTCAATCCTGGAGTTGTTGATATCCCTGGATTTTCAATTACCTCTTGTTTACCCAGGATAAACCAGAGATGTGGCTGTAACCATTCATCACTAAAACTGGTTTTATTTTCAGTCACTTTTTTTGCTCATTTTAGTTTTAAAATAACTTTCCAGGGCCTGGGATGGGTTTAGTTTTTCTCCTTGATTACTCTTTTGGGCTGCCAAGAGATGCTGTAATTCCAATTATGTCACAGATGAATTTGGGCTCCGTTGGGAAGAGCAGCTCGTAATTTGGATTTATTTTTTTTTTAGTTTTAGGAAGGTTTTATGAGGGAACAAATATATATATTTAGGCCCTTTTTTTCCCCAAGTTATTTTCCTTAAAGTGACTGAGTCAATTACAAGCAATTGAGTGGAAAGATTTCCATTGGAGGTAAACAGGGATAGCAGCAGTGACTAAGGAATGGGAAGATATATTTGGAAAAAGCTGTGGCACAGCTGTTTGTAACTCTGATCACTGCTGAGAGCCTGCAGTTCCTCCCCATTWTTGTTATTCAGAGGGAAGTTGTGCCCAGTTCCAGCCTCTAAAGCCAAATCCACGGATGAGAGTCAGGATTGGTGATCCCGAGCCTCGGGGGATTCCAGAGGTGTCCTCCCGCCTGCAGCACTGGGCTGGACCCAGAGGAAAATTCCTCCTCCCCAAGTGTGCCTGGAGCCTGCAAAAGTCAGTGTCCAAGGCACGAGAGGCCCCTCTGGAGCCATAAATCCCACCAGGAACGGAGGAGAAGCTGCACTTCTGCAGAACAAACGCGGGATCACAACCTAATCCCAAGGGCATCGTCCCAAATCCGCCCCTGCTCCCTTCCAGAGCTGGTTAGGCCTCCTGCCTCCATCCCGCTGCCAAAAACCCCACTGCAGAGGGGGAGACACATCCAGACCAGGAACGAGACGCACAGCAGATTCTCCCAGGAGAAAAGCCCATCCCACATCCCCACTCAGTGCAAAGCCTGTTCATCTGATTCTCCAGTGTCTTTTGGGAGCGTGAATTCCAGATCTGATCTTCCCCACCAGCTCAGAAGGCTTGGCACAGGAGGGATTTCCTGGTTCATTCACTCCTCRGTGGCCAAACAAGAGGAATTTTCTTCAAGGAGCTTAAAATCCCTGAACACTGTGACCTTCTGCACAGTTTGTGTAGGAGTTTTGTATCCACAGCTGGATGTGGAACACCCAACCCATCCCTCAACGCCACAGAGCTGCARTTCCAGCTCCAAAGCTTCATTGCTCTGGCTGCAAACATCCAGGTGATCCCACAGGCATTTTCATCCCAATTCCCCTCTCACAGTTGAACATTATTTCCCTATTTTGCCATGGGAGGGGTGTTTATAAATCAATTCTTCGTAAACCCAAGTTGCCAATGTAGCAGCAAAGCCTTGCAGCAGCTCCCCCAGCCCAGAATTCCTCGTCAGATAAATTGGGGATGGAGCTTTGGGGGGACTCTCACCTGTACAGGAATCCCTCATYTAACAGCACAAATTGAATTTTCTGGCAAGGAACAGAGAGAGCAGAGCTCCAGCTCATCATAAAAACTCAGTTTTTAAGGATTTAAGTGACACCARCTCCCTCTCCCCCCTAAAATCACCAGGCCTTTGAGAGATAGGGATTAAAGTCTATCAAACCACCACCTCAGGACATGCCAGAGAGCATTAACTGGAGATTCCTGGTGGAAAAAATAATTATTGCTATTCTGAACTGAGAGGCACCGAGGGTGTTTAAGGAACTTTCACATTGCAGCCTAATGAAGAAAAAAAGCCTGGACAAGAGGGATTTTTAAAATAAATATTATTTTATACTTGAGTGAARTATTAGGAGTTAAACCCCCAATTCAGAGCTCTTGGGGGCCACAACCCAGCCCAAAACCCAGATTTTACAGTGTTTGCAACAGGTTGTTATTCCTGCAGCTTCTCAGCTGGGAAACTGCACAAGACAAGGAAGGAACTTAGATATAGAAATATTTAGGAAATGTGATAAATTTCTATATTAATAGCAATTTTATCATTAATAATTTGCATATTAATTTGTCCAAAAGAGTTTCCAAACAGCAAATAACCTGCATACCCAGCCAGGGAACAGAGACCCCCCCCAGTTCAGCCCCTCAGTGCTGTAAAATGGATTGGAGAGCCCTGACTTGGTTTTGTTTGCTTGGTAACCACAACCCTGCTCTTCCCAATGACTCCTAAACATCCCATTTTCTCCCAGCTTTTCCATCCAAAAGGAGCTCCGGAGCAAACGAGGCACCCRGGAAGCACCAGCAGCTGCAAAGGAACAGCTTTGCCTCCTTCTCCAGGCATTAAAGGGGAAGCAGGAGCCTCTCTCCYTGCAAACCCACTGGATTTATTGAAGATTTGGGTTCCAGAAAGCCTAACAAACTTTTTTTTTTTTTTTTGAAGGAACACCTCTAATTGTCTCCCACTAATTTGCCAGCCAAAAATCAATTGCAGGTGGAGATAACACCATTTGGCTGCCTAATTAATTGATGAGTCCCATAAATCAGGGAGATGGCCAAGCTCATGTTGCATTTACAGCTTCTCTGCCTCCTAATTTTCCACATGCAGAGGCACCAGAAATGTGGGAATTTTAGACTTTTGTTGGCTTTATCACAAGCCTTGTATCAAAAACAGCAAATAGAGTCCCCCATGTGGTCAGAGACTTCTTGGGATTCCTGAAGCTGGGCAATAATTCACATATCCCGAGCTGAGGTTTGTGCTCCAGCCCTCAGCATCCTGAACTCTCACTGTGGGYACAGATCCCCAGAGATAAAACAACACTTAAATCAAAATAAATACACAGAGAGCCCCCAATAAACACGAAGCACCCCATTGCGGGCCCGAGCTTGGCCTTTCTAAGGCATAAAATCATAAATAGACCTTTCCCAAGAGGAAGGGACAGGCTGGGAGTGTCCCCATGCCAACACCCCCGAGCCCAGCACTGTCCAGCAGTGCCAGCTCGAGGGGACACCGAGCCCGAGGATGGGGGACAAAGCGACTCCCGAGCGGTTCCCAACCCATCCATCCCATCCTATCCTATGGAAAACCCATCACACGGCCCCAAACCCTGCGCCCAGAGCCAAAGGCAGGACCCCCACAGCAGCGCTCGTCTTGATTTTCCAAGGAATTTCGTGGCCCATCCCGAATTCCCGGGTTGTCGGTCGGTCCGCAGCGCCACATTGCCATCTGCTGTCCCTGCCTCTCCCGCAGCATCCCAAATTCCGCGTGGAACGGGTCCCGGCCGGCGCCGAGCTGCTCACAACGCGAGCAGGTCCCCGAGCCGCCGCTTTGCAGAGGGGTTTGGACTTTTTAATTAATGAGCGAAGGACC
The DNA here is from genome assembly GCA_003713295.1 of Parotia lawesii. Taxonomy (NCBI): domain Eukaryota; kingdom Metazoa; phylum Chordata; class Aves; order Passeriformes; family Paradisaeidae; genus Parotia; species Parotia lawesii. The sequence goes on along the minus strand of RAHM01000009.1, from coordinate 389,126 downwards.
CCGAGAGATGAGCGGGTGCCGTGGGGTCACCTGAGCTGCTCCATCTCTCCCTGCTCAGCTGCGATGGGAGAGAACACCCAGGAAKGGTTTGGGGTGAGGAAGGGCAGGGAGGGGTCACTGAGCCATCGCTGTCACGGGCACAGCAGAGTCCGCGTGGGGAAGTGAATTTATCGCCAGAGGAGGGCGATGAGAAATAAACCCAAATCTTAAAAACACCTTCACCCCATCCCTCCCTTCTTCCCGGGCTCAGCGTCACTCCCAGCAGAGGGAGCAGGGAATGGGGGCTGCAGGCAGCTCATCCCATGCTTTCCCTCCTTCCTCCGTGAGGGCAGGACTCCTCACTCTTCCCACGGGATCACAGAGAGCTGCTCCAGCGTGGGCTTCCCATGGGATCACAGAGAGCTGCTCCAGCGTGGGCTTCCCACGGGATCACAGAGAGCTGCCCCACCGTGGGCTTCCCATGGGATCACAGAGAGCTGCCCCACCGTGGGCTTCCCATGGGATCACAGCCTCCTCCGGACATCCCTTGCTCCGCTGTGGGATCCTCCCCGGGCTGCAGAGGGATTTGTGTTCTCCCACGGACTGGATTCCCAGCAGATCTCAGCTCCTGCCCCTCCTTCTGCACTGACCTTGGGGCTGCTGCTCCCACAAATTCTCACTCCAGCTGCAGTGTTTTCCCACCCAGATTCCTAAAACCTCTGTCCCAGGCACTCAGCCTTGTCCAACAGCAGGTCCATCCTGGATCCAGCACTGGCTCCATGGGACACAAGGGAAGATTCTGGCAGAGAAGCCCCTGTGGCCCCCTCCACTCCCAAATCCTTGCCCCACAGACCTTGCAAGGACTCAGCTGGATGCAGAGGCACAAAAACAGCCCAGGAATTAATCCTGGCGCAGCAGGTGAGGTGTGCACGGCTGCAGCGCTGCTCAAACAGCTTTTTCTACTCCAGCAGTTCAGTCCCTCCACAATAAATCACATCCCTGCAGYTCCTAACATCTTGTTTTACCAGCCAGACATCCAACACGATTCTTTAACCGGCTCCTGAGCTGCTGCACCGCGTTCCCTGCAGCAGATTTACCCTGCAAGCACAGCCCAGCCACCTCCTCCTGCAAACCCTCCACAGCCTGGCCGTGCTCCTGCACAGAGCTTTTCCTGAAGAACCTGCAGAAAGGTCCATCAAACCCAGGTTTAAAGTGGGATGAAACCAGCTGGAACCTGGGTCTTAATGATGGTGGGGTTTTAGAGCAATTTTTTTTCACCAAGTTCCCTGAGCATGGAAAGAGGGGGAAAAAATAATCAATCTAACCAGGGGGATTCCTCCCTCAGGAGCCAGGAACACCAACAGGAACACGGGGAAAACAAGGCATAGGGCTGTTCTTGCTAATCCAGGCCTAACTTGCAGCCTGCTCCACACACATTAATCCTCTCTGCAGCTCCCAGCACAAGCTCAGGAGGGAGCAGACAGATGGACAATGACTTATCAGTGGAGAGACTTGGATCAGCAACTTAGAAATTCACATTTCCACAGGAAAAGCAAGTTAGTCATCCAAACAAATAGATATGCCCTGGGGAGATGAAAAATCTGGATAGCGATGGAGCTAAAATAAAACCTTAAGAAAAAGAAAGGCAGAGGGGAGAAATAAAGTGAATGTAAAGAGAAAAGAGGCCCACAAAGCACAGACAGCTCTGCTAAATGCTCCTTTCTCGCGTGGCTGCATTTGTAACACAAGGAAACAAGGACTGAGGCTTTAGAAGCAGTGAGTACATTTGGCTCTGTTACACACAGGGCCATGTATTTGTGCTTTCCCCAATATTTAAATATTTCCTGGCCCCAATGCTGCAGAGGAAAACCAAGGCTACCAAGCTCCCAGCAGCTGGCTGGGATTGGATATTCAGGATATATTCCAGTTCAGGATTTAGGATTGAAATGATGTGGGTGGGAGCTCACAGAGCAGGATCTCTGAGGCAACAAAGAGCTTTCCTGGAGTAATTCCTTCGAAATATTCCAGAGGAAGCAGCCCTGCCAAGGCAAGGATGGCGTGGGTGATCTCATTGGGGTGCATTCCAGGTGACACAGAACGCCACAGCCAGGAACAGCCTGGGCACAGCAGGGCCAGCTCCTGATCCCACTGCTTCCCACCTGCCCAGAAATTTTATATCAAAAAGCTTATGAAGGACTTGGAAACATGTAAAGTTTATTTCTCCATTTTTTCCCATTCCCAAGATCTCCTGTAGTTTCATCCCTCCTTCCCACAGCTCCAAACTRCTTCCCTCACTAAACAGAAAATATCCTGATAACAGTTTTACCCAGCAAGAGCTGTTCAGCAGCATCCTGAAGGCTTTGAATCTAAATTATTGGACTTGGTGTTTATAAAGCTTTCCTCCCTCACCCCAATCTCCCACCTTTAAAGCCAATTTAGCTCCCAGTGTTACCCAGCTGAATACCAAAAGAAAAAGGGCAAGAGTCAAAGCGAAAAAATAACACTTTAGCTCCCATAAAACCATGGGATTATCCTGGCATTTTATCCACTCTTTCAAAGGGAAGACACTGAGCCCAGGTGATTTTATTGACTGGGTTGGTGCCCTTTCAATCCCAAACTGATGCAGCAGCATATTAAGCACGTATTTAGGAATATCCTAAAGCTTGATAAATGGTTATGGAGCAATAAAAGTTCCCTTGGATAACGAGAAGCGTGAGGATAATGTTACACAGGGCCTATAAAATAATCACTCCTTGGAATCCCACTCTCCTCAAATAAAGCCTCRGTGCTTTGGCTTTATCCTCCCAGTTTCCCAGCCCTCGCACTCCACAGATGGAATTTTCCCTTGATGAGCATTGATTTCTCATTAGGCAGCAACAGGCTGAAGTTTAAGAGATAGAAAGTGCAGAGAGAAAGGTGGGCAAGAAGCACCTCTAGAGAATTTAGCAATAAAAAAAATGATGTTTCCTCTGGCAGRGAGAAAAGTGCACCAGAAATTCCCCCACTACCCCAGGGCTGCTTCCAAGAGAGGAGCAAATCAATGTTTTATTGCCTAGAAAAGACACATTTATATTTACATTGATCTTTTACCAGAAAAAAGCCAGGAGAGAACCACCCAGAACTGCTTTTTCTTTCTCTCCTCTCCCAGACATTCACCTGTCTCCCTCAGAGAAAGGCTCAAACAGCCCCCAGACCCTTCACAAAAAAAATTAAATCTCTTTTCAAGTGACCCATCTCCCATCAAACACCTAAACCATTAATAAAAAATATAAATCACATATCTGAGTTTTAGGACAACTTATTCCTCTTTTTCCCCTTTTTAAATGAGGCAAAGTCTGGAGAGGCTCAGACTAAAACCAGATTGGTTTAGAGTCTGCAAACCAAAAATTAAACTGAGAAAGACGAGCTGAAACAAAGCCAGTGCATTTGCAGTCCATCCACAACTTTATCTTAATGAAATAAGATATTTCCCATAAAAGGAGTAAAGTGTGGAAGTTCTGGCTGCAGCAAGAAGAGTTTCACCCAAAAAATGGAAAAATCTCTGCTTGAAAAAGGATTGTATTTACCAAAAAAAAAAAAAAAGGCAATTCAAAGAAGTCATTAAAACGAGCCAAGTGACTCAAATTTACCCCAAAATAGACTTGGAAACTTTTAATATCCACATCTAAWTTTAGGAATCTAAGAGATGATATTAATAGAAAACCAGACCTCACAAAACCAGCCAGCAGCAAACCCTTCTTGTTCCCACATTAACTCTTTTCCCAGTGCAGACACTCCTGGCCTKAAAGGTTTTCAAGGAATGTTGGTGAAACTGCAGCTTTCAGACAGGGCACACAGAGCCCTGGCAGAGCTTTTCCTAGGAATGAACCTGGGGGTTCAGAGCCCCCTTTTCCTGGGGCTCTACCTGGAGAGCAACACCCTAAATATTCCCTATTGAGCAGCTCCAGCATTTYACAAACCACTGGAAAACTGGCAGTGCTCACACCATAATCCCCTTTAATTCCCATCAAAAGGTGCTTTTCCTCCTTKCAAAAGGGAAAACCTTCCAGCAGCCAAGCGGCTGCAAGCAAASCTCCAGAATTCCCAAAAAAACCAAGGCACATTTCAGCTGAAACGCAGGAATTTGGATTATTGTGTCAGATTTGCAACCCTGGTCTGAGTTCCTGKGTGGAAGTCACTGAAATCCACCCATTTTCATCCAAACCAGACTTTTCATCCAAACCAAACTACAACAGCAGCCAGCAACTTACCTGGGACGGAGAACGGAAATCGAGGAGACAGGGAGGAAGAGCCCAGTGAGGATCCAACCTTGGAGCAGCCAAGAGCAACTCCCTGATCCCAAATAAATACARAATTCCCACCTGGCCCTATTATCCCCTTAATTAACCAACCCCCAGCYCTCAGGCTGCAGAGGTGGGCTTTGGCTTCGTTCTGGGGCAAACACAGCTCAGCTGGGGAGATTCCTGATGGGAACAGGGGCTTGGGAACACAGAGCACCTGGAAGGCCCCAAAGCCAGGGCAGGAAGAACAGGGAGACACAAAGTGCTACTGATGATGTTCCTCTGGTTAAAAAAAAAMCAGTTCTGCCACTAAAATCATGGAATTAAGTGCTAATCTGTGGAATATTTGATTAAAAACCAYGGAACACACCAGAAAAGAGGTGTTTTTATGGCCTTGTGTCAGCTTGGAGTAATTTTTCATAATTATTGACAAGAGCTGCTCGCCTGATTAGAACCCTGAGCATTTATTTTCTTCCACCAGTGTCAAAATGCTTCACTGCAGCCTGACGAGGAGACAGTTTTACCACACAAATCCCTGCTAACAGAAGCAGAAGTGAAAGGGAACAAATATTTTGGCATTTTATTTTAGCAGGGCTCCATAATGAGACAAAGCACATCCTCAATCAATCCATTGTCATTCTGCCACGGCGTGAAAAATGAGGAAAACCACATCAAAATGAGGGATTTTTTTTTTTTACACTTCAACATTTTTAAGGTGGAAAACAGCTTGGATTAAGGTTTTCTGGTCAAATGGTCTCCGTGAGGCTTTTTAAATGTGCCCTCAGACCCTCTGGGCCATCACAAAACCTCGAGTGAGTTCCAAAATCTGTTCCTGGCTGCCCAAGGATGATCCCACAGCATCAGAGGCTCAGAAACTGGAGGTCTGAGTAGGCCAATAAAGTAAAATATTCATCTCTCAGCTACTTTTGAAAGTTTCAGATTTATTTTTAAGACCAACAGTTAGGAGGGTTTTTACACTGATCTAATACTCTTTTAGACAAATTTTTATATCATTCATGACCAAGACTAAAGCACTAAATAATACTGATTCAATGAGAAAAGAACTTTAAATCTTTTCAGGTGATTTCAAGGAACCTACTGCTCATGTTGCCATCTGGCTGAGCTCTCTAAATCAAACTGTGGCATTTCTAGCGAAATCAGAGGTGATCAGAACTGATTCCTAGAGGGGTTTGGACCATGCAAGGACTGCAGGAGCTGGGAAGCAGTTTCATTCCATGATTTGCATATGCTAATTACAAACTGTGATGGGAAATGCCCTCCCCGTGCTGGTCCAACGAACAAAGGACGTGCGACTTCTTCAAACTAATCCATACCTTGCAAATAGAAACATTTTCGTTCAAACACCACGGAAATAACAACTAAGCCAACGTGCCGCCCTTTTCTCCTCTCACAGCAGAGGGAAAAGACGTTCCTCAGCATTCTCTTCACACTACAAACTTACAGCACGACCTCAAAACCATCAGGGTACAGCAGGAACCCCGTGAAGACGCTGTCGTCCTCCGCGCCGGCGTAGAGCCCGTTCCAGTCCTTCCCAACCTCCAGCCACACTTGGTCCCCCACCCTCAGCTTGAGGATGGTCAGGAAGGAGGCCTGGTCGATGTCCTGCCCGTAGAGGGTGTCCCTGGCCTTGGCCACCCTCCTGCTGCTGGCCACAAGGCTGAGGCGCGCGGGGCGGCCGCGCACGGTGACGTGGTAGGAGAAGACGTAGGCGCCGGGCACGCTGCAGTTGAACTTGCCCGTGGCGGGGTTGTAATCGTCGCGCTCGTTGAACCACACGCGGTCAAACCTGATGGGCACGTTGGGAGGAGGGAAGGGCCTGGACAGGCCGGCGCTGAAGGCCGAGCGCGGGGACTTGGGCACGTCCCCGCGGGCGCCCTTGGCCCCGCGGGAGCCTTTCCTGCCCGGGGCGCCGCGGCCGCCCTTGGCGCCAGGGTCGCCCTTGGGCCCGCTGGGGCCCGCCGTGCCCACGGGGCCCAGGTCCCCTTTGTCACCCTTGCGGCCCTGCTCGCCCTTCTCTCCCTGTTTGCCAGCCGCCCCCCGGCTGCCCTCAGCGCCCGTGTCCCCTTTGCTGCCCTTTTCCCCCTTGGTGCCCCCTTCCCCTCTGTCTCCCTTGGCCCCTCTCCCCCCTGGCTCCCCACAGTATCCCTTTTCCCCCGTGTCCCCCTTTTCCCCCTTGTCTCCCTGTTCCCCRCCCGCTCCCGGCTCTCCAGGATCCCCCCTGTCCCCTTTGTCTCCTTTGGTCCCGTTGTCACAGGTGTCCCCTTTAGCCCCCTTTTGTCCTTTCAGTCCAGGGAAGCCGTAGCTGCCCTTATTGCCTTTGGCTCCGGCTTCACCTGGGGGGAAAAAGAAGATTAAAAATAATAAAAGTGGATTGCTCTGRAGACGGAAGGACCATCCAAAGCGATTGGTCCTTCCACGCTGTTGTAAAACCCAGAGCAGAAGGAAAGGTCAGTGCAATCCTGGCTTCCCAGACCTACCTTGCAGCCCAGGTTTCCCTGGATAACCGGGGTTTCCACTCGCTCCTCGCTCCCCTTGTTCCCCTTTTCCTCCTAGGACATCCCAGCATGAATTATTAATTAATTAATTGCTGCTGGTGTGTGCAGCACAGCAAACATCACACCCCACTGGGACCATCTGCGTGTGTCCCTCACTTCATTAATAAACCAGACATGAGCAATGAGGATTTCCAAAAAACACCTTCAGGAGCCTCAGCTGGATCCCACAGCCCTGAGCACCACCTCACTCCAAGATTTCTGCCCCTCTGGGAGGCACTTGCTGCTGTTTAATGGAAGATGGAGATGATGACGGCTCTGCATTCCTCATTCCAGAGTGGCCAAAAGCCTTTTTCCAGGAGTAAATCACTGCCTAAGGGGCTGCAGTGACTGAGCAGCACCAGCACCACACTCCGCTGCTGGTGATTCTCCAGAGGCAGCAGCAGGATCCTGCCAGGACAAAGCTGCTCCAAGCCCCGAATGAAGGACAGAGTTTCTTTTCAGGAATTCTGATGGATAATGATTGCTCAGCATCTCAACTGAAGTGATTTTGCCTGAGATATTTAAATGGAAATGCAGATTTTACACCTGCACACAACTTCCGGGGTGGTTTTTTCCTACTCCTGTCCSTAAGCCAAAGCAAACTGAACTCAGATTTTGAACTCCTGTTCAGAACAAGGAGTTTGGAGTGAGATCTTTACAAGCAGCTGCTGCTATTCCACCTGAACAAACAGTGCCACCACCTGAGTTCCTGTCCCTGCACTAATGCCAGCTAAACCTCTCCAGGCCTCAATCCCTAGCAATACTTTTGCTTTGAAAAATACAGATTTTTAATAATTTTGTGGTATTTTATGAAGACAACAGCATTTTCCATCAGTCTGGTTTACCTTTTTCTCCTTTAGATCCTTTTGGACCTTGAGGACCAGGAGCTCCTGGCAACCCTGCCAGCCCAGCATCTCCTTTCTCCCCCTTGGGACCTGTAAAATCAACAAAATTATCTCAGTAACTCCAAGGTTTAACTCTGTAAATAACATTTTCAATAATAGCTAAGGAAAAAGGCATTGAGGAGTGTGTATAAGGTGATTCCATCACCTTGGGAAGAGCTGCTTGTTTTATTTGACATCATCAAATCTCACAGCTTTGCATTTCACTCTGGGCTGTAGCCAAAGACTTTTTAAAACCAACTTTGAGCTGCCTCAGAGCCACAGGAGCTCAGAGGTTCATAAAACACCAGAAATAATCTGTCTTTAATATCTGAGCACATCCAAGGAGCCGCCACAGCTTTGGAATTGTCCCTTTCCTTAAGGAGAATTAATTCTGCAAACACAGAAGTGGGACCTGGCTGAGAGCTCCTCGCTGCAGAAAGGAGGGGTTGAAATCCTCTCACTTTTCCTTCCCCTTGGGAATCCAGAGATTCCCAGTGCCTGTCTGGGAACAGGCACCTTCAATCACCACAAGGACTTTTCTATCAAGAAATGTGAGACCAAATTCCCTTTGCAGCCACCACAATTTCCATGAGCCAACCCTTCCCAAGCCACAGGAAGTGAAAATCCCTGGAGTACATTGGATGAAAGGAGAATTATTTCATGATTTTCCCACCTTTCCTCAGATGAACAGTTCCTACCTCCAATATTAGTGCTATTAAACTGAACATTTGCAGACTAATGCACTATTCATTAGAGCAGGAGCAGAATGAGGTGCTCTGTGGATGTGCATTTTAGCAGTAGAAAGAAGAGACAATATTTTAGGAAATATTTAGGTCCTTTATAGAGAACTGCTTCTTGTGCTTTATTTATTTATTTTTAAAATTGAACCCAATTTTTTTTCATTTTAAATTTCCTCTTTTCCAATGGGGAAAAAAAGATGAAAAAAAAAGAAACCTTCAGCAAAGATGCAAAACTGCTTGAAGATATTTTTGGGCGTCATAAAGTCATGGTTGAAGTGAATGTGGAATTAAATCTGTGAATCCAAGGGGGTCAGGGCAGGCACAGAGAATTGAGGAGTGTGGCCTCCTGCCAGCAGGGATTTGGGATGGTCCCACCCCAGTGTGGTCTCAAGGACAGTGCCACGGGCAGGGAAATTCCCGCTCACACTGGTGGTTTGTAACTTCCAGGATGTGGCTGCCAGGCACTTTTCTGCTCCGGATTACACGAGGCAGGATCCCATTCCACATTCCATAGAGTTATCGAATCACAGAATCTCCTGAGCTGGARGGGACCCACAGGGGTGATCCAGCCCAGCCCCTGGCCCTGCACAGACACCCCAACACTCCCACCCTGGGCACCCCTGGCAGCGCTGTCCCAACGCTCCTGGAGCTCTGGCAGCCTCGGGGCTGTGCCCATTCATTCCCTGGGGAGCCTGGGCAGTGCCCAGCACCCTCTGGGGGAAGAACCTTTTCCTAAAATCCTAATATCCAACCTAACCCTGCCCCGGCACAGCTCCAGCCGTTCCCTGGGTCCYGTCCCCGTCACAGGGAGCAGAGATGGGAGCTGCCCCTCGGGAAGAGCTGCRGCTTGCCGAGATCTCCCCTCACGCTCTGCACAGGCCCTGCCGCACGATTTCCTGAGGGGAAAGCCGCCGGCCGTGGTGTCTGTGGCCCAGCAGAGGGGGCTCGGCACACCTGGGGGTCCCTGTGGCCCCGGCCAGCCCCGCGGGCCCGCGGCGGGCGGGCAGCAGTCGCAGCAGTTGAAGAAGAACTCGGCCGAGTCCAGCGTGGAATTCTCCAAGGGGAAGAGCGTGGGGAGCTCGGCTCTGCCCGGCGCTGCCGGGAATGGGATTTTCCCCGGGACAGAGGCCGCCAGCTGGGAAGGTTTGGGCTTGGTGTAGTGCACGGCCGGGGTCACCTTCAGTGCTGCGTGCACGGGGACSGCAGCGAGCAGCAGGAGCAGCGGGATGGGCCCCGGGGAGCTCCACATGGCAGCAGCTGTGGGAAAACACGCACAGACAGTAAATCCCTGCTCAGCGGCCTTTGGCTCTTCCCTAAAGCCAGAAGGACAAGCCCCAGGACTGTCAGGGTGGGGAGGCCCTGGCACTGCTTTCCCAGAGAAGTTGTGGCTGCCCCATCCCGGGAAATGCTCAAGGCAGGGCTGGGTTGGGAGGGACCTTAAATCCCATCCCATTCCACGCCTTCCACACCTTGCACTCTCCCAGGCTGCTCCAAGCYYCGTCCARCCTGGCCTTGGACACTKCCAGGGATCCAGGGGCAGCCACAGCTTCTSTGGGAATTCCATCCCAGCTCCTCCCCACCCTCACAGCCAGGAATTCCTTCCCAMTATCCCATCCAACACTGCCCTTCTTCAGCTCAAGGCCATTCCCATTGYCCTATCACTCCRTGCCCTTGGGAARAGTTTCTCTCCAGCTCYCTTGTAACCCCTATTAGGTCCTGGAAGGATATGGAGAGAATTCCATAATGATTTCGGAGTCCAACTGCACACAATAAAAAGCTATGCTCTAAAAGAATAAGTGGAAACAAAATGGAACATCAAGTTTTCCAAACTCAGGTACTTTGGAATCAGTGTCAGGTATTCCAGAATTTTTATCTTGATTTTTTTTCCTTGTTTCTTCCTGATTTTCTGGATTTTTTAGTGTAAACTTTCACATCTGCTCTTTTTATTTTTGAGGTGTTGATTCAGCTGACCCAGGAAGAAAGGACAAAGTCAGAAGGCCCCAGTTTTTCCTATAGGACAGGTGCTGCCTCTCAGGTGACTCGTCACAAAAAGCACCTTTGTTCCTTTTTTAAAGCAGGGTCCCCACCTGTAAATGCAAATGGAACAGAGTCCCTTTCTTGCTGAAGCTGAAACCCAACCTTCCTCAGGAGCCACAGCATTCCACTGCATGGGAAAACCTCCAGGGGAGACCCCCCCATCCCTGTCATCCAGAGGGCAAAAGGAGTCCTGGCTCCTATCAGGCATTTGGGGGCTGGATTAGAACCTTTCCATCTTTAAAAATTCCGTTTCAGAGGAAAGAGTGATTTTTTTTTTTCCTCTCCATTTTCAAACAAAATAAAATCATTTAATGGCAAATTGATTCCCCACATAAAATGCCCAGTGGTCACTGCCACCCATTGGGATCGTTCAATCCATAAGGATAAATTCTCCCTCCTCCATGAGTGTTGAATTGGGATGGGATTCTGTGCACGGATTTTTGTCCAAGGCTGGGATTTTCTCCCCAGCAGCCCCTGCCAGGCTCACCATGAAGGGTTTTCCCGGGAAGTTGGTGTGGAGGGAGATGCTCAGCACGGGCAGGCAGGGAGCAGCCAGAGCCTGCAGCTGCAGCCACAGAGAAAAAGGATCATCTGCTGCCTGGAGAGAGGGAAACACCCCTAAAATTCTCCTTTTGAACAATATCCTCATGCAGGAGCGTCCTGTAACAGCTGGAGATAAGCAAATAAAGCCATAATTTCCACACAAAAAAAACCCCAGAGATCTTAGGGATTTAATAACTTTATGGGGAAATTCTAAATCAGTTCTCCAGTCCAAACCATCCCTGAGTTTTCCTGTCACGCACCACAAGCCCCAAACCCAGCCGCCCTCCAGTTCTGCAGCCAGATTGATGGATTGCTGTCAAACACTGGAAAAACATAATTAATAACCAAATGATACCTCAGCAGCCTGAAAAAATGAAATGCTCAGAGCAAGGAATCACTAAACAGATTTTTATGTTAATGGGCAAGATTGTTCCTATATTAATTATTATTAAATAATTATTTTAGGATTTTTTTTACATGMCGGGGGTTGGAATGAGATKATCTTTAAGGTCTCTTCCAACCCAAGCCAGTCTGTGATTCTAAATAAAAGCACTTAAATAAAACTGAAATTTTGGGCTTTATCATGACATTAATTCACCACCACTGAATATAAAGTCATTCATTGGAATCCCCCCACTAAAATTATAATTCACAGTGGACACAAAATAGGAAGAATTAAACTTTGCTGCAGGGCCATATAGTTCATAGAATTAATCTACATTTAATTGGAGCTAAACATCTCCTAATTATTAACATATTTCCATTAATAACATGGCAATAATACACTTGTTCTCTTGTGTGCTCCCTAAAATGATGGGATTTACATATTCCAGTTCACAACAGGAATTGAACCCCAATCCACCAGGTTTAAATATCAGGGAGATGACTGCACTTTATCTCACTGAATTATTTCTAGTTCTTAGATGTGTGAGGGAAAAAACAAACCCTAATCCTCATGCAGTTATACATTGATTTTAGAGAGGAATTCTTCTGGAGACAAACCCTATTGCCACTATGTCTTCATTTCTACGACTCTCTCCTACCTTAGAAAGGCTCCTGCTCCCAGGAGGACCCCCCCTCCACGGCACCTGGAAAAAGGAAATCGTATTTTGGGAGAGAATCRGTTTTATTTTGTCCCAGCTGCTCCCGTGGCCAATGAGAGCCTGCACGGGAGATGAGGGGGGATTGGCAAAGTCCCCTGAAAGGAGCAAGGTGACACTGAAATCCCAGGAAGCCAAACCCTTCCCTCAGCCTGGGGTGCTGCTGGGGTGTTTTGGCTCTTCCCCCAGCACCAGTTTTTAGGGATTTAGGGATGCTCYTCTTTCATCTCACCGGGTACCACCAGACTCAGCAGGAATTTGTCTGGACAGTGAAGACCCAAAGGAGAAGGAATTTGTCCATTTGTTGCTGCAAGGTCCASGTTTCCCTCTCAGTATTTAAAGTGCAGATTTGGCATCACAATCCCCTCCCCGAGCTGGGAGTGTGGGAAGGGTAAAAGAAAAATAAAAAGAGCTCTGTGGGATCATGAGAGCAACACATGGAAAGGGAATTGGGATGGAAGGGACCTTAAATCCCATCCAGTGCCACTCCCTATGCCATGGGCAGGGACACCTTCCACTGTCCCAGGCTGCTCCAGCCTGGCCTTGGGCACTGCCAGGGATCCAGGGGCAGCCACAGCTTCTCTGGGCACCTTGTGCCAGGGCCTGCCCACCCTCACAGGGAACAATTCCTTCCCAATATCCCATCCAACCCTGCCCTCCTGCACTTCAGGCCATTCTCCCTGTCCTTGGGAAAAGTTTCCTTGCCCAGTGGCTCTGAAATTCTGTTTATTCTGAGGTTTCCCAGCCTGGCTCAGAGCTCAGTACCAAACCCAGGGATGTGAGGCTGCCTTGTCCTGGGCAAACCCGAGCAAGGAAACCCCTTCACTCCTCCAGGCTGAATTCCCAACATCCCAGCACCCTCCAAGCTCAGCAGCCAGACAAGGAAAGCTGCTGGTTCCAGGCAAGAAAATAATCAATTCTCCTTTAATTTAGGTGGAGAACATCCTAATCCTCCCTGATTTATTTGCAGTCTCCCCTTTCCTCCACAAGAGTCTCCAGCATTCAGCAGTAGATTGAGGAAAGTCTATTACTAAACATGCCAGGCTGGATTAATTCAGCCTTCCAGGTTATTCCAAATAAATTAATCAGGAGTTTTGCAGGGACATGCTCTAATCCTGAGTGGGACACAGGCTTGGCTCAGCTCCTGTGGTGGAACCCGCTCCAGCACTCGTTGGTACTCTGGAAACAGCTGGATCTGGAATTCCAGCTGTTCTTTATGGAAATTAATGACCATTTTTAACACTAGAACTCCGGGTTTCAAACTGACGTTAAAAATCTTTATTCCTTCAGCAGTTCATGGACACACAAATTGAGTGTGAAACATATTCCCCCAGGTGTTATCCCAAACCCCGCTCCAGGATTTCCTTTGTCGGGAGGCCTGGGCTAAGAAACACATCCATTGTCTCCTCTGGGAACTCGAGACAGCCAAAGGGAGAAGGGATAAAATTACCCGGCTCCCCTTTTCCAGCAGGGTCTCCCTTTGTGAGCCGGCTCCGAGATGTTATGGACACCCTTTTTTCCTGAAGAATGTTGTTTTCCTTGTGTGTTTGGGAAACAAAACAGTCCTCAAGGGCCTGGCTTTGCTCTTTGGGATCGTTTCCCTCCTTGTCCGCAGTGCCAGGTCTCAGGGAAGGTGAGAGTGGCTGAGGGAGCTGGAATTCCAGGCTGGAAGGTGAGAGTGGCTYATTCCTTTGGGGCAGKGCTGTCATTCTCTCCCCTAGCCCCAGCAAAGCCACTGGAATCATCATTTCAACCCTGGCAAATCCATTCAGCATCCAACTCCCCACGTTAACCAGCATTTTGTGAGACAAAGGGCTGGGAGATTTCATTCCGGAGAGGATCCTGCCCTGCTCCTGTGGCACAGAATCCCTCCCAGGTGATTTCACCTYGGCAGGTGTTGCAACACTCCCTGGAAATAAGGAAATGGAAAGCTCTGGTTTCCTTTCACCCAAATTCTTCTCGGCTCTGGCAAATCCAGGCTGTGTCATAAAACCCAGGGTTCCAGCACAGGTCACRGAGGGCTGCAGTACCTCCACATCACGGCAAGAAGCAAAAATCTGGGAATAAAACTGTCTGTGTGTGCTGGACTCCAAGAACTTGGAGAGTTTATGGAATTTAGGAAATTAAAAAGCAAAGGAGAGCGAGAGAATTTTATTTTTTCTGATGTACAAACTCACTGCAAGGGGCTTTGGATCAGCACTAAAATCAGAGGGAAGTTTCCCTCTGATTTCTTTGGAAGAGATGCCTAAAACTCTCCACCTCCTCTGCAACTCACCCAGAGGCAGCAGAAGCAGCAAAATATCTCAAAAAAAAAAAAAAAAACAACCAAACCAGGGGAATGCATAATAAGAATAATAATAACACATTATAAATAAATGGTAAAATACACTGTATTTTTTAAATCTCCTGGCTCAAATAATGGAATATCCTGAGTGGGAATGGATCCACCAGGATCATAGAAGTTCGGCTCCTGGCTCTGCACAGGACAGCCCCAGGAATCCCACCAGGAATCCCACCAAGATTAGGGCAGGAGCAGAGTGACTTCATTTCCATCTCTCATCTTTTGTTTCCATCTCTCRTTTTCCCCTTGGAAAGAGAGAAAGAGCAAAATGTGCTGAGGTGGGAAGGATTCCTGCGGCTCCGTGGAGGTGGCAGGGACTCCAGATGCGGTGACAGCTGTGCCAGATGTCACCTCGCGCTGGAATGGGGGACAGCCGGGGGGTTCCACGCGGGCAGGTGGAGCTGGAAGGAGCAGGGATGGGAGGGAGGGAGTGGGATGGAGAAGGAAAACACAGGAGCTTTCGGGAAACACGGAAAGTGCTGCTCCAGGTGAGGCTCAGCACAAGAGGGAGCTCCAGGAGCTCCCAACAGCTCTGCCTGGGAGGGATTTGCAGCTGAAGTACAAAAATCAGGGAATATCCCRGTTGGAATGGCCCCACAGGGATCATCCAGTCCAGTTCCTGGACGGGATACCCCAGCGATCCCACTCTGTGCCTGAGGGTGTTTTCCAAACATCCCAGCCCCAAGAATTAATGACCCCACCGATCCTGAGCCATCCTGATCCATCCAGGACAAGCACAACGGTTTAAATCAAACATTTTCCCGGGATAACTTTCCAAAATGAAATTTTTTGAACACAAAAATCAATTTCTGAGAGACCCACGCTGTTCAAAGCTCTCTGCGCTGGGAGCAGTAACCTATATGGGGGGAAACAAACAAAAAAAAACCCCAGATATGGGAAGAATTCCTCGTTTTAAGGAAATTTCCCATGGAGAATGGATATTAGAATGAGTAAGATGGATCTCAACGCTGGGCCTTCTCCACATGAAAATCTCCTCCAGCAACAGAGTGGGGTCTGTTCAATGGGTGACTCCTCCCAGAGCATCCCAAAACGCAGCTGCCGTCTCCAGAGGGAAACTTCAACCTCCCAAAGCCACTTGGTTTTCCTCAGGAACACTTTGGAAGCAGTGATGGGAGCAACCCAGGCATTCCCAGCTGTGGGATGGGGATTCCCACCTGATCTCCTAGTGAGGGTGGGAGTATGGATGTGCTGGGATCTGCAGGTCCATAACAAATCCCAATTATCCCCATTATCCCAGGAGATCTTTGCTTATCCAGAGCCCAGCGTGGCTGCAGCAATTTAATATTGGCCAAGGGACACAGCAGGAAGCAGAGAGATGTGAAAATGTGACTCACTCAGGACTGGAGATCGTGCCCAGCCCTTGTTCTCCGAGCTGATTATTCCTTCACCTTCTAATTACTTGTCYCTGATCCCAGAATTCCACCCAGCCCTTCCCACAGCTGCGTGCAGGCCAGTTAACCCAGAACATTAATTAATATTGATATTGATGTTGATATTTAGGAGGATAAGGCTGCTGATAGATAATCCCAAATCCACTGTTTGCCACATATGAACAGATTCCTATAAACCAGGATTTCTCAGAAGGGGCCATGGAACTTATTTGGCACAAAATTCCAAAGGAAATCACAGCACAAGGGAGGATCAGACCCGGTCACTGCTGCCACCAGTGTCCCACGGAGCCTCTCCTGCCTCACTGCAGTGCCACCAATCCCCAAAACAGGAGCTGCTGGTGGCACCCAAAGCACGTGGAGCGATAATCACCCGCAAAAGGTTGTCACCCACACCCCACAGGGCTGATGGCTTTGTCCTGCCTGCCCTGTCATTAGATAAAAGGGTTCTCCTCTCATTTGTCAGGTTGGCTTTAAGTGCACTTTTGGCAGGAGAGGGTGACTGGCAACACGATCACCACACACCAGATGAGCTGGGAACACAATTAGCCACACGATAATCTCAGGTTTAGCCAGAGCATCACCTCTGCCCAGAATATTCTGCAAACTCTGACAAATTCCATGCTCACCCTGGAAGTTTCCTTTCCATTAATCAAGACAGCCAGACAAGATCTGAAGAAACACATCCAGATCTCTCGCTGCTGGAAAATGAAGAGTTCAGGCTGTTGCTTTGTTGGGTTTGTAGGAACATCCTCAAGTCTGCTCAGGTAGGAGGTTTAGATTAGATTTTAGGGAGAAATTCCTCGCTGTGAGGGTGGGGAGGCCCTGGCACAGGATGCTCAGAGAAGCTGTGGATGCTCCATCCCTGGCAGTGTCCAAGGCCAGGCTGGCCGGGGCTTGGAGCCACCTGGGACAGTGGAAGGTGTCCCTGCCCATGGCATAGGGAAGAATGGGATAGAATTTCATTTCCCTTTCAATTCAAACCATTCTGGAATTCTGGGATTCTATGAAATTGGATCTTCTGGGAGACCCTCTGATGATCCGGGCTGGGAAGAGCCTGGCCTGCTGTAAAGTATTCCTGCAGGGGTGTGACAGAGCCCAAAGGCTCAGGAAATATTCCCAGGCTCTATAAATGCCGTGTTGGCCTTTCTGGCAGGTGAGGGATTTTACTCCTGTCTCGAGGGGCTGAGCTGGATGTTTCCTGCAGGAGCCAAAGCCAAGGCTGGAATCCCCAGCAATCATTAACACAAATCCCATGGGGCCAAACCAGGAAGGGAGCAAATCTTCCAGAGCAGCAGCCCCTGGGGAGAGGAGGAAACAAACTCCCGTGTTTTCATCTACTTTATCCAGGTAATTTGGTCGGATTTTCACCATGACAAGCACAGGGTTTTTAGGGAAGGCCGAGGTTCAAGCAGGTGTGGAGCAGGAGGATGGTAACCTTGAGGTAGTTGTGTTCCGCATCTTTTATTTTATAGGCCTGGTTTGAAGGCATTGGGAGGTTTTGGGGCTCCTTTCTCCATGCAGAAGGGTCATCCTGCAGCTGGTATTGTGTTTATAAATGGATTTATTTGACCACATGAAGTCTGTCCTTTTCAAACCCTGGTGTGATTGAAAAGTTAATTCTTTATTTCCTTTTTTTTTTTTGGTTCACTTTTGGTTCCTGTTTCATTAATTTCCTTTTCATTCCTTCCAAGGGACAAGCCAGAGGCTTCTCCTGAGTCARGGAAGGAAGCAGCAGGAGCAGGAGGCTTGAGGGAAGCAGAGCCTTGCCTCCCTCAGCAGCAGCACCTGATAAATCAAACCACAGCCTCCTCGAGATTAAACCCTGTCCTACTTCTCATAAAAGAGCTGTTAATCCTGAATTCCATCACTTCTGACTTGGGGAGGTTCTTCCCTCTGGAAACACCAGCAGGGCTTGGCAGGGCCCCTGCAGCCCTGTCTTGTTTCAAGGCAAACAAGACTTGATTATCAGCAAATCTGAAATTCATTGTGAGGCAAATCCGAAATTCATTGTGAGGCAAATCCTTCTCCGTTTGATAAGCCAGAGTGTGTCAGAGGCAAGTGTGAGGCATTTAAACACATACTGAACCTTCCCCGGCATCAGTGCTGAGTGCGCCTGGGGGGTGAAGGCTCTGGAGCCCCAGGAGCGGCTGAGGGAGCCGGGAAAGGGGCTCAGCCTGGAGMAAAGGAGCTCAGGGGGGACCTTGTGGCTCTGCACAACTCCCTGACAGGAGGGGGCAGCCGGGGGGGTCGGGCTCTGCTCCCAGGGATGAGGGAACAGTTTCAAGTTGTGCCAGGGGAGGTTCAGTTTGGATTTTGAGAACAATTCCTTCCTGGAAAAGGGCCGTCCAGCGCTGGCACAGCTGCCCAAGGCACTGGTGGAGTGCCCATCCCCGAAGGGGTTTAAAAGCTGTGGGGATGTGGCACGTGGGGACACGGGTTAGTGGTGGCTTTGGGAACATTTGGATATCTTGGAGATCTTTTCCAACCTAAATGATTCCACGATTCAGTGGTTCTGTGCCCATCACAAGCGAGACATTAGCAGCTCATCAGGGTGCTAACGAGACTTGGGACAGTTATTTGTAACCTCCTCTCTGTGCAGAGCAACACCTTGGAATACCCCAAATGGAGCTGTCGTGTGGAGCGAGTGCCCTGATAACCCAAAATGCTTTTGCCAGTATTTTTAGGGGATTGAGGAGACACCGACCCACTGCTGGCAAAACCACTCGGACCATTTCAACCTGTGCCCACTCAGGGACTTCACCACCCCGAGTCATGCCCAGACACAACACACAACTCCAGGAGAGGCCYCCGAGTCATGCCCAGACACAACACACAACTCCAGGACAGGCGGGAGCTCTGCTCCGAGCTAGAAAGGGACACAACGATCTGTAAATTTAAAACAAAGCCCTTCCATGCGAATATTTTAGGATCAAAGGCTAAGCAAGCATCAGTTCCACAGTCAACACCCATAAAMATAGCAGCAGCAGAAAGAGGCACTGTTGGGTTGGGAATGAAAGCGTCACATCCTGATCGCCCCTTTGTCACCGGCGCAGCTCTGTTTGTGCAAGTGCCTTTTAAAGGTGTTCACCGAGAAAAGAGCAGTTTTAAAGCATCGTTAAAATGTGTTCAAACAGGAAAAGAGCAGCTTTGATACCAGCTGTTACATCTGGCCCTCGGAACAGTTTGCGTTCCTTTGTGGTTGGAAGACACCGGTGGGTGCCAGAACAGCCACATTGTCTAGCGAGGGAGATTGTGCCTGGAATCCTGCTGCCCCAGGGGGAAATAGGGGAAAAGGCATTTCTGACACTTTTCTTTCTCACTTAAACTGCAAAGTTTAGTTCTAAAGTAGCTGTTTGGTAGCGAGCAGGACACTAAATTAAGCTTTTTTATTTCTGGGACAGAATAACAGAATACAGAAACCTGAGCCTCATGATTGGCAGGGTCATGTTATATTTCACAGGATTTCAGATAAAATCTGGTAGGTCCTGGTCCATCCCTATCTCTCCTTTCTGGAAACCCCTCACTTGATACCTGRGGACTCCTGATAAACGGTGAAATCATCCCCAATCCCCTCTCCTCCCGCTGGAACACCGCGCTGCAGCTTCAGCTCCTTCCCACTCATCGCTTGGAGCCGGGATGCTCGCAGGCACCTGCCGGCCCCCTCGGCAGGATAAGCACACTGCAGGGGTGTCTGTCGCGATGGAGGGGTGCGATATGAAGGGAGTCTGTCGCGATGGAGGGGTGCGATTTGAAGCCGCTCCGTGCGGGGCAGCTCTGGCGCAGCCCCGCATCCCGCAGCGCGGCCGCCGAGCGCATGACGCCAGCGCCGGGAAAAGCCAGGGAAACACGGAGCTCCAGGGAAACAGCTGGCGTCCCGGAGGTGCCAGCCGGCTCCATCCCACGGGTTTCCCCGAGCCCGACTCCCGCTGCTCCTCCTCCCCCGCGCCCCGGCGCCGCAAGCCCGAGCGCAGCGGCTGCGGCAGCGGGCGGGGCGGAGGGACCGGCCCGGGGCCGCGGCCACAGGAGCGAGCGGGCGGGAGGTGAGGAGCGGGGGAGGAGGGAGGGAGGGAGGGAGAAAGGTGGGGATTTAAGCGCGGGCAGCGCCGGGCTGGGGAGCTGCGGTGCGCGGAGCGGAGGTGAGGGAGGCGCGGGGCCGCGGTGCGCTGTATCCCGGTGCGCTGCATCCCAGTGCGCCCGTGCCGCCCAGCCCCGACATTCCCGCAGCCCGGTGCTCCCGGTGCCGGCGCTCATTCCGCGCTCAGCTCGGCTCGCCCAAGGGCATCGCGGCGGAGGCGCGTCCCGGAGCATCCCCCAGGCAGGGGCCGCTGACCTTGGCGAGCGCGGCCGCTGCCACGGCGGGTCCCCGGCGGCTCGGTAAGGAGCGGGGGGAAGGCCGGGAGCGGGGCTGGCAGCCGCAGAGCCTCCGGGGGTTGCTTGTGCTGTGCCTTCCTCAAGGGAGYTGGTGGCGTTCCAGCCGGACCTGCAGCCTCCAGCGAGGGCTCTCTGGGTTTAAGGTGCCCCTGCCCGTGGCAGGGGTGGAATGAGATGAGCTTTAAGGTCCCTTCCAAGCCAGACCATTCCGTGATCTGTGACTTGTTGCTGCAGCCCTGCAGTCGGGGGTTTCCAGGTGTCAGGAAGATGGTTTGCCTTAGGGATTCCCTAAAAACGAGTCAAACACGCAGGAGTGAAAAGGTTGCAGTAGGTGGGGGGTGACGGAGGAGGGAAGGTGATTGTACTGCTCACACCACTGTGCTGGGAATTCTCATTGCTGGCGGATTTTTGCTCTTTGGTTTTCTTAGAGTTGCTGGTGGCTGCCTTCAGTGGGAAGCAGGTGCAAGACCTGCCTTCCCTGTCGGATAAAGCTTGGATAATATGGAGGAGAATCCCTGCAATAAATGCTTAGACTCTGCTTACTCAGCACAAGGGACTTTGAGGACTGTGGATTTTAATGCTTTAGGAATTGGGTGCTCGGTTATCTTTCTCTCAGGAATATCACGAGTATGGTACAAATAACTGTGTCTTGAGAGCAATTCCATGGTCCTTGGAGTGATTTCTGGATGGTGCAGGTTCAGTGGAGAAAAGCAGGGAAGCTGTGCACGGAGCATGGACGTTATTCCAGCTGGAATGGGAGATGCTGAAACGCTGCCTGAGGAGCAGCTTGGGCCCATGGCAATGCCTGTCCCACCCCTCTGTGCCCCAAAAGCACCCAGGACAGGAGGTGCAGTGCACAGCACCAGGACACAGCGCTCCAGCTGGCTGAGAAGCAGCCAGGGCTCTGCTCTGGGTCCTGCCAAGCCAGATTTTATGGAGCTTTTAATTTGTTTTATGGATATCAACAGCTTTGTGTGTCCAAACCTGCTTGCTCACAGGGAGGAAGTGGCCTGCAAAGGAAGCTGTTCCTCGCTGCATAGATGGGCTTAAATCTGTGAATAAAGTGCATTTCCCTTTTTATTTCTTATCTGTTGCAAGAATCTCACTCCATTTTTGCTTTTCCCCTTTCGGGGCAGTGACTGGAGTGGTGCAACACTGCTTGCTTTCAGGAGATCTCAGGGGAGATGCACTTGCACAAGAGTTTGATCCCTGTGCTCCACTAATACCTGTCATAGCTGTGACAATATTCACCTTCTCACATTGCACACAACCCAAGGTGTTACCTTCAGCTGCCTCAGAAATGACTCAGAGCAAAGCAAAGAAGTCTGAATAAAACAAGGGCCACAACTGAAAGTAAATCTCTTTTTTCAGAGCCCAGACATCTCAGTTATTTGGTTTATAGCTTGATGTGTTTACACAACCTCCTGAACTTGAAAGCCTTCGAAGGATGTAGATGATGTCCCAAATCTCACAAGGAACTGAGGCTGGCCACCAGGAGCGAAGGCAAAACCCCTCTGAGATATTCCTGGAACAGTTCTTGGTGAACTCTCAGTTGTTAAGAGTTTGCAACTTAAACATGGTGCTGGTCTCTAGTCCCAAATCTGAGGTTTTGGTTGGGAATGGTTCTGTTTAAAACCATGTTCCTTACACTGAAAATACAGGGAAAGCTTTCCCTGGGATTCAGTTTGCCATTTCCCCATCTTCCCTGGCAGAGCTGCTCACCTGTTCTGCTCCAAGGTACAAATCCTGTCCCGGGGGAGGACCCAGAGCCCAAACCATGCCCAGCCCAGGGAAAGCTGGAAGGGAAGAGATCTGTTCATAAACTGCAAGGAGCAGCTGGTTATGTAAGGAAACGACTGAGGAAACTTCAGGGGAGGGAGGAACAGGAAAATTGTTGAAAAATTAATTTGGCCTTGGAAGAAAATGGGACAGAGCTGCTCCAGGAATGCTGTTGTTACAGAGAAGCTGCATCTTCTGCTTTCCCTGTGCCTGAGTAAGCATGGGACTGGGCACTGATCAATCAGCCAGGCTGCAAAGTTAGGGACRGTTGAGTTATTTAGAGCTGTGGCTTTGCTGGGAGCAGCCTCCAGCTGTCAGGGGCAGGAGAGGCATGAAATCAGTCTGAACTTCAACTGCTTCCAACTGCTGTGCTGGTATTGAATGGCCTCTCTCCAAATGAGATCCCTGTGGCTGCTGCAGATCAAGCTCTGCTTTCCTGAGGATCAAAAATTTGTGTATCTCATTTAAAAGGACTTTTCCACATCATTTTAGGTCATCATAAACTATCTGTGTACTTAACCCAACTGGAGGAGTAAATTCAGCAATCCTCAGGCTGTTCTTCCATCCAGCTGGGGAGGCAGACTGTGACAGGAATCCATGGGCTCCAGAATCCATGTGCTCCAGGCAGAGATGCAGCTGAATCACAGCACCACAGCCCAGTTTGGGAGCCCAGAACTGCTGCAGGAGGAGCACACACACGGATCTGAGCTCAGGTAGAGACGAGGAAGTTGGGTTGGACTTTGTGCAGGTGTGGCCCTGCCACTTGAGGAGGGGATTGAAGTTACCAGAGGCTACAGGAAGTCTTCCTGGACAGGGAGAGGTCCTGGGCCTTATTATGGAACATTTGAAAGAACCAAAATAGCCCCTGTATGCTCCCAGTGGGGCCAGCAGGAAGGAAGTTGGTGTTAAAGATTAGGAAGGTGCTGGAGTTCATTCTCCTGAGCGAGGTAAAGCAGAAACGGGSCTGAAAACACCATTGCTCTTTCTGCCTTACCCCTTCCACTCCTGGAAGATTTTTTTTTCCAGCAAACCCCACCGGCGCAGTCAAACCACGCTCACCCACATGCGGAATGGCCGAGTCACGCACAGCAATAAAACTGCCCCAGCTCAGGCCTTCATCCTGGTGTTGCACGGGACATATGGATGGGATTGACATTTCCTGGAGCTCTGTAATGCATGGCCAAGGGTGCTGAGGCACTGATTCAGGGAGCTGAGGGAGAGACACCAGGATTGCTCACTCTGCTGTGCACTCCAGGATTCCAGGGGTGGTTATTTATGAAAATCTGCAAGTCAAGATGGTTTTTGAGGTGGATCCTTGTCCGCAGTGGGAGCTGTGCTGGGATTATTGCTGCTCTTCTCTTTCCCATTCTGTCTGGAATCTCCTCCCTGGGAGAACAAGCTGGAGGGTTCATTTAAAGATCCATATGGGAGTGCTACAGTGTTGCTAGCGAGCAGAGACCGAGGAATAAAGCCACATGGACGGTTTAGTACGAGAAGAAACCGACCCTTTATTAATTTATAAATTCTCTTATGTACCTTAGCACGCTGGACTGACATGAGGTCATTGGTTCACTGACCAACCACCCCCCAGAGGGATTGGCTGAACCCAACAACGCTTCCTTCAGATATTTTCTCCTCGGTATCATAACAATNGAGCAGAGACCGAGGAATAAAGCCACATGGACGGTTTAGTACGAGAAGAAACCGACCCTTTATTAATTTATAAATTCTCTTATGTACCTTAGCACACTGGACTGACATAAGGTCATTGGTTCACTGACCAACCACCCCCCAGAGGGATTGGCTGAACCCAACAACACTTCCTTCAGATATTTTCTCCTCAGTATCATAACAATACCAGAGTTTACAAAATCTCCCAACTGTTTTCTCATAGTGTCTGTGAGAAAGCAAGGCTTTCACACAGACACTGTCAGAAAACTGAGAAACCTCTCTGCAGCCAGGCCTTTAGCATTCACACTACAGGAAGCTGCTTGCCAGGAGGGGAAGGCAGCTCTCCAGGCTGAGCTGTGCTCCATGGCCACGCTCCGTGCGGGATCGGAGCCGCAGGGATGCACCAGAGGAACAGGCTGAGGTGGTGTTCCCAGGAAATGCCGGGATTTGGATTCCCTGCACCAACTGCTGCCTCATCTCAATTTCTGCCCAACTGCTGATCCACTGCATTTCATTCCCTGTGCACAGTGCTTGGTGCTCACTGAATAAAACATGAAAGGAAATGCCTGATGGGCTGGGAATGGGAATGGGAATCCCTTCCTGGTTCTGTTTGCACTCGGCCTGCATAAAACCACTGGGCTCATCTGAGAATTATGCCAGCATTAGGAGGGACCAGATTGGCGCCTTGGAGAAGTCCGGATATTCAGCAGAACAAACCCATTTTCACAGTGAAGGTACAAATAAGAACAGCTCCACATAAATAACCTGCAGATAGCRTTTCTATTTCAATCCCAAGGGGGTGATTACCCATTTAGCTTCTAACATCCCAAATTATTTACAGATCAGACAACTTTAAATGAATTCTGGCACTTTGCCTGGTTTGCACCTGCCCACATGTGGGTGCTCAGGGGTGGTGGGACTGAGACCCCCTCAGGGGCTCGTGGGAGGATTTTATTTAAGCTCCAGCACAAGAGGATTCCCTCAGGATGCTGCAATCCCCACCCACTCTTGCTGCGGGGCTATCCCAGCCATTATTCAGCAAAGGGCCAATTTTTAGCCAATTAAATATTTGCATTTTGGGGGTGGATTGATTGATTGCTGCTTTTATTTCTTACTCTGTCCCCACTTTACATTTAAAGCAGCAGAGATCACTTGTTGAATGACCGTGAAGCCATTTCCAGCTCCAGGCTTTGTTTTTCCCCACTCCAGATAAACTTTTCCCAAATATGTGTTGGAAAACCTTTTTCCCTGTATGGGTAACTCGAGCAACTCCTCCTGCTGAGGGCAGAAGGTGTTTTTCAGGCATTCTTTGGAAACCAGTCTCTCCCAGTTCCCCTGCAAGGATGTTTCTTACCACAGGAATTTCCCAGCAGGAGCTGTCCGGCCACGGGTCAGAGTTGCAGACTGATAATGGGAACAAAATTCCCCAAATCCCAGCTGCTCAGAGCACAAATTACAGAGTAAAGGACCTAACACTGGCATCTTCCAGCTCCCAACTAGCTCTGACTCCAGAAAATAAGGTCATTAATAAAGAAATTTGGGAGATAAGGCATGCTCTGAAATGAAACCTTGATATTTGGATGCCGGTTTATCTTTTCAGTTGCCCTAATCAGAGACATGTGTCAACAAGCAAGAAAATCAGGCAGCCACTTAAAACAGTAAAAGCTGCTTTACAGGTTTCTCTTCTTGCATTTTTTTTCCCCTTGGAAGTGGAATTGCTGAAAATAATCTGAATATTGCTTAATAGGAGCTGAATTCTCTTCATTTCCCTCATAGCTGGCTGTAACAGCCCCGTGGCCTCTGAACAGGAAGGCATTTCCCCAACACCACTGAATGTTTAAATCCAAATTTGTAGACAAATGAATGGTGAGTTAAAATTGTATAAGAACAAATGATCTCCTGCTCTGGAGTAGTGGGAACTGAGGAGTGAGTACCTCAGGGCCCTTTCCAGTYGGAGTGCCAGCAGTGATAGAATAAAACACAGTAATGGAAGTGAAGCCTCTCTAGGACCAATCCTGTTTAAAATACAGATTTTTAGCCTCCAAAGTTTGTGCAGTGATCTGCTATTCCCTTTGATTGCTGCTACAATTCATTGGGGTGGTAAAGCCGCCGCAGACCTCGGGAGCTGTGGGGTTTGGGGCTACTCCTTACTCCTCCCACCGGGCCCAAATGCAAATTGTCCCTTCCCCAAGGGATCAGTGTGACAGTGACACGGGGGAGCCTTGTCTCTCACTGCCTCAGCAGCTGCTTCAAAATGGCTTTTCTGCCCTTCCCCTCCTGTGTTTTCCTTTATAAATGATGCAGCTGGAGCTGCGTTGTCCCTCACGGCTCCCTGCTAACGGAGGCAGCCTCTGGCTGGATGAAAAGCAGGGGAAGTGTGTCAGCGGTGAGGGCACAGACTGTAATTTGCTGTTTGCCTTTTTACTTATCCCAACCTCCATCATTCATTAGGAGACCACAGAGCATCAAGGCAGCTCGTGTTCCTCCTGGTATTCCAGAATGTCTGAGTGCCTGGGGATGGAATTACTGCCTTGCACCGGGAGCTGGGAGAATGAAAGCGACCCGGGCTGTGCTGGAGCGGCCTGGAAATGCAATCCCCAGGCTGGAAAAAGGGCTTTGGTTAAAACCAAAGGGCTGCTCATCATTTTAGCTACCTCATCCTTTATTCACGTGTCCCTCCAAGCGCTGGTGGGGAGGCTGCAGCCTGGAATATCAGTAAAATCAGCCTTGGGAATGTTTTTCCTGCCTTTGGCTGCTCTTTACACCAGCTCTGGATGGAGATGCACAAGAGTCTGTGCACCTCTGCTCACCCAGAGCCTTAAACACCCCCAGCAGTGCTCCAGCCTTGCACCTTTTCTGTGCAAGGGTCAGGATTAGCAGGGATTTACCCATGGAAGGGATGAGTTTAACCAGCACAGCCCTAACCCCAGTGTAAATCCCATTACCCTGGAGAGTGTGAGAGGGCCCTTTTCCTTTTCCTTTTCCTTTTCCTTTTCCTTTTCCTTTTCCTTTTCCTTTTCTTCCTCCTCCTCCTCCTTCCCACTGTACAGGAAAGGGCTTCACCTCCTCAGTGGGAAATGCTGCTCTTTTTGCAGAAAGTCTGAACAGAGACACTTTTGGCTCCCAGGGAGTCCCAGTTTGCCAGCTGGGCCACTTTTATTGAAGGCTTTGCAGTATTTACAAGGCTTTAAGGCCTCACTCTGGAGCTCTGCCTTTAAATAAATGATCTGAAAGGGTTCAGCTTCCATTCATGCCAGGCCAGAGAGCAGCGGTGCCTTTCTCCCCAGCCTGAACCTCTGCAAGGGAAGTTGGTGACAGAGACAGCCGCTGCTAGATTTAAAATGTTCATCCRTCCCCCAAAAGCACTGTAGGAACTTTCTTGGTCTAGGAGATATGAGGAGATGGGAATGAAGGAAATGCTTTGGGAGAATTAGGGGGAAATCTTGCCTTCCCTTTGGTAAAACCCCACTTCCCCCCCAGAACAGAGCAGGAAACCACTGAATATTGTAATCTTTTTGACCAATACCAGTGGCCCATCATTATTTTAATCCCAGGCTGCAAATTTCCCAGTGCTACTTTAGGATTTGTTGCTTTGAGGGACAGCAAAGTTCTGTTGGCTCAAACTCACTACGAACACCAGACTGGAGGGATGGGATGTGTCCAAGCCTCTTTGTTCCTGGCATTTTAGGCAGCACAAGGGTAGAACAAAATGGGACATTGGAAGGTTTTCCGGCAGGGAAATCTGCTGTATTCCCTGTGGACTGATCTGCTTGGAATGTCCTTAAACCCCAAAATAAAGGAATCCCTCTGAAAAGCCTTCTGCAGTGTCGTATCATTCTGTTTTCTCTAAATAGATGTTTTTAGCCTGCATTTAAAGACTGTTTAAAATGCCAAAAAGCAATTTTACCAATGAACAGTGGAAGCAAACCCTATTTCCTCATTAATTCTTGCTCAGCCATTCTCCTTTCCAAGTGGAGCCGGGAACAATGAATGTGTAAAGGTATTACCCAAGAGGAAAATCTTCCCTAGACTTGTAGTTTCCATTAAATACTCTTTTAATCTGTAACATTTTTCATTTCTTTGGAATGAGCTGAAAAAAATCCTTCTGCAATCGGAGATTACTTTTCTCTCCCTCTCTCTTTCATAACTTGTCTTTTTTTTATTCCCAGCAATTGCAGAACAATGAAAATGGTTATCAAAAGTAAGCAGAGCAGTTGTTACAGAGCAGTTGTTTAATCTCATCTTTATTCCAGGGCATACGTGGAATTTATGGAACATTTATGGAAGCTGGCCCAAAGCCTTCCCTTTTAAATGCCTGTTTCCCTGATTTCCACAGGGAATGAACAGGAAAACACACTCAGAATATGGCAATTGATAGAATCACAGGAAGGTTTGGGTTGGAAGGGAGTTTAATTATCCAGTTCCACCCCTGACATGGGCTGAGACACCTTCCACTATCCCAGGTTGCTCCAAGCTGGCCTTGGAGACTTCCAGGGATGGAGCAGCCGCAGCTTTTCTGGGAACTGGGAATGCCCAGCTGATGCAGCTCCAACAACTGAGCAGCAGCTGCAGAACTCAACACTTTCCTTTGCTCCAGGGAGCTGGTGGCACTGATGCCTTGGGAAATGAGTTTGTGTAGCGGCTCCATGGGATATCCCAGCTGTAATCCCGACTTCCCTGTCGTTCCAGGTCTCCTCCAACCTCCCTGGAGCTGAAGATGGACGTGAAGAGGGTGAAGGACTACCTCTACTGGCTGTACTACCAGTACCAGCTGGTGACGTGCAGCTACGTGCTGGAGCCCTGGGAGCAGTCCATGTTCCACACCATCACCGTCACCGTGGTGGCCATGGTGGTGTACACAGCCTACGTCTTCGTGCCCATCCAYGTCCGCCTGGCCTTGCAATTCTTCTCCCAGATTTTCGGGGCCCAGCCCGAGAGCACCGTGGTGAACTGAGCCGGCCGCAGCAGGGCCCAGCAGCTCTCGCAGCTTTGTGAAATTGTGTTCATGCTGAAGTTTGGCACTTAGGAAAACCCTGCTTGCTTCACCGCCGGGGCTGGAGAGCAGAGCGGGGCGCTGAGCACAGCCCCTCTTCCATAAACACTCTGGGAATGGGACACACCACCTGGAATGCCACAGGATCCAAGCAGCTCCGCTTCCAGCAGCCTCATCAAATCACTCTGGCAGAGACTGATCTGGTGGCTCATCACACACAAAGTTCTACTGACACGGTCCAGTGGCCATGTTAGGGGATATTAAAAAATGAGGATATCCAGCAGGATTTGAGTGCTCATGCCTGGCTGGTTACTGACTTCCAGGCTTTAATGGATGGGAGAGGAAATTGGAAGAGAAAGCAACAGGAGGATGAACTTAAATCCAGCTTTTTTCACGTCTAAGTTTCTGCATCTGAGTTCAGATGGTCTAAAATATTTTGGTTTTGATACAAAGGCTCCACCTTGTCTTGCAGTTCAGTGAAGATGACAGGAAGAAGCAGCCCTGCTCTGTCTCAGTGCCCTCCTGCCTTCTCTGATGAAAATCAAGTTCTTTTCTTGCTGCTCCCACTCACCACGGCAGCAAAGTCAGCACCAGGGGAAGAAGATCCAGAGTGGAARTAATATTTTAATACCTGCAGGGAAGGCTGAGTGCTTCAAGAGATCTCCTTTACAAAGAAGAAATTAGATTTATTACCATTGCCTGGGGGGAAGGTTTTGGAACAATGGGAGGTTTGTTTGGTTTTCACTTTACACCTAAATCAAACGTGGATGCCAAATCATAAATTACAGCTGCACACTGCACGTCTCTACCAGCTGATGCTCCTGTTAGTAAAAGTGAGAGGTGCAAAATGTAAATAGCTTTCAAATGATGTTTGCACAGTTCTAGATTTAAAAAAAAACCTCTTAACTTCTTCCTCAAGCTGCAGTGGGCTCCTGCATGCTTCAAAGCACAAGTTTGTTTGGAAACGAAGACATGTGGTGAAGGTTGCACAGATCTGAACATGTGTATGCAGTTTTTTGAGCAAAAAAAATAAAGTTTTATTCTTCAGAAACGACCTCTGGCTGCATGACTCAGCTCTTCTGTGCTTTCCAGTCATTCACAAATATTCTGGATGTGTGTGGGCCAGGCTGGCACTGTGGCAGACAGATTATTTTGTGGTGAACGTTTCAGGGTGAGCTTTAAACATCCTTTAAAAGGATGCAGGGGTGAACTGAGCTGTTCATCCTCACTGGTGCTCCAGCCSAAGACCTCTCCTGTTTCTGGAGGGAAAAAAAAGCCTCTGATCTGCTTCAAATTAAGGCATTAACAAATGAATACCTGAGTGTGCTGAGGGCTCAGCTGAGAGGTTTAGGCTCCAACAGGAGCTGTCCTGACAGTTTATCACAGTTGGGAACCCACAAATATGAGGTGCCAAGCTGTAATCACACTTCGAGTAATGAACACGGCATCGCAGGAGATGAAAAATGGCTAAACCTGTGACAAATCCTCTGAAAAGTGTCTGTAAAATAGACTAAAAGTTACAATCCCAACGCTGGAGGTGAAAAACTATTTACTTAGCAAGCTGGTATAAATTCTATCTCCAAAGATTCTGCTCATCTAGATAATATGATGGTGTGAATGCCAGGGCACYTCCTCATCAGTCCTGTTTCCATTATTTTTTAATCCCTTAAAAAGTTGGTTTCTCCCCCATGACCTCAAACACAACTTTTGGAGTTCAAGGAGAAGCAGTTTTCTACAGGAATGCAAAGGTGGGAGCTCCTATCTGCAGGAGCACACASCCGGTGGAACATTGCTCTTTGAACATTCCATTTGGCAAACAGAGCACGGGCAGGGCTTTGGTCAGGATTTCCATTGCCCTCCCATGGTGGGATCCATGCAAAGCACTTTTCCTTATTGCGCCTGCTCACTGTGATTGGCTTTGGGAGGTGCAGGAAGCGGCAGGAAAACAGCAGCAGGTGCTTTTTGGGAGGGTCCCTGCAGCTTTAATCGAGTGGAAACTCATTTTTTGTGTGAATTCTTCAGCTTCTTTACTAAATTTTAAAGGTTTAAATTTAAATTCCCTCCCTAAATTTATTAGGAAGGAAAGAAACAACTGCAAACAACCTCTGCTAAAAACCTTTTGAGATTTCCCCAGCCTCTTTTCACTTCTCCTTGCTACAAGAAAAGCTGGAATAACTCTCCCTACTTAATATTCCAAATCAGAGGGTTCCAGCAGGAGACTTTGGAGGATTTTTGGCACTCAGCAGGGAACAGAAGCATTTTTTTCCCCAGCTAAAAGAGAGAGGAGGTGAGATAACACTTTTGACAGCTTGAGACCACAGCACAACTTAGGAAACCCTTCCAGCTCTGAATTCCTTTTCCCTGGGGATAAAACCATTCCTGGACAATGGGAAGAGGATTCCATGGGGTCACAGCTGCACACTAAGGTGGGAGGGTGGAATTTTGGGGCTCCCAGTAACACCAGTATGCCCAGTATGTGGGCAACAGCTCTGTTGTGAGGGATATGATGTCAGGCTCTTTATAAAACACTCTTTTCTCCTGCTTCATTATTGCTCCATGTTAATTGTAGTTAATTGCTCCACTGTGCTAATTGTGGCACAGGCTGAGCACAGCAGCTGGAAGTTTTCATACCAAAAAGAAGCCAAATGAAAAGAGCAAACAGAACCAATAATCCAGCAGTGAAAACTGGAACAAAAGCAGAACAGGAGATGATCCAATTCCAGCTGCATTGACCCTGAAAGTACAAATGCCCCATTAATTTAAGGGATGGGAAATGTTGGGGCTCAGCTGGCCGGCACCATACACCTCTTGTTTAAAACTCATTTTCTTAATTTCATCTAATCAGAGCTCGCATTTATCCTGCCATAAAGGTTTCCTGGCCAATTTCATGGATCACCTCCCAAATCCATTACTGAGGGCCACAACACATCCACATGCCCAGACCACGAACCTCCAGAACTTTCCTCCCGAGGCCCCTGCGGGCAGCTTTTACCCAAAACTATTAAAAACAGCTTCCCAAGGACCTTTCCCTCTGTGCTGTTCCCCAGGGAACACAGGGATCAGGATCACCACCAGTGCCCCTGCATGTCTGGGTGTCCAATTTACACAGAGTTCCAGGAAAAATTCCTGTGCTTATGAAATTTTGGAACCTTAAACAAGTTCCTTTTTCTTTTTAAGGTTTTCTCATTGCTGTGAATCAGCCGTAATTTAAAATTCTTAATTTGAACACTCCACTTCTAAATTTAATTCCCTAATTATTTGGAAGTTGGGGAAAAAATCTACACAACTACTTAAGCCATGGTAAAAGAAGCCCAGCAGGTGTAGAAGAGTCAGCAGAACCACAAATTACACTCGTGCAGCACCAGCGAGAGCCAAAATTGGGACAATTCTCCCAGATGAATTGCTGCACCCCAAGGCACAGACATGGACAAGTGGCCACGTGCCAAGCTGAGCACTGAAATTAAAGCAGAACAGGCTGATTTGCWAATGAAATATTACTGAACGTGGAGTAACTTCCTCTTAATCACACAGAATCATCAATATTCAGCACTGCCGCAAAAGCAGCGCTGTCCTCTCACCCCTACCCAAATAATTTCAATTATTTTTTCCTCAAACAACTGAAAAACTGGGAAGTCAGGAGCAAAGCTGGACTCCTCCTAAAGTGCAGATGCTCAGCTCCTACAGCCACATCAAACCACCCAAAGCAGCCCTGCTGCAAACTTGTTGCAGTCAAGGGAATCAAGGGAGCTGAAATCAGTGAAATGTTCTGGGAAAATAATCCTAGGAAATTGAAAATTCAGTGTTGGTGAGCTGACAGAGGAGGTCTGATGCCTCCTGAGGTGCTCCAGAGGCTGGATCTGAGCTTGTCCCACGACTCCACCAGGAAAAGACAAGGAAATGGGCTCCGCTTCACTCTGTCCTTACACACAGCAAGGAAAACGAAGCCTGCACTAAACAAAGCTCCTTTGTTCAAAGCATGATCAACTTTGTCCTTCACAGTCCTTCAAATAAGCAATCTTTTGCCTGAATTGGAGGAGCCCAAATCCTGAGAATATCTCCAGGCAACTTCCATGGAAACTCCCTGGCTGGGAGGCTCTGATTCACGGGTGGAGGTAAGAATTAACTCCGAGAATTCYCACTTGTCATCATCCCTGCCTGCCCCACCCTTATTTCAGCAGTTGCTCCATCAGGACAGGTAAGAGCTGATAAACTCTGCTGATCCTGGGGTTTCAGTACAGCCAGGATAACCAAGGCCTCCTTTTTATTGGAATAAGGAGCTCCAAGCTCAAAATAGGTTATGGAAATTGCTTTATGTGGCCTAATATAAGTCATAGCCCTCCTCAATTACCAACACGCATTAGYCTGGGTTTAAAAGTGAAATTAAAACCATGCGCACAAACCCTTTCCATCAAAATAAGGATCTCAGTGCTGGAATGTGCTCAGGTAAGAGGAAAAAGTCAGGAACCAGGACAACGAGGAGAGGGGAAATATCCACACAATAGAAAATAGGGTAAATCTGGCAAATCCATATGAAGAAAAGTCAGATTCTGCTTTTCTTACAATGACTGAGCAAAGAGGGAGGAAATGAAGGTAAATTGTSGCAGGGTCAGGAACAGATCCATGGTCAGCCAGGGTGCTGCTCCCGTTATTTTTCCTGGCAGTTCCTATCTTTGCTTTGTAATCATGGAGTGGATCAGAAATACCTCTTTATTTCAAGGTCATACTCAAGGATGAGTTACACTCTGTGAATTTTTAGGAGCTGTAGGTACTAAAAAAAAGAACAGGAGGAGAAAATGCAGGTAAAATGTTCATCATGGAGAATCTGACAGGAAACAAGTGAGGCCAGGCTCAGGATAAAGCAGCCYGACATGGAAAGGGTTGGAATGAGATTGCAGCACTGTAATTAAAGATGGGGAGCGACAGCCTCGCCCTTCAGGMTGGCAGAGGAAAGGGCTTCCATCAGTTCCTTGTGTTTTCCACAGCCACCAGTTGCACAAGAGAGAAGCCTCACTGAGGCACTAATTATCTGCCAAATGCACAGAGATTGAGTGATACATGAAGGAACAGCTAAAAAAAAAGATGCTGCAAGCTAATCCAACACATCCAGCTCTGGACATGATGATGCCTTGCTCAGGGGAAGTTTGAGACACGTCTGGTATTTCACTCCAGGTAAATAATACATCCCAAGAAGTTTTCTCCACACACTTTTGGTTTCCCTTTCCAGTATCTCTCCCCACGTGAGAATTGAAGGTGAACTCAAGTGGAATCAGACTGGTACTGAGGTGTGGGTACCTACACCCAGCAGTCTCTGCTGCCTCAGGCTTGCTGCGGAGACACATCAAAAAATTCCAATTTGCTGCATGTGCCCAAACCTTCCACAGCTGGCTACAGGYGCCTCCCGTGCTATCCAATAATCTGAGGTAACTGGTATCCAAATTTKGGCTAATTCTGGTATCCAAAAGCTCCTCCTTATCACTGATGTATTTTAGTGGCACCAAAATACCTCAGAGCCCCACACCCAGTTCAGTATCATTTTTTCATTTGGAATTGGATATTAGGAGAAATCCTTCCCTGGGAGGGTGGGAGRCCCTGGCACAGGTTGCCCAGAGAAATGGTGGCTGATCCATCCCTGGAAGTGTCCAAGRCCAGGYTGCATGAGGCTTGGAGCACTCTGGGATARTGGAAGGYGTCCCCATGGCAGGGGGTGGMACTGGGTGATCTTTAAGGACCCTCCCAACCCAAACCATTCCTCTCCAATCCCMTCCATCCATCCATCCATCCATCCATCCATCCATCCATCCATCCATCCATCCATCCCAGGRCTYGGGCACTGAAACAGCCCCTTGCAGCAGCCCTGGCTCCGTGGCCTCTTTTCCCCAAGAAATCTTCAATTGCCAAAGGAGCATCACTGGGATCATCTTTCATATAAACGCAGATACTCCTAAATAAATAATGAGCTGCAGCACTGGGATCAGCTTGGGAAGCTTCCACTCCCTTGGCCATACAGTGAGTCCTGGTTTTGCAATGCTCTGGCTGAGCAAGACCTGCACAGGCACCTTTTCCCAGGGATGTGTCAGCGCTCCGTGGTGTGCCTGTGCCAACAAGGTGGGAACGGAGGGAAGAGAGATCCATCCCACGACAATTGCGACATCTCCCCCTGGGAATTTATCTCGATGAATAATTGTAAAATGCAAATGCCATCAGAGAGGACTGGAGCAAGCAAAATAAAATAATGAATAATTAAGAAGAAGGAGTTAATTGTCATTTCATTTAGCAAATTCCATGTATTTCAGCATATCCTAGGTTACCACTGGGAAGATGCTTAATGCTACAATGTCCCAGTGGTCTGGTGAAGCCCTGGGTGGACAGAGTGTTCCTGTCCTCCTCGTCCTCCTCCCACTCCTCCTTTTTCCATGTTTTCCTTCCCTGACTATTTAAGCAATCTTCATTCACTGAACTGCATTTTTTGCATTTTCTCTGGTTTTGTCTCCAGCCAGCCAGAGCGAGGCAAGGAAAGTCAGGAAAGTGAAGCCTAGGAAATGTCAACTCTACCCATAATTTCTACGTACAGCTTTTGAACAGGCATAATGTCCAATATTTTTACCTGCATATCGCTCTTCTCACGCTCCCTCATCAGAGAACTCAGAGCRAAAAACACACTCATTTTCCTGATCACAGAATTAGAGAACCATTGAGGTTGGAAAAGATCTCCAAGATCATCAAGTCCAACCTACAACCTCCAAGCCACTAAACCATATCCCAAAGTGCCACATCCAGTGTTGTTTGAACACTCCAGGGATGTGACCCCACCGCTACCTGGGGCAGTGCATTCCGAAGCTTAACCACTCTCTCAGTGAAGGAATTCTTCCCAATATCCAACCTGAACCTCTCCTGATGTCCACACTTGACACTGGCGATGACCCTCTCCCAGCAGCTCTCAGCTCACCCCATCCTCTCACCAGGATTCCTTTAGTGGGATGAGATGTTTTATCTGGCACACGGAAGATTATCAAAGGCCAGAGGAAAGCAAACAGCTCCTGTACAAACGTCCTCAGATCTTTCTCGTGTTCTGATGATCAAATATTTACCTTTTTAAAACAATTATTTCTTAGTCTGAGGTTCAGGCCTAGTGCAGCCTGGTAACAAACACACCAGGACTAAAGCAACACCTGCTGGCTCCTGTCCATGCTTTTACTTAAAGTGAAACCTTTGCCATGGCTGTCTGTGGTTATCAAGGAAGATTAAGCCGTGATGTTGGAGTTTTCACAGGAGGATTTTCCCTTGCAATACCCAGAAGGTCCAATTTCATAGAATCCCAGAATCCCAGAATGGTTTGGGTTGGAAGGGAAATTAAATCCCATCCCATCCTACCCCTGCCATGGGCAGGGACGCCTTCCACTATCCCAGGCTGCTCCAAGCCCCATCCAACCTGGCCGTGGACATTTCCAGGGATCCAGGGGCAGCCACAGCTTCTCTGGGCACCCTGGGCCAGGGCCTCACAGGGAACAATTTCTCCCTCATATCTAACCTAAATCTAATGTCATTAATCTGGGATGTCTCCTTGTTTGAGCAGCTCAGTATGGTTCGGGTTATTTTGGTTTGTAAAGGCTACTAAGAAAAATTCCGCTGTTTGTAAGCCCGTGACAGGCACAGCGATAGTTTTTAAAAGGTTCCAGGGATTTAGGAAGCAGAGGATGCCCTTCAGTGCCAAACTGCCGTGTGCATCCACTGTTCCCCTGACGGCACAAACCCAGCAGCTCTGCCGCTGGCACACTGAGCATCCAGCTATTCCCAGCTGCTTCAGCAGGGCTGGGAATTATCCCCCTCTGCTGACACAGGGCAGCAATTCCAGAGGCATCCCTGCACTGCATCCAACACGTTTTACGTGCAAGTTTCACGCACACATGAAAAGGAAGCCAACCCACAGGTATTTGTGCTGTGACAACACTCATTAAAGCTGGTGATGCAACACAGTTTCATCTCCATCAGCTGAAAGTGGAATGTCACAATATCCCSATCCCTGTCACAAAGCTATTTTAAAGGAGTTGTTCCGGCTCCCCTTGTTCCTGCCTCTGAAGTTCAGCAGTGATAATGCTCGTGGCTCGCACTATAAATTGGATTGCTAATTGGATTCCTCACAAGAACTGAAGAAATAGGCAAGAACTGGAAAATAATTGGAGCATTATCCCAGTAAATTTAGTGCAGGTGAACCCATGGCGAGCAGCCCCTGGAAGTGCCGTGTCCCAGTGGAATCAGGGAATGTTATTCCTCCCGTTCAGACACAGAGGACAAGCTGAAGCAGCAGCCGAGGCACAGCTCTGGGTGTGCTGCCTTGCTGAAATTATCAGTTTGCAACTTCCCAGCTGCAATCCATGAAAAGCACGGAGAGCTCTGCTTTCTCAAAGGAATAGACCACTTGGTGATGTCCRGTTACAACCAAACTGGGAGCGAGATCCTGGAATGAATCTGGGAGTTGCCACCCCACACACAGGCCAGGCACAATCTGTTCCTGCCCAAGAATGTCTCCGGTGGCACCGGGAGCTGCTGCCTCCACCTTGGAGCCTACAACAGCTCCCTTAAAAAGCCCTGCTTTTAATTCCCCTCTCTGAATCCTGGCAACTCTTCTGTTGTTTGAATGGAAGCTGCTCTGCTCCTCCAAACCATGACTTGATGCAAAAGGAAGAGGAGCAAAACTGGCAGGAATGTGTGAACGCTGAGGACCTCAGCAGCTAAAAATATAGACTGGGTGTCACCAGGATCCTCCTAAAAACTCARCTGGGCACCAGTAAAGATCATAAAGGTGTTTTATTGTTATTGCACAGCCCTTCCCCTGCTTCCATCCAGATGCGGTTGCTAAAATCCTACAGTTAAACAAGGGTATTTTTACTGTTTGTGACTTGGAGGTGCTGCACACACTGCTCTGAATCCCAAATTTACTTGAGTGAAGAGTAAAAAAAAAACGTGTAAAACACTGTGTTTGGTCCTGTTCTTAAATTCCTGGGAGTTTTATATTGAAATGAGCACAGGTAATGAAAACAGCAGCCCAGAACAAACCCTCTTTGGGAAGGTCACAGCAGCTCCAACTGGAGGAGAGGTCGCAGGAGCTCCTCGAGCAGCTGCAGCACCTCCTGTCCTGGATCTGGTTTATGTGGAGGAATAGTGACCTCAGGTGTCTGTTACATTTAATATTCACTGAAAAACACATCAGAAACCAGTGCAAACTGATACGTTTTTCACTAGGGGTGAGATTCAGGCTGCGTCGCTTTTTACCTTGTTTATTTTGTGCAAAGATACAAATTTCTTCAGAAGTGGTTGTAACACAATTTAAAACACACAAATTTTCCACGGAAGCCAGAGGACAACCAGAGCTTGCAGAGGAAATACAGAGTACCTTGGTGACTACAAAGAAGCCAGTTCTGATATTAACTGAGGCTGTGCTTTGAGCTGAGGTGGGGTTTGATATATTTGCACCAAAATTAGGTGGAAAYACCTGCAGTTGAAAATAAATCTGCAATGGAAACTTTTCAAGCATTATCAGGAATTCTCTTCCCAGTGACTTCAAAGATGTGGCTTCCATAAAGGACAGGCTTTGTCCTATCTCTCTTCCAACACCAGACTCTCCAAATGCCAGCCTGGAAGTGTTTTATTTCCTAAATCAAAGAAATCAAAGATAGAGTGATTCATCATGGTTTGAAAGTAAAAAATATGTAACACTCACTGTGTAGCAGAGGTTCTGAAACAAAACTACAGTGCAGGGCAACTGAATTTTTTTAAATTTTGCTTTTTCCTTTCATTGTTTTTAGTAATACRGTCCATAGTGAGTCTCCGGAGAGGTCTGCAAAGAAACTTAATTTCAAAGGAGCAGAAGTGAGGAACAGTGTGTGAACACAAGCAGCCCACCAAAGAAAAATGTGCCAAAGAATTAAAAACACGGCAGACAGCTTGACAGGCTGTGATTTTCAGTCCCTGAGTAAAAGAACTCTTCCTTTCCATCGGGATGTTGCCACATTAAAAAGGGCCACACAGCGTGTTGATGCAATTCAGCTTTATTTTTCTCCAGCATAACCTGCAGGAAACAAATACTGATCCACAAACAAACCCTGGTATCACAGAATCACCGAATCACAGAATAGTTTGGTTTGGAAACGACGTTAAAGGTCATTTAATTCTGACCCCCTGCCACGGCAGTTCCTCTTTTCCAAAGGGTGGTTATGGTACGTCACAAATGGAATATAAACCGAACGGATTGTACCAGCTCCTCCTTGTAAATCAAAGCATCATTTAATTCTTAATTAATGAATTGTAACAGCGTAGGTCCCTCACGATTTCCGCCCGCCTCTCCACGGCTCCCTCACGGCCCTTTCCGGGCTCCCCCAGGGCTCTTCCACGGCTCCCTCACCGTTCCCGCCCGCTTCTCCATGGCGGCTCCACCGCGGCCCCCTCACGGTTCCCCCACGGCTCCCTCACAGCTCCCGCCCGCCTCTCCATGGCCCCCAAACAGCCCTATCCACGTTCCCTCACAGTTTCCCCACGATCCCCTCACGGCTCCCTCAGCGCTTCCCCCGCCTCACCACAGCCCCTCATGACCCTTTCCGGGTTCCCTCACAATTCCCTCACGACCCTTTCCGGGTTCCCTCACAATCCCCCCACAACCCCCTCACGCTTCCCGCCCGCCTCTCCGTGTCCCCCTCGCTCCGCCCTCCCGCGGGCCGGACCGAGCTCGGCCCCGCCGTCTCCTCCCCTTCCTCTGCCGGCCGGAAAGCGCCGCGTGTTCCGCAGCCATGGAGTACCTGCCGGCCCCGGCGGCCCCGGCGCAGGGACACATGTGAGCGGTGGCGGGGGGACAGCGGGGCTGGGGGTGGCTGTGGCTGTGGCTGTGGCTGTGACTGTGACTGAGGCTGTGACTGTGGCTGTGGCTGAGGCTGTGACTGACTATGCTTTTCTCTGTCCCTGTGTCCCAGCCTGTGCTGCCAGTGCGGCGTCCCCATCCCGCCCAACCCGGCCAACATGTGCGTGGGCTGCCTGCGGGCCCAGGTGGACATCACGGAGGGCATCCCCAAGCAGGGCACGGTGCACTTCTGCAAGCAGTGCGAGAGGTGAGGAGCCGCGAAACTGCTGGGGATGGCAGCAAAATGCTCTTGGAATGCATCAGTCTCAGGGTTTAGGGAGGCAGAGGCGCACAAATCTGGTGARGAGGAGCTGGAGGGGCTCAGCCTGGAGAAAAGGAGGCTCGGGGGGACCTTGTGGCTCTGCACAACTCCCTGACAGGAGGGGGCAGCCAGGGAAGGGTTAGTTTGGATATTGGGAAAAATTCTTCATGGAAAGGGTTGTCCAGCCYTGGCACAGCTGCCCAGGTCCGCATCCCTGGAGGGATTTAAAAGCCCTGGGGATGTGGCATTTGGGGATGTGGTTTAGTGGTGGCCTTGGCAGTGCTGGAGGAATGAACTCAGTCATCTTAGACACTTTTCCRTGGTTTTCTATGATTCTAAAAGTTGTAGCTGCATTGCTGTTTTTAAACTGAAATCTTGGGAAATAGCTGCTCGTCTTCCGAGTAATTTAAGATGCTGAAGCAGCTTCCACGTGCTGTAAAATGCTCCCTGTATCCCAGGTATCTCCAGCCTCCAGGAACCTGGATCCAGTGTGCCCTGGAATCGAGAGAGCTCCTGGCTTTGTGTCTGAAGAAAATCAAAGCTTCCCTGAGCAAGGTGAGAAGCTGATCCTGTCAGGATTTCACAGCGTGTTCACAATTGTTACTGTAGAGATGGGAGCRGAGCAGAATGAACTGAGGGAAGCTGATGTGGTTTTAATGTACCTTAATTTTAGAGCTTTTTGCACATTTTAGAAATTATTTGTTCTCACTGGTTTATGGTGACATGGAAAAGGGTTGCAGAGGTCTATATATAGATTAAATCAAATTCACATGTTTAAGTTGAATAAAGCATTGCTTAGGTTCAGAATGTTGTTAGAGAAAAAGACCTGAGATTGATCACCTTTATTTTACGTCAATTAACCTCTATGGTCTAGCTAAGCATTATTAATTGGATTTGGGATATTAATATATATATTTTTAATTAGGATTATTCACTTCTTCACTTGTTTACTGAACCATAAGTTTGTGGACTGAACCATAAGTTTCTGTTTGTGGAGTTAGAGCTGGGTTTTACTGAGCTCTTGTCTTTTCCCACGGGCAGGTCCGGCTCATTGATGCAGGATTCATTTGGACAGAACCACATTCCAAGAGGCTCAAGCTCAAGTTGACTGTTCAGAAAGAGGTAACTGGAGCACAACATTCTCCCTGTGGCTTTTAAAAATCTTTCATGGCAAACAACAACAGGATTTTTAAATTATTATTATTATTAGATTTCATCCTGCCTAAATTTTGTCACGGAAGTGCCATTCATCAGAATGAAGAAAATTATTGTCTGCTCCAGTAAAGCTGAGAAAATACTGCTGTTATTTGTGACCCAAATGTGGGTGAAACTTTCAACACTTTTGTTTTGCAGGTGATAAATGGGGCAGTTCTGCAGCAGGTGTTTGTGGTGGAATACGTTGTTCAGTCTCAGATGTGTGAAGACTGTCACAGGATTGAAGCCAAGGATTTCTGGAAAGCTGTGGTGCAAGTCAGGCAAAAGGTAGAGGCAAACTGAATTTTTATTTGAACAAGCAGGCAAAGAATTGGGTGATTTTCTGGATTTCTCAGACAAAAATGTTCTCACACATAGCCACAGGGATGTTTGTGTTCAAGATTGTTGGATTTTTTTCTTACTCAGTTTAGAAAAACTTTCTGGTGTCCAGTATTAACATTCTTTAAAATGATTGTGGMAGGAGGATCTTGTGTGGATAGCTAAATACCCTCCTGTATTTTAAGGTAGTTTGGAAACAGTGGGACAGATATTTAAATCTTTAAAGGAAATAGTCTCTCTAGCAACYAGTTATACAAAAATGAGAAATGGAAGCTTTAAATAATTTGGTGTAAGTAGAGCACTCTGAAATCTTTTTGTTTACTTGGATGCTCCTTATCTAGATGATCTCTTCATATAAATGTTTGTTCTACAGAGATCTTGCTTTGCACTTGATGGTTCTTAAATAACCTTGATGCTTTTGGGTTTGTTTGGTTTTAGACTGTGCACAAGAAGACTTTTTACTATTTGGAGCAGCTGATTTTAAAGCACAGGCTCCATCAAAACACACTAAGGATCAAAGAAATCCACGGTGAGTGGGTGCCTTTGTTGGACTGGAGGCAGAATAACCTGGATTTATGATGGATGTTTTCATGTGTGTGTGCTGGGAGCTGTGTAGAGAAAAGCTTATGAATTATATTTGATAAAAACCCACAGTGCTGGAAATGGATTTGTTTCCTTTCTTTTCAGATGGCCTGGATTTTTATTACTCTTCCAAGCAACATGCCCAGAAGATGGTGGACTTCCTTCAGTGTACAGTTCCATCCAGGTACAGCACTCCTGTTTGTTGCCTTGAGTACTCAGAAGCTTTGGGGAAATGTCTTTTATCCTTCATTTTTAACTAATTTTGTAAGTGAAARTGTAAGGAACCTGTATTTTAGTCAAAACAGACAAAATCCCTTCTGCAAAAATCCCGTGTTTTCCATGTAGCCATGGTAAAATTTACCTCTATTTCCTTAATATTTGCATTTGTAACAGAGATACTTTGTTCCAAGGATCTCCTGTTTCAGCTGATGTCCCTCTTGTTCCCTGAAAACTCTATTTTCATGTTTTACAGGTCCAAATCATCCCAACGTTTGATCTCCCACGATATTCACAGTAATGTCTACAACTACAAAAGCACTTTCTCTGTGGAAATTGTTCCCATATGCAAGGTAGCTTCCCTGTGCTTCATCTTCAGGGTGTTGTGGGAAGAGTTGGGGTTTGGAGATGGAGGCCACATTGTGGGGTTTGTGGGGTGGGGAGGGATCTACATGGGAAATGCAGAAGTTACTGGGGCTAGAAAAAAAAAATACAAAGTTTAAAATTTTATTTCCAAAGACTTGGTTGAAAAATTAAGGAAATAGGAATGTGAATTATTTTGTGTTGGTTTGCAGGACAACGTTGTGTGTCTGTCACCAAAGCTGGCACAGAGTCTGGGGAACATGAGCCAGATCTGTGTGTGCATCAGAGTGACCAGCACCATCCACCTCATCGACCCCAGAACTCTGCAGAGTAAGTTTGGGGTTTTCCTCAGCACCTGATCGTTCTGCTGGCACAATTATTGTTTGTTTGTTTCCTTCCACAAAATCTTGGATTTTTCGACCTTAATGTTGTTAAATTTATCTGGACAGTAGAAGTTTAACAGTGAACTAAGAGATAATTCTCCAAGCTTGATTTCCATAGGATCCCAGGCAAAACAGGCAGACTCAGTGTTGAGTTCCTGGATGTTTCCTGTCTCTGCTAAGCATTTACATGTGTCAGGTTTATTCCTCTAAAATTAGATGGCAGCTACTCTTCTCTGGATTAAATTTTTAGCCACTTCAATACCAGAAGTTCTGTGCTTTGCTTGGTGTGTGCTGGTGAGCTCAGCCAGCAGAATCCCTCTGAAAGGATGGATCCAGGGAATAATTCATTTGAATAAAGAGGTCT
Organism: Parotia lawesii; assembly: GCA_003713295.1. Classification (NCBI taxonomy): domain Eukaryota; kingdom Metazoa; phylum Chordata; class Aves; order Passeriformes; family Paradisaeidae; genus Parotia; species Parotia lawesii. Next base: position 345,850 of record RAHM01000009.1, on the reverse strand, counting down.
GTGCATCAGCCACGGGATAAGTGATTTGGCTGTCACAGATCTGCTGCTCTTACGGGTCATGTCCTAAGAAATTGTGTTACAGTGATGAACGAAATGTGTCTGGCAGTTGCCTTAATTTTGGTCAATGGTTCTTTTTTCACAAGAAATTCTCTCCCTGCTCGTTTTCCAGTTGCTGAAATCGATGGAAACACCTACTGGCGTCACCCCTTCAACAGCCTGTTCCACCCCAAGCAGCTGGAGGAATTCATCATCATGGATATCAACAGGGTCCACGAGAAGAAAAAAGGTGCTGGGGCAGGGGCTCGATCAAACAAGGTGAGAATTTCTCTGTTTAATTCATGTTTTGGGCCTTCTGCTCAGCCGAATTCATGATCTGGATCTGCCTGGCACAGTCAGACTGGGCTGTTCTGGATCTTGCCACTGGCAAAAGGTTTTCTTGGGACCCTGTGGACCATTTGGTTTGGAAATGGCACAGGCAGGATGTGAATTCCACTTCCAGAAATTCTTCTTGAAGAGTTCAAACTCTGCTTGTTATTGGTTATTGAAATATTTGATGTTAACTTTGCAGCTCTAAKTACTGAATTGGTTTTGTTGGAGTATAGAAGCATTGCTTTTTAATCAGATTTAATGAATCTTCTCAGTTAAAAGCTAAAATAGGCATCTAGTTATAGAAACAGCCTTTGGGAATTCCTGGCAGTTGGCATTTTCCTTTCCTGCCTTCTGTAAAGATGAGAAATGAGGAGYAGCAAGRAATACATTGGATATTTGGTGCAGCAACRCAAGTTTAATGACAAGTGGAGTTTAAATCAGTGCAGGTGTTGGGTTAAGCTGGGTTTGGTTAAGGAATGTTTTATTTTCCATTCCCAAAGCACACTCTGGCTGAAGCCTGGGTCAGGAAAACCTCGGAGCTGGACACGGATCACCAGTACTTCTGCTGTACTCACCTGGGGCACATCCTGAATCCTGGGGACCTGGTCCTGGGGTCTGTTCTTCTTTTCTGAAACTTCTGTTGAATGATTATTTAATGACTGAATCCATGTGTTATCAAGAAAGTGTTGAACTGTTCTGATTTCAAAATGAAAGCAGCAAAAGGGGTGGAATCATCCTGGACCTAATCCAGGAAATCTCTTTTCTAGCAGGAGTTTTCATTTGAAAATTGTGAGAAATAAGAGAGCTGAGGCATTGCCTTTACAGTGCAGCTTGGAATCACAATTTAGGGGCAAACAGATGGGAAGGATTTTTAAAGTACCAATTCATTATTTGTTTGCTAATGGATATCATACACAGTGAAAACAAATGTGAAATTTTTGTAAGATGAGGCAAATGAGGTGATGCCTAAAAAGGTTTAAACGTGAACGTTGTGAGCCCAGCAGAACCTCAGTGGATGTTGCAATTTGGATTCCAGAGGCTGGGAAGTGCCAGCAGAACAGGATTTGGGAACAGCAACTGCTCAGACTTATGAAAGCTGCACATTAATGTGGATTTTTATTTGTTTGCCTTCATCTGGAAATATTGATCTTCCTTAGGAGCTGCACCTTGCTCTGTGCTGCCCTTTAATACAAACATGATACACTGAGGTAATTTTTTTCATAAAGCAGAATAAAACCCCTGTTTTTATTTTAGGTTCGACTTGGCCAACTGCAACTTAAATGACGAATTTGCCAACAAGATGAACCCCCAACATATTCCTGATGTGGTAAGAAAATCCCTTCCTCTGTACAGAGTTCTCTCCATTACCCGGGGCTAGGAGGGAATATGATTTTATAATGAACGGTGCCTGAAGGAAGAGGGGATATCAACAGGATCATACAATTTTTAAGGATTATTTTCTTAAATATTTGAGTGATGATTAAATAATACATTTATTGTTGGGGTTGTTTTCCAATTACCATGGTTAAATAACACATTTATTGTTGGTTTTGTTCCAATTACCAATCACTGGGTGGTTAAAAACTGTTTTATAACCCCAGTGTGTGCTTGTCTCTTCAGGAACATTTTCCAAGCTTTTAGATACATTTTAACAGACGAATTCCATATAAATTCAATATAACACTGCTGAGTGCCAGTCCAGCTGATTTGAGATGCCCAAGTGTGGGTTTGGGTGCTGATTTGGGATTTTGGGAGGTGGAAAAAGGGGCTGCTTTTCCCTGCAGGTGCTGATCAAGAAGAGCTACGACCGCAGCAAGCGGCAGCGCCGCAGGAACTGGAAGCTGAAGGAGCTGGACAGGGACAGGGAAGCCACGGACACAGATGATGAAAGGTTCGGTATCTGCTGCCCTTTGCAGATTTGTTCAATGAYAAAGCTGCTCCAGCAGCAGCAGCTTCTAAATAACCTCCAACTGAGTGGAAAAAAGGGGAAAATTAGAGATAAATGAGCAYGGGGAAATTAAATGAGTTGGGAATTAATAGGTGAGGACAAAACAGCAGCACGAATGAGTTGGAAGTGGGGGAATGCTCTCAGGTCTGATGGGCTTGGTTTCTGTGATTTTACTTTGTTCCATGAATTTCCATGAATCCAAAGGAAAAGTGAGTAAATACATCCCACATCTTTCACAGGCAATACCAGGACTTCCTGGAAGATCTGGAAGAGGATGAGACCATCAGGAAGAATGTCAACATTTACAGAAGTAAGGCCTTTTTAACTCCTTCATTGGGTGTAATTAAATCATATGTGAGGGAAGATACTGTCACTGAAATTCTGTATTTGCATTCTCCAAACTACCCACGCCTGGAGAAATGCTGTGAAGTATTTCACAGGTGTGTTTCACCTGATGGGTTTTGTTTCCTTGCCTTTAACATGAGAGAGAAAAARAACTTTCCTCCTGCACCCAAATCTCTCCCGGGTGAAGGATTTGATACAGAGTTCATTATTTTTCCACGAGGGGACTGTTGGGTTTTTAGGAGGCATTTTTTGCATGTTGGTTTTGTGGTTTGTTGGTTGTTTTTGGGTTGTTGGTTTGATTTTTCCCCCCCATTTTCCCGTGGGGTTGCTCAGGTGCTTTGGGGTTTGTTTTCTGTGCTCAGCTGGTTTTTCTGTGTGTTTGTAGATGCAGATATTCCAGTGGAGAGTGACACGGATGATGATGGAGCTCCACGGATCAGCCTGGCTGAAATGCTGGAGGATCTCCACATTTCCCAGGACGCCACTGGAGGGGAGGGAGCAGAAATGCTGACAGAGTAAGGACAGTGCCTTCAATGCAATAAATATTCCCTTGGGGAGGAAAAACTCCCCAAACCATCATTAACCATCCCAAGGCCAGGAAAAGTGACTGAACTCCCACTGCACCCCAAAATAATGGCCTGGAATTCATATTTTATGGATAATATTGCAGAGAATCAGCAATTGGAGTTCAATTTCTGGTGGAATTACTGCAATAGAGGTTCCACAAGTTCCTCCCATTCCTGAGGGATCTTTCCATGCAATTTCTGCAGTGGAGAAAATAAGGAAGGATGTCCAGAGGGAAAGATTTTATTCCAGTTTGCTGGATTTTAGGTAGAGTCCTTTCCTACTGTTACAGCTTTAATCTCTTACATGGGGAAAGTTTTCCCCATTTTTTTTGGCACAATGGTTTGAAGCCTTTTATGATATTGGTGKGTTATTCCGTACATTCATATTTTGGGGAAGCTCAGCACTGTAATTTCTGTTCCCTCATACACAAAAAACTTCCCTGGAAAGCTCTTGATCAGAAAGACTGGAAAATGCTGTGGAGTGTGATGAGTATTGTACTATATCCCATGCCTGTATCAGTGGATTAAAAGCAACATGCWCAGCAATTAATTAATAAATCAGCTATAAATGATTAAAAACCTCTACAGATATTCTGATCCATCATTTTTTAGTTGACTTTAAAATCAAATTTCAGTCTGCAAGCCCAAAGAGGACAGAATAATAAACTCCCTGTTGGTGGCAGGTGAAGGGGGAGTAATAAAAGCTGGGTTTAAACTGTGCTGTTTTGATCAATCCTTTTCCTCCTCCCTGTTTTCCGTCATGGAGTCTCCCAGGAATGTTGGATATTTGCTGTGTTGTCTCATCCTGTTTGTCCCTGGAGATCTCCCTCTTCCTTTCCCCCTTTCCATGCTCTGCTGCCAGCCTGGAAGAGCTTTCATGGATCTTTCAGCAGGAGTTTTGTCTGGGAAGATCTTGTGCTGCTGGGCAAACAAGCCATGAATCCAAGGGTTGCTTGATTTTCTGGGATTTGTTTGGCTGGAGCAGCTCTCCAGAACCCAAGCTGGGTCTCTTTGTAGGTTCTCAAGTTTCCAGTGTCCCTTTGGGAGCTCAGAGAGGTTTAGGGAGTGTCCAGCAAATGTAATATTTGCCAATATTCTCGCTGCCACTGAATAAGGGATTTCACAAAAGGCATTAAGTCTCCTGGATAACAGCTGCCACGTGCCCTGCAGCTCTTCCTGAAAACCTCTGAGTTGACCCACAAAAAGATCCTTTTATACAACAGAAATTGTTCAGGATTTTAGGTCAGAACTCCTTAATGATGCATTTCCACCCAGATCCTGATGAATTTTGGGTTGGAAAAGCCATGGGAGAAGCTGTGCAGAACTTTGGAATTGAGTTTTGCTCAGAGAAAATGGTGAAAGAAAATGTGTTGTATAACTCAGACCTTGCAGCACGAAAGCTGGATAACTGAGGGGGGAAATACACAGAAAAGGGGGTTTGGGGGGTGCAAACACTCATTTTTGAATTTCTTTTCTRGATAAAAGTCTTGTAAGTTGATGATGAAAAGCTTAAGGTGATGATTTCACCTGTCACTGCTTTAAGAATCTGTGAGTGGATGGCCTGATGTAACTGCAGGGGTCCCAAGTATGGGTCAGATGGGAATTGCTGAGGTGAAATATTTATAGGAAAACACTTTCAACCTCAGGYCAGGTGCCTGACCTTGGCTGCACTCCAGGGACAGCTCCTGGGCCAGTTTTGGGAGCTTCCAAGCTGAGGAACTGAGACACTGCTCTGGTGGGGACTTCCAACAAAATCAGTGTTATTTCAGTGTCTTACTCTTGGATSCCACTGGGAAGAGCCTGGCTCCATTTCCATCCTGTCTCCCAGCAGGGATTGATAGAGATGGATACAATCCCATCTCTTCCCCATTCTCCTGCAGGAGTGTCCATAGAAAAATCGGGATGTGCCTGTGCTGAACACGAGAGTCCACCTGATGTCACTATTCCTGCATGGCCCCAAGAGCTGCTCCAAGGAAAAGGTGGCTAAAAACTCAGGAAAAACTCTTTATGCCCATGCAGTTCTTAGTATTTAAATTCAAAATAACACCAAGCTAAAGAAAAATAAGTCAAGAACTGCTTTGAAGTTGGTGTTGAAGGATTTAATGCCAGCAAACTGCTCTTTCTGCAGGAGATTCATCTCCACTCAGGGCCATTTATTTCAGCTGCACCTCCCAGAGCAGGTAGAAGGAGTGAGGCTCCAGAAGGATTTGGGAATGTTTCCTGTAGCTCATTCCAGGGCATAATCATGGAACAAAGGATCTTGTTGCTGWCAGAATCTGCATTTCCTCCTAAATACAGGATGGGAAGGTGGTTAAGACAAGTCAGAAGGAGGAAACAAAGTTTAAAACTTGCCAGGGTTTCAGTTCCATGACAAAACTGAAGCCTGATGGTAAAGCAAGCAACTGAAGGGATTTTGTGTAACTTGAGTACTCAGCTTTCTAAAGTGAAACCATTTTGGATGACACAAATCCCCAACAAGGACTGAACAGTCTTGAAAGCCAATTTTAAACTCATCTGTGCTCAGTGAGAAACTCCTGAAGCTGTGAAGTATTTGGTGTTGTTTGCACACCCTGCTGAGACGTTGTGCTCTGGGGATGGTGATTAACCCTTGGAGCTCTTCCTCAATCCCTGCCTTTTTGTAGGGCAGGGCTGAGGTGGAAAGGCTGCAATTCTGAACCCATAACTGCTGCAATGAATTCATGCAAAGGGATGAGAGCCTGGCATAGTTAATCCAGCAGGAATGCAGGCGAAGAGAAACCCTTGGAGTCCTTTGGAGTCCTGGGCTTGGCTCAGATTTTTCCTTAAAAGGTGAATGATCTCAGTGAAAATAATCCAGWGTTTTAGGAGGCTGGAATCCTGCCTTTCCCACTCTGACAAGGTCAGCCTGAGTTGAAATGCTTTGTGAAATGTGGGGATTCACAGCTGCTCCAGGTTTTCTCCAGGCTGGATTTGACTTTTCCAAAGCACTTCCTGTAGTATGGACATAAAGCTTCCAGAGGTGTCCCTGACAGGTGGGGTGCAGTAAGAAACCTCCATGATGTGTAATTCCAGAATCCCTCAGGCTGGAAAAGCCCTCCAGGATCATCCAATCCAAGCTGGGCCTTATCCCCACCTTGTCCCCAGCCCAGAGCACTGAGTGCCACCTCCAGGCCTTCCTTGGACACCCCCAGGGATGGGCACTCCAAACCTCCCTGGGCAGCCCCTGCCGAGGCCTGACCCCCTTTCCATGAGGAAATTTTCCCAGTATCCACCCTGCCCCTCCCCTGGCCCAGCCTGAGGCCGTTCCCTCTCCTCCTGTCCCTGTTCCCTGGGAGCAGAGCCCGACCCCCCCCCCAGCTGCCCCCTCCTGTCAGGGAGCTGTGCAGAGCCACAAGGTCCCCCCTGAGCCTCCTTTGCTCCAGGAAATTAATTCCCTAGACTCTGCCAGGATCCCAGATGATTTCATCTCAAAACCAAATTCTTTTAATGTAGACTTAGAATTTTTTTTAAAAAATAATTTTTAAACAATTGCCTGCACTTTATTTACACCCAAAGCCAGCACCACTCTGCTTTAGCTGGATGCTCCAGCTGCTCCCTGAGGTGGATCACACCTCTCCTAGGGGGTTTTTATGTGGTGATTCCAAAGGGATTGGAGCAGGGGCAGAAATCAAACATTCATTGACTCCTCCAGCACCCCCAGACTGACATGCCCTGAGAGAGGAGCTCTGGCAGGAGGAAGAGGTGGAAAAGAAGAGGCAGAGCCTTGGCCCCCTCAGGAAACACTCACCTTCCAAATTCTCTTTATCCCTGTAAAAAATACCTAGAAAAAGATCTAAATAGATCCTATTTTGTATAACATCTACACTCTGTACTGGAAATGTCAGCAGGAGGGGAAAAAGGAATTTGCTGTCACAGGGAGACTGGAACTCAACTGTTGCATGAAGCAGTTTCAGCTGAGCAGGAAAGCAAAGCAGAAACTTTCAGCCAAGCAGGACGGAGTAATTTAAGGTCAGCTCTGGAGCAGCAAACAGATCTGCTGCAAACTCAGCCCTGCTCCTACCAAATCTCTGCAATCCCAAATGTCCTGCGGGATGCAGAGGCCGGGAAGTGCTGACAGGTTCATTTTACAAGCAGGATTTTCAGGCCAGGTAGTGAACAGCCAAGATAAGAACTGCAATTACACGTGGCTGTAAATAAAGCAAAGTGCAGATGTTATAGTGCAAAACAATGGCAGTAACAACAAGGAGTAAGAACTTCTCTTAAGCTTCTAGAAACTCCTAAAGTGATCAGCAGCAGAGGGGGTAAAATTCCACACGAACAGAATCATCTTTAGTGCCTTTAGGAGGTGTAAACTCTTGGGATCGATAAGGCACAGATTAAAGTTTAATGGGAGATAAGGTGTGAAAGCCCTGCAATAATAATCCCTCCTAATGAGGATGCTGGGAATCCACCAGGATGTGTTCTGGCTGCAAACATCAAAGGGTTCCTGGGGAGCAGCACGAGCAGTTTGATTTTAGCAGCTGGTTCTTATTTTGTTCTTTGGTTTCCGCTCTTGCTGAACCAGCGTGGGTTAAGTTGTGCAATTTAAACTTTTCAAATGTCAGGGATCTGAACGGTGCTGAGTGTCATCCTTGCATTCCTTTTTTAGTAGCACAGGACAGAAACTTCCCCTGGACAGACACAGCTGACCTTGGTGTCCTCAGAGAAGGGTGTGCAGGGAATACCCCATTTCCTGTTCCCCTTGAAACACTTCCCGCTTCAGCCCTGCATTCATTAATTTAGGCTTGGAACATTTAGTATCAGGTGAGAAAAACTAAATGTTGTAGCCACTCAGTGTAGCCTGTGGAGCTGGGACAAACTTTACTGAGGGAAAAAAATGTGGAGAAACATGGAAACAGCCTGTTCCACCCCAGCATTCCCACCCTGAGCATCCCTGGGAGTGGTGTCCCAACACTCCTGGAGCTCTGGCAGCCTCAGGGCCGTGCCTGTTCCCTGGGGAGCCTGGGCAGTGCCCAGCACCCTCTGGGGGAAGAACCTTTCCCTGATACCCAGCCTAACCCTCTCCTGGCACAGCTCCAGTCATGCTTGATCCTGATCCCATTCCCAGCTGAGCCTGCACAGGCCTGACCTGACAAATCTGGAGCTCCTTGGGCTCCTGGTGCTTCCAGCAGGAACCTGCCCAGGCAGACAGTGTTGGAAACTCAAAYGGCAACTGGAATTTGGGATGTAATCCTTTAAATCCTGGAGTCGTGGGACAGGCAGGGAAAAGGGTGTGAGGAGGAGAATGAACCAGGAGCTGTGGGGAGGTCCAGCTGCCACTTGGCCCCTTGTTTCCTCTGCTGGATTTTGGTGCTTTCCTGGCTCTCTCCCGTTCCCCCAGCCCAGCTGGGATCTGGGGATGGGAGCAGGCACAATCCCACCCCAGSTGCTGCAAAAGAGGCACCAGGCACTGGAGGCAACCACAAACACCATGTGGGAAAGGCAGCAAGAAACACAAACAGGCCCAGGGTAAAGTTCCTGCTCCTCCAGCCTGATGTGGGATTCCTGAATGTCCATAAATGCTCGGGATGTCCGTGTGGAGTTCTCTGCTGGAACTGAGAGTGACCTGCTCCTGCCCTGGGCTCACTCCCAGGCACATCTTGAGAAACAGATATTTACATATTGAGAAATAGATATTTTGCACCTGTAATGCAAAGTACTGCCTGTATTTCTCTGCATTAGAGACTGACAGGCTGGAAAAAAATCACCGTCTCCATAAATAGTCCAATGAGTGACATAATACTGGGTGTTCCCCCTTCTGTTCCCAAACATCAGTAAATACAAATTATATTGATAAATATCAGTAAATATAATATACAGACCAAGCATGAAAGCAAATATACACTCATTACTGCTTCAACCATTATATTACTTTATTAAAACATGCAGTTGGATTTGAATCTGAAAGTATTAGATTGATATTTTCTACAAACTTAGAGATACTTGGACACTGTTAAAAGGCTTGTGAGTCTGAGCACAGCTGCCCTCATTTTCCCAGAGAAATTATTTCCATCTCCTACCTGATTTCCCCCTCATTACAGCCTGGGAAAGCAGCTGAATCTCGTGCCGAGGTGACAAATGACATCATGAATGTCTTCACTTTGTTTTGTCGCCTCCTGTGGCCAAGCCTCACTCCCTAAGTCACTGCATTGCCACCTACAACAACATCCATTCTCTGGAAGGAGAGGGCATTCCAGGAGCATGGAAAAATTCCCAAAATTCACCTCAGTGTGGGTGTGCAAATGTGGATTTGTGTCACCCTGTGCGCCCTGCTCCACTCCCTTCATCTCCTGAGGATTCCAAACCCCAATTCTCATTCCCAAGCTCATCCCAGTGCAGCTCCTGTCCTCTGTAGGAAGCTGGCAGCACAGGAATTTTGTGGTTTTAAGGCTAAAAAGACATGGAATTTGGAACAAAAGCAGTCACAGCCAAAGCCAGCATGTTATTTACAGTCTCAGGGGTTCATGTTTCAGACACTGCTCAACAGGGAGAGTGTAAAAGGTGAAAAGTAGGGAATAAAAGGTTAGGAAAAAAGAAGACATTGTATTTTTACAGTTTTTAGGGGTTTTATTTTCAGCTGAAACCCTACCACAAGGGAATCTGTGGTTTCATGTTCTCTACATGATACACGTCTTCTAAAAGCAAACCAAAAATGATGTGTTTTTTATAAAGCCCAAGAATCTGAGAATTTCATCATGAATTTTCATAGCAGCACATCCTCACATTTTTAATGAATCAACAGCATTATTTGCAACATGATAACGAACCAGTCGAGTAATTCATTGTATAAAACAATCAAGGAAACTGAATAAATACTGAAATCACTCCATAAAAACACAGCAAGCTCAGGGAAGCAGCTCCCACTCCTCCAGGATTTTTGTGTCTACATCTCTTCTGCAGACAGGAACAAATTCACGCCGTATCATTTCTCCAGATGAAAACTCTCCATGTCCAAGCAGCTTTCCCTGGAATAACAAAATCTTCAGGGGGGTTGTTGCTTTCCCCTGGAATAACAAAATCTTCAGGGGAGTTGTTCTTGTCCCAGTCCCAGCTCTGCAATTCCAGTGGGTCATTAAAATTGAAAGCTCTTGAAGAAGCAAACAGTAAAAACAGGGATTGATTGGAGCTGTTTTGGCAAAATAATTTGCTGTTAGAGCAGAACACGAAGAGAGAAGAAAGCAGAGCCTCTACCTGCTCCTGGACAAAAACGGGATGTTCAGGAAAACACTTCTTTGACCCCAAAGGCAGCTTGATGGTGGTTTTACTTCACCACAGAAAGAGCATTCTCCCGTGGGCTTCCCAGGAAGCTCCAGAGGAGCTGGAAGGCCGAGCTGAGGTGGAAAGCCACGCAGACGTAGGCAGTGTAGAGCAGCAGCCCGGCCATGGCCAGGTTGAAGGAGTAGAAGAGCACCTTCTCCCAGGGCTCCATCAGGTAACTGCAGGTGATCAGCTCGAACTGGCAGAAGAGCCAGTACAGATAGCTCGGGGTGCTCCTCTTCACATCCATCCCCGCCTCCCAAAGCTTCCTGTGGGATAAAGGATGGGCAGGCGTGGAAATGGGAACCTTACATTGCACCATCGCTCGCCGAGGAGGCTCCGTGAGATCTTTTTTCATCCCAGAGTTGTGGCAATTCCAGTCCCCGGGCCAAACTCTGCCAGAATTTCACCTTGCACTGGGTTACCCAAGACTCTGTTGGAGCAGCTTAATTAAAAATCACTTTAAACCCTCTCTCCTTCCCCACCTGTGGATTTTGACACAGAATTTGCTACAAGGCTGATTTCTACCTCTGCACCCTGGATTTTATGTCTCGTGCTCCAGTTGCTGCTGAAAGTCCCAGATGCAAACTGAGAGCATGGAGAACACCACACATACAGAATTCCAACAAAAGGAAACTATATCCRGATTATCCAGCGTTTTCTGCAGCAGGGATTGAATTGATCTGTTGCCAGAATGAACTATAAATAATAACAATAACAACAACAATAATAATAATAATAAATCTATACTATATAATATATACTGTATAAATGTAGAATGATCAGTAATAAACACAGATTTATTTTAAAGAAGAAATAAATCAATATTAATAGTTACTGAGTGTTACATTGTGTCATCAGCAGGGCACAACTGCAGAGGAAAAGGGAAAACAGGTCTATTTCACTTACGGGCACTTCCTGTCCTTTGGTAAATAAGAGGAAACAAAGAAAAACTCTGATTTCCCCACTTTTTAATTGGGAAGTAAAGAACTCCTGGTGGTGTCAAGATCCGTGGAAAGAAATTTATCCCTCAGAAATTACATACAGTTAATTCCATAGCTCCAAACAGAGTGGGATTTTATCCTAAAAAAGCCACTTCCCAAGGTTTTTAGACACATTTTGCTTCCACAGCTTCCCCACCTCTTTTCTTCCTGACAGCTGAGCTAAACAAAYGCTTCTGTCGTTAGAAGTATTAATAATTACTTTTAGCAATATCCTTATTAATATCCCATTTCAGCCCATTCCATGCAGTTTTTATTAAATCAGGTTACGCCTGAGCCTCTTCCCATCAAATGCAGCACCAGGTGGCCTTGAGGAAAGACTTTTCCTATGAAAAACTGGGCTTGTACAAAGCAGAACTCACCTGTCCACGTGGGCCAGCGCGGCCGGGAAGGGGATGCTGCGGAGCTCTGCTGCCCTTCGCTGGGAGCAGCTCCTGTGTGGATGGAGAGGCAGAAACCAGGAGCTTTGATCCTCAATTACAGAGCGTGTCCTCCGCTCCCCGCCCTCCTCCTCGATTGCTGAAATCTCCTCTGGCCACAGGACTCTGATTAATGCAACAGGGCCAGCTCAGTCTGGCACCACGCTCAGGACACCGGCACCTGGTTCTTGGAGCTGAGCCCAAGCTCAAGGACTGTGCAGGGAGGAACACACCAGGCAAAAAATATTTGCAATTAGTGCCTTCCCTAATTTCAAACCTCCCAAAACACCTCTGCCCCTGTGGGGCTTTTAGTTCCTACTAGGGGCCAATTTAATGTCTCTGCAGAATTCTGGTGTCAAGAGTTAAGCAGCCACAAAAATGCGGCCCAGGAAAGTCTGCAGYGAAGCCACCTCCTCCTTTTGCAACCTCTGATTAGAATCATTTTCAAACAGCTCCCAATCTCTGCATCTCCCAGATCTCACCCAGAAACCCCAGGGTGGAGGGAATGTGGGGACAAGGTTTGTGTAAGGAAAAGAGGGTGATTTTTCCTCAGAAAAGCTGCAAAATAGGAGCAGGCCGCAACTGCTCGAGGCATTTTAATGATCTAATTGGGCAAGAAAATTAGGAAGGAATCTGCGTAATAGATGGTGTTCTAAACTATCTGCCTGCAGCCAAATCATTTCCAAATATGAATCAGCTTCATTTGGGGATGTGCCACAAGCAATGTCTGAGCCTCACCTTTCCTCCCTTCCTTGCCAAACACAGCCTGAGCTCACCTGGGAGCAAACCCTGCACTACTCCCTCACCCTTTTGGTTGTGCCCCTCSTGCTTTTCAACAAAATCAAGTTTTCTCTTTAAAAACTGTCCCCTTTCCCTAGAAAATCCAGAAATGGTGAAGGACTGCCCCAGGCAGCAGCAGCCAAAATGCKCCATGTGCAACCTTTGTCGTTCAGAGAGAGGATCCTCAGGAGCTCCTGCTTCCAACCAGGCCTTCCCAGCCATGGATTTCAGTGGAGTCTGGAAGGCTGGGGCGGCACAAGGTGTTTTTAGGTGAAAAGCAGTGTATTCAGTGTTTGATCCCCACAGTGGCCACGCTCCTGGTGGGACAATATCCCTGCTCCAGGTTCCTCAGCTTCCCTGCCAGGTGGAGCGGCCTCTTCCRAACCCTTCAGCACCAAACCCCAGCGCAGCTGAAGGCAGGGCTGGCACCTCCACGCTGCCTGAATCCTCTCCAAAACCATCTGCAGAAAAGCCAGGACAACTCAGGTGGTTCTTCCATCGCTCCCAAGTAACAAAACCACACAGAAATTTTCAGTCTTTTTGGTAATTGTCCGCTTTTAACAACAAATTCCCTCAGCTCAAACCAAGCAGTGAGACTTGTGTGGGTTTGTTTAGCTCCAACAGCGTTCCCAAAGTTTTACCTGGCAGCTGAGATCCATTGGGAAAGAGCTGTGGCGAGGGTGGGATGAGCAGGATCCATTCCCAAGCAGGGCTTGGATGGTGGAGTGGAAAACCCCCAGGGATCCTCTGCTCCTGCTTCCTGAGCTGCTCCCGCTGCTTTTCCTGGCCAATATCCCACTGGAGATAAGGAATCAGTAATGACTTTCACAGTGCATAATGAGGTGTGGACAGCTTCACTCAGAATACAGGATTTGCCTGAAATCCCTCCCTTTTAAAGCAATTTTATCTTATTACGTGCTCTACGATACTTTTTTTCACACACAGGGAAAAAATAATCTAAAAAATATTCAAAAATTTTAAAAAGCAACAAGAACAAAAAAAAACCCAGATAAAACCATGTTCTACCTTTGATGGATGACTGGAAATACATTAAAAAAGCAATTTTTTGCAAAGATCTTACCCTGAAGAGCAGGAATGAGGCTCTCCCAGTAGCATTTTSTCCCTTGTTTCAGGTCTCTTGATCRTGTTCCCCACACAATTGGATTTCAAAATCTCCTTTTATTTCTTCTCCCTGGGCTTTGCTGCCAAGCAAATTCAAAYCCAACCATATAAAAGTGACACCGTRGCACAGCAATTGTTCTTAGCAAGKGGAAATTAACRAAACAAAGCAGAAATACTCAAATTAYAAAGGCAATCACCAACTTCCCCTTTTCAGTGTGAAGATTTTTWTATGGAAAAGCAGCAACTCCGGGTTTATACAGAATTTAACAGATTAGCTCCGTACGTAGAAATAATGGGGGTTTTTTTCCCTACTATTTCATGCCTTATAATGGGATTCTCTGATGTCTAATAAGRGGCAGAGTGGTTGTGTTTTGTGGGGCTTCTCTGCTGCCCAGCAAGGATTATGTAATAAAGCTGCTTTTCTCCTCCTGRTCATCTCTTCTGACAAAATTTACACCCTTGGGATCAGTATTTCCTTTCCCAACTTCCCTGAAATTGGTCAAGRGGATGAAAAGTGTGCGATGTACAGAGAGAGAGAGGTAATGAAAGAAAATCGGCTTTGTTTCCATAGAAAACCAAGCTGAAAGTGCCTGGACTCTCTCTGCCTCACACCTATAGACTGCAAGAAGTCAAAATTAAAATTAAATCCTGCCCTATYCCTGGTCGGGCTGAGGAGTGGGAGGACGAGGAACCCACAGAACATCCACCCCGTCCTAGGGTGTCACTAGCGAGCAGAGACCGAGGAATAAAGCCACATGGACGGTTTAGTACGAGAAGAAACCGACCCTTTATTAATTTATAAATTCKCTTATGTACCTTAGCACGCTGGACTGACATAAGGTCATTGGTTCACTGACCAACCACCCCCCAGAGGGATTGGCTGAACCCAACAACGCTTCCTTCAGATATTTTCTCCTCGGTATCATAACAATACCAGAGTTTACAAAATCTCCCAACCGTTTTCCCACAGCGCCCGTGAGAAAGCAAGGCTTTCACACAGACACTGTCAGAAAACTGAGAAACCTCTCTGCAGCCAGGCCTTTAGCATTCACACTTGGGAAGGGGAAAAACTGCCCAGTTCTTGGAAAGCATGTCCCAGTGCTGTGAAACAGCTGCCTCCAGAGAGCAGGTTTGTGTGGAGGGATCCCCAGCGGGRATGGGGCTGCAGGACACCCCACAGAAACCGGATAAGGAGTGGGACTCGATAAGGGATTTATCTGGGCTCCCCCGATGGGGCCGACTCGCTGCTGTTTGTGATGCAAATCCCGGCGTTTAATTAGGACATCGTTTCCTGCGAGAGTCACCCCATCTCCCACAGCTTCCCGCACCCGGCCAGACCAGTCCAGGAGCTTCCTTAATTCTGCATCAAGAAGGGTAATTAGGGAAGCGAGGAGCACGGAGCTGTGATCTGCACCAGGAATGCGCCCGGAATGTGCACGGGGCTGGCGCAGAGCATCGGGCACAGGCTGTTTCAGCTCGAGGCAAGGCGAGCCCGTGTCACCGAGGGTGCCACAGACTGAGTGTCCCAGAAAGGCTGCCCAGGGAATGRTGGCAGCTGTGAAACCCAGAGCTCCCCTGCGCCTGCTTCCAGCGCCCGGCAGAAYTCCAGCTCCCTCCCTGAGCTGAGGATGGGCTGTTTGGGAAGAGAAGAGCCCAGGGAAGCCGTGTGTTCCTGCACAGCTGGGCTCTGCTTTCTCCCTCTGCTTTCTCCGAGCTGGCACCAATATTTATCCCCCTCAGTTCTTCCCCCGTGCTGCCCATCACTCACCTTAGAGCTGCTGCTGTTTCAGGGGCAAAACAAATTACCTGGGAAGGAAAAGCTGCCTAAAACAGGTTAAAATCTAGAATGGTGCACATACAAAGCAATGAGTGACCGGCAGAGCTGGGACTGATCCAACTGGGAATTCTTAAGACCGAGGTTCTGCTGTTCTCTAATTTCCAGGATCATTCTGTATTTTTACTTTAAATCAGGGCTGATACCACCCTTGCTGTCTCACAGACCTTCAGCACACATTGTACAAGAACTGACTGAAGCAGTAAGAAAGACACTTTATTTGCTTCTAGTAAATAAATAGCAGCATTTTTATGGCAGTTTTACACCTGTACAGTAAATTGTGACAGTCACAACAAGCACAGCTCTGTCAAATGCTGTGGAAGAATTTATTAACAGGACTTTCAAAGAAAAACAAAGTACGTTTGGAAGGTGCAAGGCCAGGCTGGAGCAAGCTGGGCTATGGAAGTTGTCCCTGCCCTTGGCAGGGGATGAGCTGTAAGGTCCCTTCAACACAAACCAGTCTGGGATTGTGTTTTGTGATTCTCAACCAGATTATTCATTCAAAGAACTACTCTGAGACTGCTCCTCCTGTCATTAATCTGCGGGAAATTCCTTCAGAATGCCCTGCTAAAAGTGACAGCACAGCAAAGGGGCACAGGATGGGAATCAGGGATTTTCCATCGCTCAGGGACATCGCATCACCTCGTGCCACCATTGCCTCTTGTTCCCTCTCCTCTCCTCATTCAGCTTGGAAGTTGTGAAGAGTGGGAATAAACACGCTCCAGAAATGCTTCATCTCTTCAGGAAGATTCAGCTCATTCCATCCCCAGCACGGAGGGAATCCCAAAGCCTCCACAAAACTCAGCCCAGCTGCAACAGAGACTGAAAGGGCTCTTCAGAGAGCAGCAGGTAATTCTAGATCATTGCAGCACGAAACCTTCCTCCAGCTCCTGCTGAAACCACAGGGCATCGTGCACCGGGCCTGGAATATGCAAAAGAACATTCCAGCAGGGATGGGAGCTTCCAAAGGGTAATTGGGGTGTGCTCGGTTCCCTCTCCCACAATGTCAACAAACACGGGGCAAGAGCTGAGGATCCACCTGGGCTGTGCAGGAGATGCCTCTGGAAGATAAAGCAGCGTGGGGTGAGGCCCAGGGAGCTGRGTTTTAGGAGGAAAGGCAGGGAATGAAAATTTGGGCTTTTTAGGAAAACAGTCTGGATGAGAGGATGAGCTCAGTGATTTTTTAGGGCCCTCAGCCTCCCTGCTGAGGGCCAAAGTGGCCACATCACGTCTAAAACTTACTTCCAAAAAGTCTTTGTCATTGTCATCAAAGGGAAACGATTCCTAATTCTATTTAAACTGAATTTTCCTGTATCCCCACGCTTTAAAAATTCTGTTTTGATCCCTGGTGCTTTATAACTCTGAGGAAGAAGAAAATTCCACRGAGCTCTGGAGAGAAAATGGGGTGTCGGTGATGTATAAGAATGGAAAAGTTGCCAGAAGTTTCTCTTCCACTGAGGAATGAGCCCATGGGGGAGGCTAAAATACACAGAAATACATCTTTTGCTAAACTGTTTTACATTTACCAATCTCCAGGCCCCACAAATTTGGAACCTTCAGCTTTTTTCAGTCAGCTCTGGCCATATTGCTGGCAACACCTCRCAGAAAAGTGGATCCACCCTTATTTTATTTTGGAGTGACAAGATTGATTAATTGAGAATGAGAATTTGAGGCAGATTTTTCTTAATCTTGATGTGTTTTCTCGTAGAAAGCAAATCTTCTGCATTTCTGCCCTGCCAACATAATCAGTGCTGCTGCTGCTTTATTCATATTATTTTGACAGAGGTTCAGACCTTTCCCTGGATATGAATCCTCTTTATTTAGATATTTCCTTTACACATGTCCTAGTTTTTCTGGGACTGTGGTCCAGAGAAAAGAACAGGAATTTCTCTCTCCTGTAAGAACCAGGAATTTCTTTTCAGTGAAATAATGGGTATTTCTTCTGTGGTGAAATTTTTCCTCGTCAGCTTTAGCAGTATTCCCATAAAATACTGCTTTGTGTGAAGTTTCCCAGGTTTTATTGCTGTCTTCTGGAAACTGTTTCACACTTTGCAAAACAGAGGTTTCTGTTGTGTGGATTCATTTTCAATGTCATCAAGCACTCCCAGAGGGRAGTTGTTTCTCTCCACACACCTAAAAAGTGGATTTTTTGTTAAATATGATGCAGTTATTTGGTAAATTAATTGATAAGAGCTGGAATTCTGGAGTTTTAATCTTTGTTCTGCCTCGGCCCCCTCAGAGCTGCCACAAGGCCTCATTTTTAACATTTCTCTTTGCTTTCTCCCCCTTTACATCCTCCTCTTATTAAGAGCCATTTGTCACTGTGGAATTTTCAGAATTTTAGTGTAGATGTAAAAATACCTTCTTTTACATATCCATCTTTATGATTAATAASAGACTGGCCTAAAAAGAGTGATTCYTTTCAGAATTATGAAAGGCTTTCATCCCATCTCCTCATCTGATCTGAAACGAGGGCATTTTCACTCCTGGAAAAAAAAATGAGGTGTTGCCACTCCACCTAAATCTAAACCTGAGCTCACAGACTCATTGAATCACAAAAGAGAGGTGGAGAATTCCTGGGAAACGAAGCCCTAATGGATAACTTCACGTCAGGGGTAAATCCCACCTCRGGCCCAAACCACACCAGAGATTTGCAGGTGCCAGAGTTTATTTACTGCCAGCCTTTCCCATGGAACTCTCCCAGGGAATCCTTTCCCAGCAGGAATTCGTACCCAGAGCGGAGCTTTTGGATCCTCAGGGATTTATGAACCACGTTCAGTTCCATTTTTAATTCTTCCCTCACACACAACACTTTTATGGCCTTACCACCTATGAAAGCCCCGTAAAAACAGGGCTCTGCCACTCCACAGAGACCGATTTTTCCAAGACTTTACAGGGTTGCTATTAAARCCCATTTCATGTTCCATAAAGTTTTATATCAAACATTCCTCYCTGGCTGGCTTTCCTGTCAGAGTGACCTACTGGATCTTATTTTCAAGATAAATTAAATCCTTTCAGCCATGTTTTCCTCATGCCAGGTGTAACCCTGGAGGACCTCTGTGAAATATTGTTTGATGGGGAGAGGAGACAAAGCCCATTTTGACAAAAAAGGGCAAAATTATCCATAATTTGTCTCATTTCTACTTAAATGTGGAAATCCTCCTCTGCCTGTCTTCATATTCAGAGTCCAACCTCACAGGGAAGCATATTTATCAAAATAATCTTAGTTTGCTGGGCAAAGGGAGAGCTCTGAGTACACCGAATAGTCCTTTTAGCCAAAATTCTGCCACAGATTCCTGTATCAGGCCAGGATTTAGATGTGATTACATGACCTTGGTGTCTTGCAAATGATTTTTATTTAAAAGACAGCCAAGAAACAGTCTTCCACAATAAAAAAACCYCAAAAAAAGTGTTCTCATATTCAAATGTTTCAGTGAAAAGTTTGGTTTTTATGAGAACCCTAAAACCAATGTAAGTGATTCCTGAAGCAGGTATTTATAGCAACTTTGAATCTTCAACACCCTCTTGAAATAGTTCTAAAGATTTAAATTAAAGAACAATCCCAGGCCTATTCTAAAACTAAATCTTGAGGCTGTCAGGAGACAGAGGGGGGTTAAGGAGTTATGTGGGAACAGTGAGAAAGCAGAGAATTGCAGCCTCTGAAATTCTGGCACTGAGGAAAAATCCAAGAGAGTCACACCTTTACACCGTGTTCTTTTAGAACTTCTGAAGAGTTAAACACACCAAAATACAGTTCAAGGGGGAAATGACACTATTTATGCTTTAAACACGCAGCTATTAATGTGATTAAATAATTGAGCACAGTACTGTCAAAATATATCCTGTGAGAAGAACCAGTCTTGAACAGCGATGCAGGAGTGTGGAAAGAATTATTAAATGGGATTTTCCCATTTTCTTATTTATGCACTGGGCTGTAAAAATTCCACATCCCTTCCAACCAGCCCCACTGATTCCCCACATTCCCAAGATAAATCCAGGAGGATTGTGTGCAGGAGAGCACAGGCTGAAGGGCAGCAGTGCTGTTTCTGGGCTGAAATATTTCCAGAGCAGGGTCCCAGTTAAAAACCCTTCCATTTTAGATTGGTCAGCAGAACTTGGCTATTTGGAGAAAGTCATTTGAAGCCCCAGCACTTCATTAAATGTCTCTTGGTACCAGGGACGAATAAGGAATAAGTGAACCTTAAGGAAGTGATGGAGCAGGTTGAGAAATGGCAACTTTCAAATGTGCATTATTTCACCCCAATATAACTTAGTCAGAGTTTAAAATCTATTTTCACTTAAAATGAGGCTTTCTTGCTCCTTCAGAGAGGTTCTGTCTGACTGGCTTTTTTTTACTGCCCCTCCTGCCTTGATATTTGTCACTGTGAGACTTCTCAGACATTTAAGGAGCCATTTTATTGGGGTCAGAGGCCTTTATGAGCTGCCATCAAATTCCCTGGACAAGGAGACTTGAACTTCCTCACATCTTCCCAACTTTTGACTTAGAACTGGCTGTGAGGGAAGTTTTTGTGGCGGCTCAGAGCTGTAGGTCACACTAGGCAACATTCACTGCCACTGCTGCAGCTCCAGCCCTTGCATTTCACCTTCTCCCTCCACCTCAGCCCTGCAGATGCTCTTGAGAGTGCTTGTCACTGGTAGTTTTGGATAGAAACGTGGGGAGATAAAGAAAAATACCTTAAAGTCTTACAAATAATACGGAATAACCACTAGAGGAACAGAATATTTGGGCATTTAGGTTTTTCCCTGTGCTTCTGCTGTTCCACGTGTGATTGAAGCAGCTCCTGCTGAAGGGAACACTTGAGAAGGCACTGAAGGAGTTGGGTCTTCCTTCTCAGGCTGCAAATCCATCTCCCTCCACTCCCAAAGACTTCTGTGATTCAAGATTCCTATGAATTTTCAGCTCTAGACAGACCAGATAAAGAAAAACAATCGAAGAAAGACGGGTGACTCTGCAGCCAGCCCCCAGATCCTGCACATGCTGCTGTGTTTTGCTTCTTTGTCCTCACATACACCAAGTCAGGAATTAATTCCTGTTGCTCCTGGTTGGGAACACAACCAGCAGAACCCAAATTTTGGCTGCTGGCCCAGCTCCTCTCATCTCAGTGCCTCAGCCACCTCCTGTTCCGTTACAAATCCACAGCACCGCGTATTTGTTACACAGAAAGTGCTGTTCCTTAACGCTCAGCCAAGCTGGGAAATTATTTCTTGAACACTTTACTTTTCCCATTACAGCGAGGAGCAGAAAGGAGAAACTGCTTTATGTGCACGCAGTTCTCTGGTTTTGCTTCCAAAGCCCAGGATTAATTCTCTCATTAAGGTGTTTCTGCTCAGTTGAGCTGCCTGTCCTGAGGCACATTTCTTATGCTCAAAAGTTAAAGTAGGAAAAATCCTTCCCTGGGAGGGTGGGGAGGCCCTGGCTCAAATTGCCCAGAGCAGCTGTGGCTGCCCCTGGATCCCTGGCAGTGTCCAAGGCCAGGCTGGACACTGGGGCTTGGAGCAGCCTGGGACAGTGGAAGGTGTCTCTGCCCCTGGCAGGGGTGGCACTGGATGAATTTTAAGGTCCTTCCAACCCAAACCATCCTGGGGTTTTATGAGAGCCCATAGAGGAAGGGCTGTGCTGCTTTGTGCTGTCACTCCTGGTGACATAGGAGAGGGTGGTCGCTGTCATTTTTTGTAGCAGGTCAGCTCCTGGACTCCCCAAACCACCCCAGCACCAGCCAGGGATGGGAGGAACCAGGGGCACAAGGGGAATCCAGAGAATGGGATGGGAGCAGAGCCTTCCCCTCCTCGGCATGCAGGGAAATCCTGGATCGTCCCTGCAGCAAACAGCAGCACTTCCCATTTACTGCAGAGCTTTCCTTCCTGACTCCTGTGGCAACAGCACACAAAACTCCTGAGCATCCCCAGCGTCTCCATCTTACGGAATCTCCTCAGTTCGGGGAGAGGGAATGGGATGGGACACCCTTGGATTCCTGAGGCATCYGGGTCCCAAAGCACTGCCCGCTGCTGGGCCCATTGTACAACACAACTGCAGCCGCAGAGAGTGAGGGGAATTAACCCTRTCCTGGGGCAGCTCCAGCCTTTTCCCCACTGCCAAACCTGCTTATCCTGGCTGTTGGGAGGTGTTTGGGAGAGCAGGGATGGGATCCGAGCCAGGGCAGGATCCCCTCTGGTGCAAACCCCTCAGTGCTCTGAGCTGAGCCCAGACCTGGGACTGGGTTTGCCACTCAGCAGGAGGAGGATCTGGAGAGGAGAAAGAGCCTGGTTCCTGCTTTCCGTGGCTTTTTAGGAAGCAATGACTAATTATGTGAGCCAGGGAAAGTGCAAATCCCTGCTCCTTATTTGTGGAGCATTACYAACGGATTGGGAATGTGCTGCTGGGAGCCAGAGCCCCTGGATGAGGAGCTGGTGGTGTCAGCAGCTGATCAGGTTGCTGGTTATGTGTCCTTAACTCCCTTATGAAGTGAACTCGTGGTGATTTTCTCTCCGTATCCCAGGTTTCCTGCTTGTTCTGGAGAATCCCAGCTCTCCACAGTGACCAGGATTGATAATAAGGCAAAAAATCAGAGACCCAGCAGTTAACAGGGGACTCAYAACACAACGAGAAGCTTTTGGGTTTTTAAGTATTTTAAAGTTGTTTCATTTACTTGGCAGCGCAGCTCTCCTGACTTCCAATTTGAGCAGAAAGGTCAGCAGAGGACAATGTTTTTGGAGAAGTCACGAGCTATAAATAAATCCCTTCATCCATCAGATAAACAGCCTCCCAYAGAGGGATCCGTGGAATTACATCCCAGCCCTTCCACGTGCCTGCTCCTCCTTTGTCTGCTCCTTTTCCACCAGCCAAAGGCAGCTGCCAGTCATTGCCCCCTTCCCAAACAGACCCTGGGAATGTGGCACATTTGGGGAGCTGGGAATGCCAAAAGCACCGGGGCTTGCAGGGAGGAAAGGTGGATTTAGGATTGTCTTGCTCCCGCCAGCTTTTTCCACAGGCACGTGCAGGAAGGAGCTGGAAGCAGCAGTAGGGAAGCCCACAGATGTCTGAAACTCATTCCCACATCTGGTGTCAGCTTCTGGTGCCTCAGGAGACCCAGGAGTGATGTGGGAATTGGAAGGGGGTGGAATTCAATCAGAGTCATTAAATTAAATCGCAGTCAGACGATTTCCCCCATTAAAACACAGCTCCAATGCGGCAAATCTGCATCCTGGGGAAGCAGATGGTGCTGTGGATGGAGACTGCACCGAGTGGGGAGGAGGAGAGACAGTTCTGACAGCTGAAGGCTCCAGCCCAGGCAGCTATTTTGGGCCAAACCACGCCATTCCCATCACACCCAACATATTGCCCGGGAGAAGCCGGAGAGCAAACAAAAAGAAATGTGTTTGTCACTGCAGACACTCGAGAAGCACAGACAGCACTTCCAACACCCTGCAGTGGGAGCTGGAGGTGGGAATTATCCCTCTCCTTGCTGCATTCCCTTCTGATGAACCCAAACCTTGGGCGGAATTCAGCGGAGCACAAACATCTCTGAGCAGCTCATCCCTGTCCCCTGACACTGGAYGGGTTTAAATCTTCTCTGAGTGTCCCAAACTGTTGACTCCTGATTTTTTTTTTAAATTTCTTTCGTATTTCGTTCTGTGCTTTTGCATTCTTTGCATTTTGAAGAAGGTTATGGCTGTRTGAGGGAGCTTCTGGCTGCATCATCAGCAATGCCCCTTCAGTTTTCTGTGCCAGCTCATTAGAGGAAATCTCTTCCTTTCCCCGTCACTTCCAAAAAACGTCTCCCATTTCAGCCCTAGAGATGGGAATGCTTCATCTTTATTTATTTCTTACTTTCTGGCAGCCCCTGTTGGAGCAAATTTCGAGCACTGGGCCTGAATACAAACACCACCATTTAAAAAACGGGGCGAGTCGTAATAAGTCCTCCATTACAAAATCCTTTCACTGCCCTTATTTGAATATTTCTTTATTTATTACCAAAATCTGGTGATAAAGAARTGAGCCTTCGGAACTGAGCTACGGGAGCGTGTCCTGAGGCTGCCTATGGAAATGAAGCAGTGGGAGAATCCATCCCGTATTCCCAGAGACAAAGGGAGCACGGGCTGCCAGCTCTGCCACTCAGGGAGTCACAAAACCCATTCATCTGCCTTGCTCGAGGAAATCTAAATCAGCCCAGAGCTGCCCTATCTCAATCTTGCCTCTTGGAAGGCTTAAATTTTTTAGGTTTTATTAAGAATTTGGTCAAGGGAAGGCGTCAGGGCTGGAATGAACCTCTGGAACAGTCAAGGCACTGAGTGAAGCCTGGATTTTACRCTGTGCAGTCAGCTGAGGGCACGGCTAATTTTAGTTTTAGAGAAGTCACCAAAAAAGGCACCTGTAACCTCAGCTCCTCTCTCACCTCAGCTCTGGGACAAGCCTGGCCTAAGGATTTAATCCCGAATGCAGCCCGTCATGTTCTGCATGCAAAAGTGCCTCGGAGTGAAAGTGTGAGGCATTCAAATGCGTAAATCAATTTTGCAACCTCTTGCTTAATGCAAATTAAATAGTCTGCACCACAGACACGAAACAGCTGCTAAACAGAGTAAAAATTAATGAAGAAGAAAATTAAGATTGCTTTGTTGCTGCTTTTTATCAATTTGTGCCCAGATCTGAGGAAGGTTTCGTAAGAACTCTGACAGTTTGCAAAGTGATTCCGGATTGCTGAGCTTCTATTTATATTTTCCTTGGAGTTGTCTGGAAAAGTGGGAAGTTTGTGAGGCATTAATTCACCAGCAAGTGCTTTACAAACATTCCCCGGTGTCTGCACTCTGTGGTGATGCTGCTGGTTAAATCAAAGATCACTTCAGAGAGCAGCTCTGGCCCTCAGGAGCATCTTCAGCTTTGTCTCCTGGGTGCTTCTGGTGGTGTCTCAGTCATTTCCCAATTCCCAGTGAGTGCATCTCTGGAAAATGACAGGGAAAATCTGTTTGGAATAATCTCTCTCTCCCAAAGTGTGTCATGCCCTGGAGAGGTRGACTCCAAATTAATATTTTGGGGCTCGTGCTCCCACCAAGCAAAGACTCCCAGTGATTTCAGTGGCCAAATTTTTCTTGTAATTCTAGAATTGTGGTAATTCGAGGCTCTGTAAATCRATAAACCCCAGAATTTCCTTCTGAAATACATCCCTGGTTAAATTTTTCCATGAAATTAATATTGACATCTTTCCTTGATTGTCTCACCAGGTAGTTTGGCTCTGATATCAAAAGTAAGAACATATAAAAGGTAATAAACAACACCCCTTAGATTACTTGGGAAATGAGACAGATTTTTTGTTTTCTTAAAATAGTGTTCACTTCAGGTATAATTTACACCAAATTCCATATTTAAAATCAGGAATCATATTCCCTACCATGAGTAAGGCAGGTGTGGGATTTCCACCCCAGGTATTTCACCTTCCCAAAATATCCAGGATGTGTTCCTGTATATATATAATTGATATATAATTGATATATAATTGATATATAATAATTTCACTGCTGTGGTTTGGTGCGTGCCATCCCACAGCAGAATTCTGTGTTTAAATAAAAGATGTTGTACAAACACGAGTCAGAAATCTCCCTGGGCCTCTCATTCCCATTGACACCGAGGTCAGGTGCCAGGAAAGAAATGAAAATCAGATTTCACACATGAAGATGTCCCGGAATTGAGAATCCTGRAGAAGAGAAAGGAGCAACTTGTGTGGAAAATTGCTGTTTGCATTCCACATCTGCAAACGTTCCTCTTCAGGGCAGATGCAAAATGAGCAGAATTGCTGGGATGAGATTTCTCAGGAGCTCAGCAGCGAGGAGACAGAATTTACCTGCAATTCTGCTGCAAGATAAAATCCTGGGAACAACATTAGGAAGCGTTGTTTATATCAACTGAGATGGAAACCACGGTCAGGACAACTCAACCTTATTTACCTGTTATCCAAATACAAACCAGTTTCTGATCCTGCCACCGAGTCATTCCTSTGGAGAGCTGTGCCTGTGTCACCCCGAATATCCTAAAATCTATTTCTTTCAAATATCTGGAAAGAGAAGCACAAGATTAYTTTACTGCATTGCAGCCCTGACATGAACAACTCCGCTTTTAGAGTCGTTATTACTGGCAGTGATTTTTCTATTCTGATTTTACATCTCAGCAGAAGAAAAGRGAGGTGGCCCTGCAGGTTTCAGGCAATATTTTGCTTTAATTTTAATAGTTTTCTTTAATTTTAATAATTTGCTGTGCAAGACTAACCAGCAATGAGCCACATTACTGTGCACATCTGATTTATACCAATAAAAGTGTTTGAACCTGAAGATCCTGGGAAAACTTTTTAACTGGGCAGCAGAATTCAGCAAACAGCAACAGAAACATCCTCCAAGTTTTAGCATCCCAGAGCATATCATAGAACGCATATCCCGCAGATTTTGGYAGTATTTTTACAAAGAAATTTCCATCAAATTAAATGTTTCTTGTAATGAATTTGTCCAGTGAAGCTCGTGACCCATCAGTGTTGTGTCCTCACTGTTCATCCCCAGGGTGCAATAATGGTAAATTCACTTTGCAGCTACAGGAAATGAAAGAGTTTTTCACTGTTRTTATTTGTATTTAAGTCATCCTTGTAAGCAAATTCACAAAATGAGGCTTCTTCCAATCAAAACCACTGGGGTTTGTTTAATACGAGCAAGAAACGACAACGATAAAAATGTTGGTATTGTTCAGACTGGTAAATACAGCTTTTCCAACATCTCACTCTCTGGTTTAATTCTGGCTCCCACAAAAATTGCCTAGAAAAGCTGAACGCTGCCTTTTTTTCTCCTGGACCCAGAATAATTTCCAAGTTTATTGTGTTCATAATCCACAATTCCTGTGTATCACAGCACTAAACAGACAACGAATTCACGTTTGCAGCAGCAGATTATTTGTTTCTGTAGCCAAAACGGGAGAACAAATGATGCCCCGATGGCTTCATGCTACCTGCGAGCAGGAGGAGGAGCTGTTGAGCAAGGAATGCTTTTTCCCGGTTTCCCAAGCGGATAATTATCCCGTTTATCCACAAAGCTGCCTCAGAAATCGCTTTTCATTCCTTTCACGAGTGAACAAAAGCCCGGGGTCGCCCCCCAGCAAAACCAAAATGAAATAGCAGCCGACAGCCCGAATATCGATGGCGTTTTCCCGGCTGATTTCCAGGGTTTAGAAGAGCGTCTGTGGATCCCGAAGTTCTGCTTCTCCCCTGGGAAGCGCTGCTGGAGCGCCGGGCTCAGCCTGGGAGCGCAGGACGAGCTCCGCCTCTGGATTTGTTGGCTCGGGCCGCTGCGCTGGCTCAGGAATCCCTGGATTTTGCACTTCCCTGGTGCAGAACTTGTTCCTGACCCCTGCACAACCCACATTTGACAGCGGGAGCTCCACTCCAAGGGCCGAGTGTTCCCGGGGTGGCCGCCAGCGGCTTCCCTATCCCGGTTTTCCAGCAGGACGAGGCTTTCCTGTTGCTCCAGCCCCTTCCGAAGGGACGCTGCAGCCACTCCGCAGTTTCGGAGCCTTTCGGAGCCCAGGTGCTCCCGGAACCAGCTCGGTCTCTCCTGCAGGATAAAATACGTGGGAATCAATGGGAAACTCATCCCTGTGCTCACGGACGGCTCCATGTGGAGCATCCTCTGCTTCTGGGGCGTTCAGCACAGGGAGGAGCCTGGATTTTGGGGGAAAGCTGTGGGATACCGGCCCTGGGCAGCTGAAGGAGATTCGTGTGCTCTGTGGCCTGGAACCATTTCATTTCCCTTCATAATTCCGTAATCTGACCCCAAATTGCCAGCAGGGAAACACAACTTCCACAGGAGCCCCTGACAGGGACCCATTTACGTTGCAGTAAAATGACAAATAAACAATGAATTTATTGATGGGAATGAGCAGCATTCTCCATGTTTTACATTTATTTTATCTTTCGTTAAGTATAAAATTAATAGAATATCAAAAGCCATCACAGAGATAGCGCTATTAATGATATTATTAGAATTATTAGCTACACATTTTTGTAGCATCAAAAATATTATTTCATTGGTGCTTCTTATTTCAGCCTCTTTTTATGACATTCAGCCTTAGTTTTTCTGGTGTATTCATTAAATGCGTTTAATTAAGTTAATTAATCAGCCTCATTAGCTACAGGTGCTGCAACGCCTGTGCTGGTACCTCACTCCCCAACTCATAGGTGCAGATTTTGGCCTTTTAGGTAAAAAATCCGTGGCTTAACTCAAGCACATCGTGACAGAGGGGAAGATAAAGGTGAGAGTTTTTCTAGGCCTGAAATGTAAAACTTTGGATAAAATACTAACAGAGTATCATGTACCTCTAAGATTTAAAGCAGTTCCATTGTTATATTTATTATTTGTCATGAAATTTCCTATTTCTCGGGGCTGGATGTAAGAACGGGACACAGAAGGGCTGAAATCATTTACTCTGGGTTAACCGCGCTTGGGGTTGTGTAATTTATTTCAGCTGATCTTTGAAAGAAGTGGCAGAACAAAGAGTTTATGTGTGATTTCTACAGTAACAAAAGCCYAGAGGAAGCAGGAGCTGCTGGAAAACTTGGAATGCTCATACCTGAAGTGTATTGTTTTTCACTCAGAATTTCAGCCGGGTTTTGTGGTTTGCTAACTCATTTTCAACCCCACTCCGAGGTGTTTGACTCTCGTGTCAGCTCTGACACTCTCTGAGGTTGATTCTGTGAGTTGTCTGCCCCACAGCTGGCAGCAARCAGCTCGAGCACGACATTAAATTGTTTCTATTCCAGCAAACTTCTGCTCACACACTCACAGCTCGCGATTTTCAGTGCTTATCAGTTGCAGGAAAATGACAGTTTACAGAAATGGGTCAGAGAAAGATGATAGATGCTTTAATTTTTCTTCTTCAACAAAACTCTACCCTCGGTTTAATAATTGACAAATTCCTGCTTTGTTTCCGTTGTGACAGCGAGCTTGTGAAGGGAATTGGGGAATACGTGAGTCAAGTTCATTCTTTATAAGAATCCCAGAATGGTTTGTGTTGGAAGGGAGCTTAAGGAGGATCTCGTCCTATGGGCAGGGACACTTTCCACTATCCCGGGTTGCTCCAACTCGGCTTTGGACACTTTCAGGGGTGGAGCACACTTCGATTAAATATTTTTTTTCCTTTTCTTGGCGTTTCTCCTCCTCCTCCCAGCTCCTTTCCCRGCCGCTCCCGGACTACAACTCCCAGCGTGCCCCGCGCTCCGCCCCGCGCCGGTGCGCTCTTGCAGCGGCTGCCGGGATTTGTAGTCTGGCGGCGGGGCCGGGCGGGGCGGGGGCGGCGGCCGGGACGCTCCGCCCGGGGGAAGGAGGGCGGGCCGGCGCCGGGCGCGGGGGACACGGGAAGCAGGTACCGCGGGCGGCCCTGCCAGCCACCTCCCGGGCCGAGCTGCGGCGCCGAGCGGCGTTCAGGAGGCATCCGGCGGCGGAGGGCTCCGCGCATCCATCGGCGGGCCCGCGCCCCCGCGGGAGGGACGGGGCGCGGCGGAGGGGCCGCCCGGAGCGCGGAGCCCGCGGGAGCAGCGGGAGCGGAGCCGGAGGGAGCGGAGCGCGGGGCTCGGCGCTGCCCGGCCGGCCGAGCATGCACTGAGCGGCCCCGGGCTCGGAGCCGCCCCGCTGCATGCTGTGGGGAGACACGGTCGCGATAATAAATGATAGAGGATACAATGACTTTGCTGTCTCTGCTGGGTCGGATCATGCGTTACTTCTTGCTTAGACCGGAGACCCTGTTCTTGCTGTGCATCAGCCTGGCCCTGTGGAGTTATTTCTTCCACACGGATGAGGTGAAAACCATTGTTAAGTCCAGCAGGGATGCGGTGAAGATGGTGAAGGGCAAGGTGGCCGAGATCATGCAGAATGACAGGCTCGGGGGTTTAGACGTGCTGGACGCTGAGTTCTCCAAGACCTGGGAGTTCAAGAGCCACAACGTGGCTGTCTACTCCATCCAAGGCCGGAGGGATCACATGGAGGACAGGTTCGAAGTAATCACTGACCTGGTGAACAAGACTCACCCGTCCATCTTCGGGATATTTGATGGGCACGGAGGAGAGGCAAGTGCTCAGCTGGAAAAAAATAATACAGCAACGACAAAAAAAGGGGGGTGCGGGAGGGAGGATGGTCCAGGGCAAGGCATGGATGTGTTCTCACCCACCAGGTTTGTGTGGTTGTCTTGTACATTGTGGGGAGGGGGATTTCCTTGCTTTTTGGATGTCTCTAAAAAGGGGCTGTGTAATCCTCCCTTCCCTTTATCCCTCGTTACCCCTTCCACGCTCAGCACGGCATAAATGTGTTTATACCCCCTTTGCCCTTTGCAGTAGTAAAGGTTTAATTGAAGGAAAAGCTGTTGGAGGTGGCTCTGACGTGCGTGGAATAACGATGATGGGCACAAACTCCCCGGAGTCATCTTTTGTTACAGCCAAGTGTGGTGTGATGTGATTTTGGCACCGCGCTGGCTTCTCCCCCTGCCAGAGCCGGGCTCATCGGCAGAGGTTAAACGGGAGTGGTCCTGAAGGCTCTTGAAGCGCGTGTGTGTGTGTGTAAAATGTGCCCGGCAGTAATTCCCTCTCCAGTGAGCGAGCTGAGCATGAGCGTCGTGTTTGGGAATTGTGTGGAGTTTATGTCATTACAACTGCGCTGTCGTGCCTGTCCCTTCCCTAGTGGAAAGCCAGCAAAACTGTCATTGTGACACTTGGTGGTGTTTAACCTCTCCGCTTTCCCGGGCACGGTGATCTCCTTCAGGTTGTGCTGTGTGCTGATTCCAGCTCGCTGGGGCGTTTCGTGGATTGCAGATGACAAA
Source organism: Parotia lawesii (assembly GCA_003713295.1). Lineage (NCBI taxonomy): Eukaryota > Metazoa > Chordata > Aves > Passeriformes > Paradisaeidae > Parotia > Parotia lawesii. The sequence goes on along the minus strand of RAHM01000009.1, from coordinate 315,337 downwards.
CGTGGAAGCTGCAGCTTCCTCTGCCTTTAGGATGTGGTGCTGCCACACAGCTTTTTGTGCGGCACAAGGCACACGTTTCGTAACTGTGGGAAAGGACAAGGAATTTGTCCTTGTGTGGCAAATGAGCTCCAGCGGGCTTTTTGCAGGGCATGAGAGAACCTGATGGGATGGTGGAGAGAAATGTTGGGAATTTTTTGCGCGAGAGGGGAGGCAGCGGGAGAGCCTGGCTGTTCCTCCAGCTGCTCCCCCAGATCAGAGAGTCAAAGTCCTTCCTAGAAAAGCCCTGGCAGTGACCAAACATTCCCAGGGCATGGGGGTGGCAGCTGCTGCCCTGCTAAACCTGGAAGGGCCGCCTGGAAAAGCCAGGCCGTGGGCTCGGGATCAGGAAACCACTGCCAGGGTTGGGAAGGGACTCAGGCTCTCCTCACAGTGTCAAACGTTTTGCCCCCTTTAAATTAACGCAAACTCTTTGGATGTTGAGAATTGTCGGCTTCATAACAAATGCTGCTGGTGCCTGAACCCTGTCTTGGGGTTTTTTTAGCTGATTTCAGCTGGGGCACAGCTGTGCCAACTCCTCCTGGCATTCTCCGGCCAGTTCGCTGTCCCCGGGCACTCGAGGAACACAGGTGGAAATGTTGATGTGTCCCAAAGTGGTTCCCAGCTTTTCCTGGAGGAAAACGAGCCCTGAGCAGTTTATTGGGGACATCTGGCTCTTTTGTGCCCGGGAGGGAAGGTGCCGGGGCTCTGCCTTTGTGTAAACCGAGTTTCCTTGTGGGAACCGAGCAGCCCAAACAATTGGGGAAGGATCTGAGTGGTGTTTTTAAACAGAGTATTCCGAGGTGGTTACAGATGGAAGTGGGATCCAGCGTGAAAGGGGGATCTGATTGCTTTCATTAATTTTGTATCTGGCCCTACACGAGGCTGCAAGCTGAGGGTATTAAATAACCCCCAACGAACACAGAGAATGTTGTCATTTAGCTAATGTGCCCTGCAGATATTGCCTGCTTTGTTGTGGATCTTGAAATTCCATCCACAGGATGCGTTAATGTTGGATCTGTGGAAAACTCATCGGCCTCTTGTATTCTCCTTCCTCAGAACTCACTCTGATGGATTCAGTGGCAAAGTACAAGGAGGTTTTTAATTTTGAAAGGTTCAGCAGATCTCTCCTCAAATCTTTCTAAATTTAGTGCTTTATAAATGCATGCATCTCGCATCTGTTATTCATAATGGAATCCAAAGTGTTCTTCATGGCCTTTACTCCTACAAAAACAAGTTGAGGACCTAATTAGTTTCAAGCTTTAAATTTTACGTAAAACGGCTCAGAAGAACATGAGATGTGTGCTGTGCACACAGCAAAAAAAAAAAAGAAAAAATAAATAATGAAGAACAGGTTTTATTCTAAGCAGGTTTTGTAATTTTGAGTAGAAAACGAGGAGCAGAAATAAAAATTTATGCCCTTGTTTAATCCCTAGTACATAATACTGAATTTTAAGTCTCTATTTGAATTGGGTTTTTGTATGTCTTATTTTATTTTTATTTTTTAAAAGATAAGTGACTCTGTGAAACACTTTGTCTATACACGTACCAAAGCCTTTGTGAAGGTTAAATTTTCCATATGGGCTCCCATTAAATTTCTTTATGTGTGTTTAAAGAATAAAGAACTGCTGATCCCTGGGGTTACGTGTGAAACAAACTGATCTGTATGGGGAAAAATTTGGTTTTGCAAACAGCCAGTACCAGAAATGAGATGCCAGATTAATTATTTCCAGCTATATGCAAAGGAGCCTGTCTCCATTAATTACTTCCTGCCATATCCCGTTGAAGTGGAAGGATGGAGGAGCATGATTCAAGCAGCTTCAATTACTGTGCACTGCTAATTTATGAAGATTTCTGAGTTCTGCTTTCATATCGCCAACATTTTGCATAAATTCTACTTTTCTCTTACGTCATTTCCTCTTCCAGCTTCCAATTTTAGCCTGGATAGGTTGGCAGCCATTGCCTTGGATTTTGTGGGTGGCTTGAGAAGAAAGGAGTAAGCAAAAATAATTATTAATGCTCTGGTTTGCTGCAGGGACTTGTTAAAGGCAAGAATATTTCAGAGAGAAAATTGGGTGCATGGTGTGTAGTGCAATCTTTTATGAAAAGTTAGTTTCTTGGAGATATAATAGCAATGATGATGGTAATAATAATAATAATCAGAGCAGGTAGAGGTCAAAGAAGTAGACTTAGAAAGAATAAAGTAAAGTTGCTGCCTGTTGTCTCACTGAATGACTTTGGCCAAAGGATCCCCCTTCAAGGTGATTTAACTTATAAARGAAGAAAGTATCTGTTCTCTCATCAGCGTCTTTATAAGGTTTAAAGATGGCTTGAGTGCTTTTTTTTCTTGCCCTTTTCCCTTTACTGAAGAGTTTTGGGGCTGTTCAGGCTGGGAAATGGAGCAGTGTCAAACTCCACAAATGCCCAAATAACAAATGATGAGCTGGGAAGCTGAGCAGAGGAAAGGCTGGCTGCTTAATGAGAATGATTCCCTATTTTAACTACCATTTACTCTCAAATATTTAAGGTTTAAGCACGCAGTTTAATGAGATCTCAGCATCAGACAAGAGCAAAGTAGCTCAGCTCCCATCTGCAGTTTTATAGTTATGGCTCTGCTGTAAATCAGTGGTTTTTTCCTAACCCTGTGGGGTGAAGGTTTTAAAAATAATTATGGTAATAGATAGGACCTTCCCCTGCTTGTGCTTGTTTGCAGTCATAAACGGGTGTGGGAAATGAAAGCCCAGTAACTGTCTCATAAAAAATGTCTCTTTTTATTTCCCTCCACCTCCTGAACGGGGACATGGCAAGACTTGTCCCTCATGATGTGTAGTTGTGGGTAAGAGCTTTTTTGCATGGAATAATTGGGGTTTGGAGCTGCTGAGGCAGTGTTTTAGGATGTCAAATACACCTTTTTGTTTTTATTTCTATTCCGAGCGTAGGAAAGGCTGGGGAGCTGGAATGGGGAAGGAGGGAATGGTGTGGAAGTGGCTGATGTTCCTTGGGGCTCAGGACCTTGAAATCAGCAGCACCGAGTGCTGGCAGAAGTCTCTGGTTACTGATTAACTTAGAAAGACACAAAAAGAAAGGGAAAGGTCAGAAGATAATGGGGGAGAGTCCTGAGGAGCCTCGTGTGAGGCCATGGAAACGGGAATGCTGAGGTGAGGCCTGGAGGAGAGGTTGAAATAAACCTGCTGTGCATTAAAATCCAGCTCTCTGATCCTAATAGCAGAAGGTGTTTGTGCTGTGCTGAAAGAAGAGAAAGCTGACCATTTTAGTTTGTTTTTCAGGGTTTTTTGAAATCTGCTAATTCTCATTCCAACCCCATCCCTCTGATACTGAACTACTTAAGCAATCTCAGCTATGAAAATTTATCTATCAGGCTTCTGAGTAAAGGCCACTCAGGATTAATGGCTTGGGATTTTATAAAAGGTAGGAATAAATCAAACAACAGCTTTTGAGCTTCTCTGGATGTTACAGCCCAGTTGTAAGGTGAAATCTTTGAGGCTGTGCAGTTTTTAAACAGAAGCTGCTGGCACGGTTTTCCTTTTATAGTCATTTCCTTTGGTTTCTAATCTGGAATCCCCTGCAAAGTGCCCAAATGTTTGAATAAATATTTACATAGGTGAGGTCATGTTGATAGGCAAGTCCCAAACCTGCTCATGAATTCCCCTCCAGTGGCCTAAAATACAAGTCAAAAATGGTCTATAGGAACATTCCTGTCGTTTTGTTTAGTTTATCTAAGTTTATTCTTGCATATCATGCTCCAGGATTATGATTTTCACCCTACAACACCATGCTGATTTGATTTAGGGTTAAACTCTACGCTCATTTGCTGTACAAAAATTTGTGTAAAAAGCTGTAATTGGAAGGAGGAACTGTAATTGCTGCCATTCAAGGCTGTATCATTGGGTGTAGGATTGAGCCTTTTTTCAATTTTGATAAAAATCAAGAAGTCAATTAATTTTTAATGTGTTTTGCCAGCTTTGTTTTAATCAGTGTTTCCCTGTCTGGGCTCACAGGCTGCCAACAGATTGCCACTGGTTTAATGAAATCAATTTTGATTGTGAGATGCTTTCAGATTATGAAAGACATTGAAGTTTTCCCTGTGAACTTGAGGAACTCAAGGCTCCTCCACAGGACGTGTTCGTGTTGGGAATTGCCATGGATGGGGAGCAAACGGTCTTGGAGCAGTGGGGTTTTAACAATTTCTGTTCCACAGCTCAGGAGTTTGGATATTTTTGTGTTTAATAGTGTGAGAGAAGGAAAATTCCTATCCTCTGTCGCGTGGGTTAATTAAACCAGCAGATTGCTCTGCCTCCAATGTCGTGCTTCCAGCAGCTCTTTTGGAGCAGGGCAGGATTTCTCCTCCCTCCCTTTTTGCTAGAAACCCAAATATTTACGGTGTAAATTGTGCCTTAAAACTGCGATTTGGCTTCTGGCAGTTTCACTTTTGAAACAATCTCTTGGCATGTGGTTGCTGTGTTTTGCTGCTGGCTGGTTTTTGCTGGTGGCTGCAGTTTCCTGCAGCAGTTTTGGCACTGTGGGGATGTCCCATGCTCATGGCAGGATTCCCATGCACTGGATCTGGCACTTCTAAATTTTTTCTTCTTCTCAGGATTCTTTAGCCCTTCATCTGGGGTTTCCTGTCTCCCTCAGCACACAGGTACTGCCTGCACTGAAGTGAAGCTCCACCTTTCCCTGCCCCAGGAGCCTTGGGACACGTTGATCTGCTCAGAAATGAGCGGGATTGTGGTGTGAGATCAGCCAGGTTTGGGGATCCATCTCTGGAAGTGTCCAAAGCCAGGCTGGACASRGTTTGGAGCACCCTGGTCTAGTGGAAGGTGTCTCTGCCATGGGATGAGATGGGCTTTAAGGTTCCTTCTGACCCAAACCATTCTAGGAAAGGCAATCCACAGGTACCTGGCACTAATTTTTCTTGGGTCTCGAGGTTCGGGGTTTGCTCTTCCCTCAGAGCACAGCACAGAAACACTGACAGATCTGGGAAAAGGAACAAGATGCTCGTGTGCTCCTCCTGCTTTGAATCTCTGCCCTTGGAAGGAGACTTCCCAAACCTAATTTAAGGGCAGCAGCTGCTCTAATTATGCACAGAAAGTCACAGGCCTCTTGCTCCAATTTTTCACTGCAATATTTGGTAAATTCTCAAAGTTTAAGCGAAGTCACCACCCTTTGGGCCCTACTGCACCCCCTGCCCTGTGCCCCACAGAGACTCCTCACACACATTCCTCATCCCTGCTGGTCCTGTGGCCACGCTTTCATCCCTCATGCATCAGGGAATGCTGTGTCCCAAGGAGCTGTGCCCATTCCAGCCCTCCTGGCATGGACTGTGTGCTTTAAAACAGAGTTTGGAACTCCAGGTTCCCTTTGGCTGCTCCTCTTCCTGCTCAGGTTCACCATCAGCGCCTCCATCACCACATCCCAGCCCAGCTGGACAGACCAGTTCCTCTGGCTCAGTTCCAGCCCAGGAGTTCTCCCATGTAAGAGAAGGTCATCAGCATTTAATGACCTCTTCTCTTTATGAGCCTGTAGAGTTTCACTTCGCCAGGAAGGTCATAAAACAACAAAGGCTACAGATAAGGCAATCCCAAAAGGAAGTTTTCATCCTCACAAAAATGTCCATATTGGATCTCCAGGCTGTTTTAAGTTGTGTGTAAAATCAGGAGTTGTAACAAGTTGCAGATTTTTTTTTTTTCCTTTTGGGCTGTTTTATGTGCTTTTACTCCTGTTTTTTAGCTGGTGTTCAACACTTCAGCTGGTGGTTTTATTAAAGCAGTTTAAAGCTCGTGCCAAAAGTAGGTTTCATTTGAAAGCAGCATAGCTTTGAAAAAATGCAAATTTCATTACAGTTTACGAGAGAAAAAAGGTTTGCAGGCGCCAGAATACTGACAAATACTCAGGGTAAGTAAGACTGGTGAGAATGTGTAAATTTGAGTTTAAATAACTGCTCATTTATACTGTGAAGTTTGATGTTCATGTGGCAAATACAGCTTGGACCAGATCAGGCCTGATTCAGGAAGGGTCAAGGGAAATATTTTGATCACATTAAAAACCAAACAGAACAGAAAGTTGTGGTTAAGAGCAGGCTTTCAGGTCTGCAGTGATTTGCCATCAAATAATGTGGGTGGAGGAGAAATCCACCTTTCTTTCTACTCCTGTGGAAAAGCCATCCCGGAAAAGCAGCTGGTGGTGGATCCATCGAGCTGGGATGGAGTCTGGGTGTTGTGTGAGGAACAGAGTGGACAAAGGGAAGGAAGGAGGGATGAGCAGAGTGGACAAAGGGAAGGAAAAGAGGGAGGGATGAGCAGAGTGGACAGAGGGAAGGAAGGAGGGATGAGCAGAGTGGACAGAGGGAAGGAAGGAGGGATGAGCAGAGTGGACAGAGGGAAGGAAGGAGGGATGAGCAGAGTGGACAGAGGGAGGGAAGGAGGGATGAGCAGAGTGGACAGAGGGAAGGAGGGATGAGCAAAGTGGACAAGGGCAGGGAGGAAGGAGTATCACTGCCTGGGTTGGGCCTGTAACCAAGCCCCGAGAGCAGCGTGGCAGCACAAAGGACCGTCCTGCTGCTGCTACAAATTGATTGTGATGCTGAAACATCGCCTGCTCTCATCATCTCTGACCTTGTCTGCTCCCCAGCTGTGGGAGCAGCTGACATCTCCAGCCACACAATCACAGGACGTGTTTTCACTGCTGAGCCACATCGCAATTAGCCACGGCTCCTCATGTGGGCAAACCTCAAAGCTCCCCCGGAGAAATGAGCACTTATTTGCATTTACTTTCAGCACAAAAAAGTTATCCCTTGCAAATTTGCTCATTGTCATAAGTGTTGATAAAGGCTTTTTTACTTTTTTTCCCTCTAAGTCCCCTTCAGGGGTAAACATTTGATTTTATTAAGTTCTGTTATAATAGCTGAAGCTGTCATACAGCACTGCTTTCAATCAATATGCTTTTTAATGTAATAAATCTCTTTACTTTTTCATTCTCTTCCCAACAGAAAACTGCTGGAGGGTGTGAAACATTTCTTCTGAGTGAAAGTGCGTGGCCCATAATACAGCTCTGTGCTGTGCCACTTCTTTAAACTTCATTTTAAATGGGAATGTGATTTATTTCCAGGTAGTCTGTGCATGGATTGCATTTTCCCTGCAATGTATGCTCCCTCCAAACAAACACTGAGGTACTGAAATATCTGATTGTGGTTGGCATGAAATAAAATCTCTGTCCAAGGCTGTGTGCTTCAGCAATGAAGTGTGGGAGTAGGAGGAAGGGGAGAAGGAAACATGCTTGTCTCCTTAGTGTTCTTGATGTTTATACCCCTGAGCTTTCATCTGCTTTCCTGCTTTGCAGTGTGAATGGGGTTTTTCTGATTTTTCTAGCTTTATTTTTTATTACTCAGGTGGTTTTAGAGATGTCTAGGACATTATGTAGGATGTAGAAGGTGCTTTTCATGTTGGGTTTTTTTTAATGTGGCATATATGTGATGTGGTTCCTGTGGTTTTATTTCTGCTGGGAAGCAGGGACGTTGGGCAAGAGTGTTGATAATCTCACCAAACAGAACTAGTTTTTCATTGGATATTTATTCCTAATTATCTGAAGTTTAGCCCTTTACTGGTATGGGCGGAAAGGGGAATCCCAGCTGAAGTTTGGCCCTTTGTTGGTGTGGGAGAGAAGGGGAATCACACAGGGAGAAGTAGGAAAAGCCAGTCTCCAGTTCCCAACAGGGAGAGAAGCAGTAACCTTGGGAAGGAGACAGTCCCATTCCCCAAAGTGGTGGTAACTCAGGGATGGGCACTTTGGTGGGAGATGCCAAACTGGTGGAATCCATCCAAGGCCTGAGGGGCCCAACCCTATGGATTTGTGGTGTGTGAGGTGATTCCCATGGTCAG